>CAMTDV010000015.1:104661344-105009642 GCA_947069175.1 Scalesia atractyloides
TGGTATGGTTTATTACACAAGAAAGGTTTCGGTCGGTGTCGATTTGGTTTGTTACGACATCAGTATGGTACCTAACTTGCTAACGTAGTGCTAATGTTTAGGTATTTCTTATCGTGTTGATTACACATTCTCTCCAGATTATTTCTTATAAAAATTGTTTTTGAAAAATTAATTGAGTTATTGTAGAGTTATTGGATTTTCTATTATGTTTTGTAATTTTCTTTTATAAACATCATTCACTAAAATCATATAGAAGTCTCACTAAACAGATACATTTTAATCAACACAAAATAGTTTAGAGGGGTAAAATTATCATTCTACATAATAATTTAAAAGTCCAACCACACAACACTTATTAGCTCAGAGCCTCTTGTCGAGTCAGACCATTTACTAGTTCAACACTTATTGGCGCACAACCCCCATGACATTTACTAATTATAACATAATTAGCATAATTAGTTAACTTAACTAATTTAATCAACTTGTCAAATTGGGTCTCCCAAATTCACCGACTTGTGACTTGTTTGAACCTATTATAATACAACCGCCTTGTGAACAATGTGAAGGATGGGCAGGGTGGGTGACCGCCCAACGCCCAATCTCCAAGGAGTCCCAGTTATTTTTATTTTAAATTATAGATTTTTAATATATTTTATGTTTTTTATATATTAAGTTTAAAAAATATTAGGGGCTCGTTTTTATATTTGCCTCGGGCCCATGAATTTTTGAGGATGCCCCTTGTCGATCCATATGGCCTAACCCTAACCGCTTTGTTAGAGTGGGGAATTAAGCCTAATAAATGTGAAACAAGTTTATATAACAATATTGAAAAGAGGTTTGTAACCAATATTTAACAGGTGGTGGGAGCTTCTAGTCTAGAAAATAATTCTCGTAAAACATAAACTAATTAATGAATAGCTTCGTCCTTGTTTCTTGATGACATAGGTAGCTAAAACCCAACTTCTAAAGAACTCGAGAGGCAAAAAATTTAAGCTTAGAACATGTGTACACCAGCTCCTCTCCTCATAAGTTCAGCCGCGTCTTACTACAATAGCTTTATAGTAACTTCTTCAAATCTCAGAAGGCTTGCCTCGGAACTCATACACCTCCCTTAGAAAAAGAAAAATATGGTACTTAAACCAAAAGGGGGAAAGTCGACATATACAAGTAAAAGCAAGAAGAGAAGCTTATCTCAAAATAGAGGGTGAGCTTGCCAAGGCAAACCTGGCCAGGAAACCTCCACTTATAAAGGGGTTCGCCTTTAACCTTTCCGGCTCTCTTGATGCTTATCTCCTCTAAAGAACGAATAACTTACTCTCTTGTTAGAGGCTGATTATATGTGACCCCCTCCTGCGGTGAGGCTAACGGTAATTTGCTTTTTTTTTTTTTTTTAATCTCTAGAAGCTCTGAGCTAAAGAATGTCCATACCCTCCTATAGCCTAATTAAGACCCTAAGTCTCTTTTTTTTAAATAATTAAATCCAAACAGAGAATCAATGTATCGAAATGATTGGATTTAGCAAGTAGTAATTTATATAAACATATGAGATCAAGTATGAATAGAATCGGACCCATTAAATATACGCCTGAAGAGATAGATTTGGAGTTTGATTGCAACGTACGTACGTACGCATAAATAGTTGATAGTGATATTAATGTAAAACCCCACTTGCTTTTCCCAGCCGCGTCATGTTAATTCTGATATTGACATCACTGGAACATCCTAGAACCACCTTGTCCCCCACACTAACCAAAATATATATATATGTTTATAACACGTACTAGTTGATATGTTTCTTCTAATACAATTGTATGAAGAAAAAAAACATGATATGTTCCTATGCCAAAAAAAAAAAAAGAAGAGGGAGAGGAGCCAGTTGTTTGTAGTATATATAGCAATCTGGATGAAAATAAATCATTAAATATGTATAACTCAGTTTCATACATAAATAAAAATGGTTCTATTACCATCTTCAATAGAGAACCCTGTTGGTACAAACCGGGCTTATCTGTCGACTGTCCCTCCAAAAATGTCTAAAAAGAAGAGAACTCGGTTTTATGTAGACAGATAAACGTCACAAAAGAACATAAATGAAACAAGACAAGCACAAATAAATATATACAAACAAACGTCGGTTGAGAATAATTAAACAATATCCAAATTAAAGCACCAGTTAAAATTAAAGCACAGTATCCAAATTAAAGCACCAGTTAAAATTAAAGCACAGTATCCAAATTAAAGTGTAAATAACCTCATAATTACATTATTCAACAATACATTTTTAGATAAACACCAATAATCTAATAAATTTTAATAAATATTTAACTAAACATAAACAAGTATATATAAATGAAAAAATGAAAATGAAAGTAATAAACAAACACAAATTTATGAATATCAATCAATATTAGACATATATTTATATTCGTTTCTTTAACTAAATGAATAAAAAAAATATTCACGTTCATTTATTTATCAAATAAACCGGCATAAGAAAACTTCCTCTGTTAAAAAAAATTCCCCACCGTACCTTCTATTAATTTACAAGCCTATTGGTAGGCGTTTTGTCTGCGTACGTTATGTTTTCATCACTAAGAGTATACCGACTGAGGGGCGTGAAAGAGTGACGTTATTCGACATATGAATCTGATGCCACATCAGTACACGTCAGAAAAGTGGCGTGGTGCAAAAAAGGGATGAGTGGAAGCGGCATGGTTCGTGGCGTTTTTATAAAAAAATTAAAAATTAAACAAGAATCAATCAAAACCAACCAAAATCCACCAACCAATAAAAAGTCTCCACATCACCAAACCTAAGTGCCCCATGCCGGTGGAGAATCCCCTGCCCTCACCACCACGTCGCCCTCCACGCCATGTCTGGGGTGGTGTTCCTGACCTGAAGGAGCCTCCACGCCACTTTTTCACGCCCACTTTCTGTGAAAATCAAATATATTTTAAGTATTAACTCATGTGTCACGGTGTATATAAATGACATGCACCGTTGAAACCTTCTTTTAATAATTGAGATAAGAGCAAAATCTCATTATTCATATATATAATCGTATAACTAAACAAAAAAAAGTTGCTTTGTAAATTTAGAGAACTCCTATACAATAATAAATGTATAAAACTTCAAAAATGGTTCTGAGGTTTGCTCCATGACAGTTGTTCTTTAAAAATTAAAACCATAGTTTATATTTGTCTCACATTGCCATATGTTATCAGTTTTAATCATATCATGTCCATAAAGACTATGTATTCAATTTTTGTCCCCGCGATTACACTAAATAGACCCAGTAGCATAAGTTACTTTAAATGCTTGTAACTTTAGTATTTGTGTCCTGTATTAATTAAGTAGTTGTAATTTGTTTAGTATAACTAATAACTTAGAACGTAGACCATCTTAACTATTAGGTTAGCAACTTTAAAATTACACACACGCATATATATAGGGGTTAAAATGAATTGGAAACTATTAAACACTTACGAACTAAATAATAATTTACTGTTAGACTCGTACGATCATGCATGTACAAAGGTCGTTCTTAATTACTTAGGAGTATGGTTAGTGAGCGCATGAGTTAAGTGTTCTTTGGTAGTTAAGGGCTCTAGTCTCATGGTGGATCAAGATTTTGATTTAAGAGTATGATTAGTGAATGTAAATTACAGACATTCTTTTGCTTTTAACAAAATTATACTTTAAAATTTTCTTTTGTTGTAATGTACTACTGTCGTTTTTAATACATATAGCATAATCATAATTAATATTTCAAATATTCATGACTTAATTTTTGTATTTTAGTTATTGTAGTTTTCTTTGATATGATGGTCAATAACTATGTCTACACAAAAGTGGACAGATATTTAGACTTATAAAAGTCAGTAAACTATATGGCGTTGGAAATCTTATATTAACATTAAGCATATATGCATTGTATTTAAAAAAAAACTGCAAAATGAAAAGTATATGATTAGTTGCACAAAGGAGTAAATTTTTTTTCTTTTACTGCAAAACAAAAGAAAAATATTTCAATGGGAATTATTGGGTGTGGGGGCAGGCACGGAAAAACCGTGGTCTGCCTGTGCATTGAAGCTTCTTCACATTCATATTCATTTCATATGCAGATATGATGTGATCAGACAAGTTGCACTGCATAGTACATACATACACATTAAAATATACATACAACATATTTGTATGTATTCATATGCAATTAAGTAACACATTGTAAAAACAACATAGATGGGTGGGCTAACTAAAATATATATAACAACAGACAGTACGTACGTACTCTTTCCACTGTAACACTATTACATATAACTTTTGCAATTTACTCTTACTTTGAAGCTAGCACTGAAACACATGGTACAAATTAATTATCATCATTCTAACCATTTATTATAAGATTCCGAAATAAGCATTACCGGACCCAGTAACAGCCACCATGATCTGTTGTCGCCGGCCACCTTACGTAACCACCTGCACCACCATTAATTTTTCAAATTTGAAAAGGCCGACATGAAATAAAAGATGATCAGTGGAAGTAGATAGGAAGGAGTTAAGAAGCCATGGTTCATTGGTTTGGTGTTCGTGGCCGGATGCAGCATCAACATTAATTATGACCAGCTAAATAACAAAAATATGGCAGAATATCATGCATCCATTCCACACACATATATGATTTTGAATCATTATTTACTTATAACTTTTTTGTTTTTTTAGCATGTATTGTTGTTTTCTTCTTTCCAGGATTGTTACCCAACACCACGAAATTTGTGTATTTTCTGTCCTTCATCATGACTTGACATAATAAACCATAAATGAATATTATTATTATTTTTTTTTTTATTTTATTTTTTGTTACTAACTGCAATATATGTAAGAATTATTCGAATTAATCAACTGCATGTGAAATACTATTTTTGTACACATTTACGTGTGAATCTTTCATATACATAGAAGCATGGTAAATTACGTATATTATTATTGTTATTCAATGAATCGTGGAGAAAAGGTAAGCTAAAGTTCAAGTTGTGAAGATAGTTATGAGCGTTTTAGTTTTTAATATACAGTAAAATGTGTGAATGATAAGTGTTGATTATGGAAACAGTCCAGCAAATTATAGAATTTCTAGGATAAGTACAACACAACTAGTACCATACAGGACTTCAATTTTAAACCTTTTAGTTGTGAAGTTTCCCCTTGAAATAGTGTTTTATAAAATTTGAATTTCTAACCTTTTGGTTATGAAATATATATCTCCTTAAACAATTACATGGTAAGCAAAATTGGGGTTGGCCATCATTTTCAAACCTGCGTTGGTTTGTTAATTTTATCAAATAAAGCAATTGATAAAAAAAAATTAAACGGGTCACCATGCATTTGGATGTTAATTAACTAAATTTAATAATAACTGTTATAATATATATTATTTAAATATCTCATATTCTCATAACTAGTAACATCTAGCAAATTATCAAATAAGTAACAACATTAATTATGAATTAAAAAAATATTTGAAATGAAAAAAAAAAAGTTACATAAAAGAACAAATTAAATGTGTATAGATCCAATATGTAATAATAAATACATAATTAATCCAGTATATATTAACCCACTTAAATGTTTAAACACTATAATATTACTTTGTGTTAAAAGTTATAATAAATGTTGAATTTCAATAAAAAAAGCTGGCTAAGGCTAAATGTCTAACACAGTATTTAAAAATAATAACAACAAATAAATTAAAATTAAATTATTATTATGTGTATGCTACAGATATACATGCTATAATGTTTCTATGTTAATAGTATAACTAGTTTTGGATCTGATCAAATATGTGACTTCATGCTAATTAAATATCTAAAACAGTATTAAAAACAAAAAATTAAACAGTGAAGTAAAAATAATTCATTTTAGTTATTTCTATGTTAATATATTCTTGTGTAAACTTGTAAAAGGAGGAAAACTGGTGGTCAAAACCTAAAACTAAAAGAATCTACTGGCGTAACATATGTTATATATATATATATATATATATATATATATATATATAATAGGAGATAATTAATTTTATATGTAAAAAAGACATAATTAATGTTAAAAACAGTATTTGAAAAACAAAAGAATATAAACTATAAACTAAATTTGAATTTAACGGTCTAAATTTACAAGTATAACTAGTAGTAATTTAAACAGAATAATTTTTTTTTTTCTTTACTTTAATGTCTGTTATGTTATGCTAAGAACAAATAGAAATTTTTGAAGGAAAATAAAGTTCAAATTTAGAAGTCAACTTGCTGAAGGATGCCGACAATAAACAGTATCAACGGTTTAGACATGATCCACTAAATGCCCACAATAAATTTCCGAAGAAATTAAGGCAGCAAAAATTAATGATCACATATTGATTTTTAGAAAAAATGACGATTTTGTTATTCGAGAATCAATTCAATAAATACTTTTTACCGTTAAAATATCTCGCAATTTTTAAACAATACGCACTACATAACTATATGTACCTAACAGAATTTGAACTCAGTAAACTTATTAGAGAGTATATCACTTACCACAAAGCGTCCTATTAGGGATAAAATAACTTATAATTAACATAACCTTACATTATGTCTTGTGACGCAGAAGGTGTGAAATGTGAAAAAAAAGTATGCCATGTAGACGTCACGTTGACAATAGGGTCTTCACATTTCACAACAAATATGGTATTGTGATGTGGATCAAACCCCCAAGCGTCATTGTCCCTTTCAAATGTTGAGTACCACCATCGAGGCACCCCCAACGATAAATCCTTCCCCCTTGCGCTCATGAAGCCTGCCATGCCGCGCCCTAACGCCCCTTTCCCGGGCCGTTGAGGTGGCATCCCTAAACACATATTCTTATTAGGTAAAATAACAAATTTTATTTAAATATAAAATAAAATGAATGATGTCACCATCCCTGATTAGATTCGCCCATCAATGTCTCATGATTTTGCTATTTATATTTTCTAGATCCTCCCTACGAAAACCAGCGTCTCATGCCTTCTTTGGGCCTCTTCCCTGCTTTTCATTTATTTGTTTTCTAAAAGTGCATCGCTTCTGCTTAATTGCTTTTTTTGCATCAACCACCAAAACTTGTTAACTTGATGGCTGAAAACATTCCTTCTTTGACTGATTTCTTCGATGGTTACATCGAGCACTTTGCAGACACTAACGACTTCATACCACCAGACATCTTCAGTACGTTTGAAGGTGCTTCACATGAGTTCACATCTATTGCACCATTGGTCTCTCAAAACTCCAATTCTTCATGCACTGCTTTACAAGAACATCTAGAGACCGAAATGGAGACGACTAACTCACCCAAGAGAAAACGTCAGAAGCTTTCGTTTGTGGTCGAAGATGGTAGTGATGGACAGCCTAAAGTGTCGCATATCACGGTTGAGAGGAACCGAAGGAAGCAAATGAACGAGCACTTAACCGTTCTTCGTTCGTTAATGCCTTGTTTCTATGTCAAAAGGGTATGTAAGACAGTTGTTTTTCTTTACTCATGCAAGTTAAGTTTACTACTAAATATCTTTTAATAATTTACATTATGTTATTTTGAAGTGCAGGGTGATCAGGCATCAACAATAGGAGGAGTAGTTGATTACATCACCGAATTGCAACAAGTGCTTCAATCACTAGAATCAAAAAAGCAAAGAAAAGTGTACAATGATGTTTTGAGCCCGAGGCCTTCACCGCTTAGCCCACGAAAACCGCCTCTAAGCCCCTTGCCAATTAGCCCAAGAACTCCACAACCAGTGAGTCCTTACCGAGCAAGGTTGCAGCAACCTCCCTCTTACTTACAACCATCATTGGTGGCTAACATGGCACTTGACCCTTCACCTTCTAGCTCTTCCTCGAATTCGGACATCGTTAACGATCTTGCTGCAAATTCAAAATCATCTATTGCTGATGTTGAGGCGAAGTTTTCAGGGTCTAATCTTGTTCTAAAGACTATCTCGCCGCGGTTGCCAGGCCAAGCAACGAAAATAGTTTCGGTTCTTGAAGACCTCTCTTTTGAAATCCTGGAGGCTGGCATTAGCACTGTTGATGAAACTATGATCAATTCATTCACCATTAAGGTCAGCTTCTTTCTTGAAACCCCATATGATCATCCATAATTGCATGCATGCGAGCTTTCATATGTCTTATCTTATTTGAGTCTTACCACAAATACATCAACTTTACTTTCTATTTCCGGGATGTCCAACTCCCATGTTTTTCAAAACATTTATTCTTTGGTAAAGTTCCAAAGCTATTATCTAACATTAAAATTTACTAAATCAAATAATCTAATGTTTAAGGTTGTAGATAATTTGCCGTTCAAACAAAAAGTGTTTAAGCAGTGCCGTCTCCGAAAATGATAAAATACTTTTGGCCCCCGTGCGAAACAAAAAAATTTAGGCTCCTACCTATATAAACTCTTCAACCATATATCAAAAAACCACAATACGACTATAATTGTTATAAAAAAAAGTAGTTAGCAAAAAGAACTCAATATATGTAAACATATCCAAATTAGTTTGGCAACACGAAAATTAAAAAAAAATATAACTAGATATTGAGTTATTCTAAGTTTATATTGTAAATGGTTAAATGAGAAATGAGAAATAAAAAACCTACAAGAAAACATGTAAAGTTTGTTACGTAAATGATTAAATAAGAAGAAAAAAATGAATGAACTTACAAATTTGTGGAGGCCCAACATCTAAAAATAGGCTTTTTCCTTATTGAAAAACAAGCAGAAATCAGCCCCAAACAAAAACAACATGAATTAAAAATGAAAAAAAAACAGAACATGAATTAAAAGTGAAAAACTAAAACAAAACATGAATTAAAGAAGAAAAAAAAGGAAAGGCGAGATTCGAACCGGGGATGTAGAGGTCTCAATTTAACTACATGCCAACTCCCATTGAGCCAAAAGACTATTATGTGTATTTCTTCTTACACCAAATTTATATATAAATACATATTATTTTTTAAACGATTTGGGCCCTTAAATGTTTTGGGCCTTGTGCGATTGCACCTCTTGCACACAGGCCCATAGCCGGCCCTGTGTTTAAGGTTATGTTTGGGCGTGTATTAAACTGACTATTAATGTGACATGAAATCATATTATTTGTTTGGATAAACCGATTATTGTTACGATTTTTTTATTATTATATAAAGTCCAAATAAGTAATCTTCAAAAACATTAAGAAGTGGCTGTTAAAGAATGATTACTTTGCCATATAGATAGGACTAATTCTATTTCTTAAAGTTGCAATATAGTCGATCATTTGAAAGACATGCATGATACATCTAAAAAACCCCGTAAATCTAAAGAGAGTTAACTTCTTACATGTTATCCAATATTAATTGTTCTAACCTACAATAAAAAATATATTATGATCATCTTAATCAAAAGTTGAAGAACTGATTAAAAGTTTTATTACTAATTATCCGACGAATTTAGTTAATCAAGCAACCTGTTATGTTTCTGCTGCATGCATCTCTTTTGAAAGTTGGAACTCACAAATCCACAATAATTGTTTAACATGCTGTATTTGTCAATAGAATGTATACTAACAGTTATTACTGGACTTTGATTGATTTTTAATAGATTGGAATCGAATGCCAGATAAGCGCGGAGGATCTAGTTCAACATATCCAACAAACATTCTGCTAGCTTTAAACAATGCTAGCTAGTCAGTCAGTATTCATGAGCCTCCGTCATCTGCCTCCTTTTTATGGACAGTATTGTTGTCTTGAGATCATACCTGATACATTGAGCACATGCTTATTGCATTGGGCATGATGTCAAAGCAAAATACCGAGTAATTAGAGAAAATAAAGGCAGTTCTGGGGATTTTTCTATTTCATGTTCAAAACCTAACTTCCTCTTTAATATGATTAGATATAGTAGTTATAACTAGAGGAATGAGAAAAGTTTAGTTAATCGCTAATGTGTTATAATTCATGAGTAATTAACAGATGTAAACTTAGTTTAGACAAGTTGTCAATTGTATATCACAGTTGATTGGTTTAACTTTTAATTTGTATTTGTCATTATTTTTCTTCATGTTCTCAACATTTTGTAGTAGTTTACATTTTCGGTTATTTTTAATTAGTTTGTGTGTAGTTATCTTACTAGTTTTTTTACTTGTTCGTGTTATGTGGGACTTGTTGTCTACGTCTTTTGCTTATTCTAACTGATGTAAAGAGGTTATGTCTAAGGGGAGGCGGGGCGCCCCCTTGATCAATCCCCATAACGCGTGGAAGGCCGTGATACACGATCGCCACTCAATCCCATCATGCGTGGAAGGATAAACGCGTTGTAGCCATGACGCGTTGTAACGATATCGTGAAGAGTGGAGCATGATGGGTGTGGTGAGTGATGGGCACCCCTAGTAAAATCCATCACTTGTGATGGAATAAAGGTCGATGACATGGCAGAACTTGATTGGGTGTTGTGAGTGATGAGTGGGTGGTGAGTGATGGGCGTCCCTACCCCCTAAGTTTTCGATGAAGAATCAAAAATCAAAATCACGTAACTTACTAGTTGTTGGGTGAAATATCAAATATATGGTGATAGTGGGGGTGAATGAAAGTGTGGGTATGTTTGGCAAAAGTAACTCGTGGTTGGAAGCTGGTGGCTGATGGCTAGAAGCCGGTAGCTAGTAGCTGATAGCTGTAGCTTTTTAGATATATTTAGGTGTTTGGTAAAGTAGTTGGAGCTTTTATTAAAATGTATAAAATGACTAAAATGGACATAACTAATAAATTATATTTAAGTGTGTAGCAGCGTAGCTGGAGCTTAGATGTTAAAATAGTCATTTTCCCACCAAAAGTTTGTAGCTTCTTCTAAACGCTACTAGTGGAAGCGTTCAACCAAAAGCTTCAAGCTTTTAACCTAAAAGTTTCAAGCTCCTTCAACCAAAAAAGTTTTTTTTTATTAAGTAGGAGGTTTTTCTTAAAAGCTTAAAGCTAGAAGCTCCTAAAAACTCTATACCAAGCATACCCTACGAATGATTGTGTTTACTGAATGTGAACCGAATGTATCATGTAACATTTGTGTAAACCGGGTTTCGAAAAACCGCCTCTTTTATCAATCAAAGAATATTTGTTTACGTGTTTAGTTATTTATTTATATATAATGATTAAATTAAATGTTTAAAAATAAATTTATAAATAAAATTTAAAGATTTAATTAATTAAGAAAAACAAATCAACTAACTAATAATTATTTATAATAATAAAAACAACTAAGGAAAAGCGGTTTTAAAAATAAATGGGTGAACCGGGAGTCGAACCTGGGTTCCCCCGGATACACACGCACAACAAACACCGCTGCGATACACACACAAGTTGTGTAAATTCTGGTTTCTTATTATATCTATATTGAGGCTGAGGAGAACCTGCAATCCACAACAACACCTCCTCGCCAGAGATTCACCCGTGTTTCCTAAACAAATTCGACAACTGTCCGTCTAAGTTTGGTAAACGCACAGCCGCGGTTGAACTGGCAATCAATTCGAACCAATTACCAAAACCGAGCTCTCGACTCTCCACTATAAATACCAGTCGAATCCCCCTTCAGAACTCGCTCATATTCTCTATTTACTCTCTAAAACTCGGTCGTCGGAAAAGCTCTGTTCCACCGGAGAACCACCGAAATCGTCGGAATCCACCCACCGAAATCGTGCCGCCACCTCTGTTACGGTAGACCTCTTCTACTATTCTTTTTAAATTTCACCTCATTAACATCATATGCGGTCGATCACTAACAAAAATCAGAATGAATAAGAAAATCTATTCAGGCGGGTATAAGTTCTGGTTTAATTTTAAAATGAAGAAGACGAAGTGGGTTAAGTGTTTTTACGTAATTAAAACGAATGTTTCAAATGGGTTAGACACACAGTCCAGTGGTGGACTGTGTGTAAGCACAATATACACGTCCCTGGTTCGAATCCGGCTCATGACCACATAAATACACATAACCGTTTTTATTTTTGGATGAAATATATCAGTGGCAGTATGTATACAAATGTAATTAAAATCGGGTTTTTAATCTGGTTAGACACACAGTCCAGCGGTGGACTGTGTGCATTACACGCGAATGGTGCCGAGTTCGACCCTTGTGCCTCACCGACCCCCCGAAATAAAATCCATTTTTTTAAGACCAAATTTCATTGACGCACAGTAAGTTGTTAAGTATAATAATATTCCGATATTAAGCGGGTTGGGTGCAAAATAACACTGAGGTCGCGGGTTCGAGGCCGACCCTTCACACCGGTCCGATAATTTAAAAATATTTTTAAATTAAATGATTTCTGAAATAAATAAATAAGGGTATAAGAATAATTGAAAACAGAATCCTTACGGGTTAGACACGTAGCTCAGTTGGAAGAGCTGCGTGCACGCAACCGCGAGGTCTCGAGTTCGAATCCTGTCACATGCATTCAATTTCGCACATAAACCCGGTCAGATCTAACTATCAGATCTGACAGTTTTATTTTTTATTTTTTAAAAATTAAATTATATGTCATATATCCTTATATTTTAGCAAAAAGTAATACATCAAAATATAACTTTGAAGGTTATAAACTCTCAACAAAATACCACAAAAATAACCTAAAAACCTAACCAAAAAGTAGTAAGTCCAAATATTAATTTGTTTATATTTTTGTTATCATATTATTATCTTAGGTTAGTATTCGTCCGTCGATCAAATCCTTTCCTCGTGCGCTCTCTCTTCCACTCAAGAATACGCACCCAAGGTGAGTGAATCTCTACAAATTCCCCGTTTTAATCACGTTTTGGGGTGTATCATGTGTCGTACCAATCCTTTATTTTATCTAAACACTTGTGCTTATATCATTTTGTGATTAAATGTAAATTGTTTGTTGTGTGGTTTATATGAGGATTAAATTTATCATTTCAGTGCACTCATTTCATTAGGCCCATCAGTTCCTCGTGGGATACGTGTTGAGCATCAGGTACCTCATTAGATCGGCTCTGTTTGATTGAGCCTTGATCTCAGATACATCATCATTCGTGTTATATCCTCATTCAATGTGGTTTGTGATTGGTTACATATATATATTTGCTCACATGTGATTTATGCACAATTTTCTTTAATAAACCAAAATAAGCATTTATTTAAATGTTTTATCAAATGTTCACTCGCCAACTTTTGTTGACCCAAAATCTCCTCTACGTTACACATGATACAGGTGATCAAGTTCAGGAAAGAAACACTTAGGATAGCCTAGAAGAATAAACAAGTTATTGCTTTGGAACAAACATTTAGATTTTTTTTATTGTATTTGTATGAAAATTATGTTGCATATTTAAATTGTAATTCGAATATAATAAATATGAAACTTCTTAGTATCATGAGCTTTGGTGATAACCCAATCATGCCCCGTCTTTTATTCCGCTGCGGGTCGGGGTGTGACAGATTGGTATCAGAGCTTGTGGCTATAGGGATATAGGATAGGTTATTAGACCCTTAGAGCCTATACTATAGTTGATTAAATTTTAATTGGTTATGTGTTACATGCAAAAATTCATGATGTTTATATGTTTCATGTTTATTTTCAAACCCAATATTATGCAAGCACTCTCACAAGTACATGTTAATATGCAATGCTCATCATAGTTCATATCCTCATAACATTTCATATCTATGAAAGCACACACCTCACGATTTCCATGATTTTTGCAACGTTTTTCGTATTTTTCAAATCACATCAAAGTGAGTTTTCACGACGGGCATGTAGTAACTGGAAGGGTACGAGTACCGGTAGTTGGAACGTCCTGTCTAGGCTTGGCATTCGTATAAATCCAAAATAAATGACCAGTTTGCCTACCTGGGGACTAACGATGAGAGTACGAAGGACCTATTATGCCAAAGCATGCTATACCAAATGTCGTGTGAGCTAACCCCACTTTAAGTTGTCATTGTGTCTACACCTGGACACCCTCCGACCATACATCTCGCAATCATGTTTTACGATTTTCATTCGGGTGGTGCAAGTGTTAACCCGCCAACACCAATGTGAATCCTACCAAGCCCAATAGTCATGGGGGCCCACATGACTACACAGGCAATGGTATGGGGGACATTTGGAGGCCCAAACATGAGCAAACCCAAGACATCCGATGGATGTAGTTAAATTAATTTCAGTTATGTTGTTTTCATTTTTTTACGACACATGACACCTAGGAAATTCTTGAACTCACAATCTCCCTATACATATTCCTGTAGATGTCTGCTAGGAAATTACGTGGAGGCAGAAGGTCAGGGAAGTCAAACGAACGCTTGGCCACGCAAATTGCTAAACAAATGGCCGCAGTGCTTCCTGACATCGTACTACAAGTTCAGCAAGCTCTCACCGCTAATCCTATCAACTCTCCCAACCAAGAAGACCAAAGCGGCGCCAACCCTCCTCCCAAAACCCCCAAATGCACCTACAAACACTTCAAGTCCTGCGATCCCCAAAATATGAAGGGACTGAAGGTGTCACCGCTCTCCTTCACTGGTTTGAGGAGATAGAAAACACCTTTCTCAATTGCGACTGTCCCGAGGACCGTAAGGTACGTTTCGCGACTGAAAGATTGTATGGGGTAGCCCTTACCTGGTGGAACACGGAAAAGGGTTAGCGAGGTGTTGAAGATGCCATGGCCTTAACATGGGAAGAGTTAAGGGAAATCATGACGAGACGCTTCTGTCCAAGAAGCGAAACCAAAAAGCTAGAAGACGAGTTTCACGCATTGAAACAAAAGGAAGGAGACCACACTTTATACAATAAGAGATTTCTCGAGTTGAACCAGATGATCCCCAATCTGTTCACCCCATTATACCGTCTAGTCGAACACTACATTCGAGGCCTCCCCTCAAAAATCCAAGACTCGGTTTTAAGCACTTCGCCTGCAACACTTGAAGCCGCAATGGAGTTAGCTACGGAACTCACTGAAAATCGTATTCGAAACGGCAAATTCAAAGATGAGAAGAAGAAAACACCCATTGAGACCCCAACTCCAAACCACCCAGGTTCATCCTCGAAGTTTTCTGGTAAGAGGAAGCGAAATGGCAAGAATTTTGCTGTCACCCGAACCAACCCTCCCATCACTGCGGCCCCAATCACCCAAGTTGCCCCTCCAGCCGCACCATTCAAAAGGCCATACACTGGCCCACACCCAAAGTGTAACCGTTGTCAATACCATCACCCTCCTGAAAACCCCTGCCAACATTGCACCAGTTGTGGCCGTGCGGGTCACACCATCCAAACCTGCCGTACCCTTCAGCGATTGAACCGCAGTCAACCTCCAACCCAAACCCAAAATCAAATAGTGGGCCAAGCCCAACAACCCTTACTTCTACCGCCTGCTCAACTCGCAGCCCAACCATACTACCAACCTAACTACCCCATGATGCAACCCATGCGATCCTGTTTCAATTGTGGGGACCCAAACCATTTCAGGAACACCTACCCACGCCTAGTGAAAATCATCCATGCCCAAGCTCAAGCAAACCCGGTAAACCAAGCTAACCAAGCTCCTCCACCTGCTAGAGGAAGAGCTTTCAATATCAACGCCAACCAAGCCAGGGCTGACAACAATGTGGTCAACGGTACGTTCCTCATAAATGGTAGTTATGCATCCATATTATTCGATACTGGTGCGGATAAGAGCTTTGTGTCTTTAGAATTCGAATCTATCCCCGACCAACCTCGTGATAATCTCGTTGAATCTCTGACGGTGGAAGTTGCTGACGGAAAACCCACCTCATTAAATTCTATTATACGCGATTGTACTCTCACCCTAAATGATCACGATTTCCCAATTGATCTCATTCCTACGAAATTGGGAAGTTTCGATGTTATCATCGGCATGGACTAGCTCAGCCAGCATCACGCTGAAGTGGTGTGCCACGAAAAATTCATTCGTATTCCTCTCGCCGACGGTCAGACACTACGTATCTTTGGGGAAACCCCTTCGAAAGGACTCAAATTGATGTCCTGCCTTCATGCCCGAAGTTATCTTCGCAAGAACTACGTCGCATTTCTAGCACACATCGTCAAGAATGGAGGCAAGGAGAGGAAGCTCGAAGATATCCCAATTGTGAAACAATTCCCGCAAGTTTTTCCCGACGACGTTTCAGGACTTCCTCCTGTGAGAGAAGTCGAATTTCGAATCGATCTTGTGCCTGGCGCTACACCGGTCGCAAAATCTCCTTATAGGTTAACCCCATCCGAGATGCAAGAGTTGTCCAGTCAACTGCAAGAGTTGACTGACAAAGGATTCATACGTCCTAGCTCATCGCCTTGGGGTGCGCCTGTTCTTTTTATGAAGAAGAAAGATGGAACCTTTCGCATGTGCATTGATTATAGAGAACTCAACAAGTTGACGGTTAAGAATCGCTATCCACTGCCTCGTATTGATGACCTTCTAGACCAACTTCAAGACGCCACCTGTTTTTCCAAAATCGACCTTCGTTCTGGTTATCATCAGCTTAGAGTGCGCGAAGAAGATATCCCAAAAACCGCCTTCCGAACTCGCTATGGTCATTACAAGTTCATGGTTATGCCCTTCGGTTTAACCAACGCCCCCGCTGTCTTCATGGATTTAATGAATAGGGTATGCAAACCCTACCTCGACCGTTTCGTCATAGTCTTCATCGACGACATTCTTATCTACTCCAAGTCAAAATCCGATCATGAGCGACACCTTCGACTCATTCTTACACTCTTAAGGACTGAAAAGCTTTACTCTAAGTTCTCAAAATGCGAATTCTGGTTAGGAGAAGTACAATTCCTTGGTCATGTCGTCAATGACAAAGGGATTTATGTCGATCCTTCAAAAATCAAGGCAGTACAAGAATGGCAAGCGCCATGTACCCCTACCGAAGTTAGGTCATTTCTCGGCTTGGCTGGTTACTACCGACGCTTCATTGCCATTTTTTCCCGTATCGCCGTTCCGCTCACGGCCTTGACTCACAAAGGAAAACCCTTCATTTGGGGACCTAAGCAAGAGGAGGCCTTCCAAACTTTAAAGCAAAGGCTTTGTGACGCACCTATCCTTACACTCCCTGAGGGTTGCTATGACTTTGTGGTTTATTGCGACGCATCAGGGCAAGGTCTAGGCTGTGTATGTAACATTTGTCAAAAACGGGTTTTCCAAACCCGCTTCGTTTGTAATCGAATATCAAGTATTAAATGTTTTCGTTGCGTATTCATGTTTATTTTAATTTTAAACGATGCATAATTAATAAACAAATTAGAATTTAAAAGCTATAATTGTTAAAAAGTAAAAATAAAATAAATAAAATGAAAAACAGGCTGCCGGGACTCGAACCCGGGTCAGCCGGAAAGCCCAACAACTTAACTCGCGCACTTATAACCACTCCGCCACTTGATGTTTTTGGTGAGTTTTAGGAAACAATTAAAACATATGTCAACCATGAATCGACCTGTCTACGCCAACTGAAACCGTTATCGGCTTCCAAACGTCCAAGACGTTTGAGTGATCGCGGAATTCTGATTATAACCGATAAAACCGACACTTTTAATCAATTCAGTCTTGATTGGACTTGAATTCATGTGATGATCGGTTTTAATAACAAAAAAATCTTCACTTCCTGAATTACTCCAACAATAGCATCCTCTCGCGACTCAAAATCATCCGCAGAACCTCCAATTTCAGTTTCGTTCTATTTTCAGTTCGTCGGAAAAACTTTTTGAACTCGCCGGACTTTCGCCGGAAAACCGTGTCTTCCATTAAACAGTAAGTTTCTCAATTCTTCTATCTTCTATCAGTTGTTAAGCTTTTGCTAACTCAAACCCTTCAATCAGAATCAGTTCCAGGCGACGATATCGGATAATCATCACTCGCCGGAAAATTTCTGAGAATTTCTAGAACTCGCTGTGAAACGGTATAAACCTTTAAACATTCTGATAACTCTTGTTCAGTACTTCAATTCCACATCTAGCTAATCAAAATTGTTAATTGGTCCGCTCAGAGAAAGTCCATAAAAACAGAGCCGACGACTTCGCCGGAATTCCGAGAAAGATCATTTCTCCGGTATGTTTACTTCCAAAATTTTCTCGGCCATTTCATTTTAATCATTTGAATGTTTGTCAATCGGATTAAACAAGAAACAGTAGGGTAATCGTTGTCTGTGATATTGTAACGAAGAAGACGAAGTTAGTTGTATATAAGTTTAATATAATTTGGATTATAACTCGGGTTAGACACACAGTCCAGCGGTGGACTGTGTGCACACATATATCACACGCCGCGAGTTTGATCCTTGACACAATTGTATGCTCTGTAATAAAGATGTTTTCCTTTTTAACTGAACCGGATTAATTCAAGGAAGATGTTAAGTATAATAAAAATCGGTATATTAACCAGGTTAAACACACAGTCCAACGGTGGACTGTGTGCAACACTAACCCACAGGTCCCGGGTTCGAGACCTGTTACACACGCCGGTTCGATGATTAAAATCCTTTTTGAAAATAAAAGAATTTTGAATAAACTAAAACAGTATATAAATATAATTAAAAACAGAATTATTTCGGGTTAGACACGTAGCTCAGTTGGTAGAGCTGCGTGCACGCGTACGGGAGGTCTCGGGTTCGAGCCTTACCCGGCGCACACATGCACACTAGCGAACCGGTCAAACAGTCAACAGTCACGGTCAACGGTCAATGGTCAACTCAAAAGTCAACATTTTTTTATATTTTTATTTATTTATTTAATTTAAAAATCAATTAAAAATACTTAAAAATAATGTTTTCAAAGATAGAAAATAGCCTTAAACTCACAAAAATATATCTAAAAATCCTATTAAAATTATTAATAAAATCCACTCATTTACCATACCTTTCGTTATTATTTAGGTTAGTTAATTCTCGTCGATCAATCCTCTAAACTCGTGCGCATTTCATCATCTTCAACCGAACGCACCCAAGGTGAGTGAATCTCTACAATTCCCCGTTTTAATCACGTTTTTGGGGTGTATCATGTGTCTTATTATCTATTATATTTAAACTATTGTGCATCTATCATATCCATGAACAAATGTGTATTCAACATGTATCAACTGTTTGTGTGGTTATTGTTTAGATTAAATTTATCATTTTCAGTACATACATTATCTTAGGCCGCCGCTCCCCATTACATTATGAGCGTTGATCTGTTCCCCATTACATTATGAGCGTGAACCAGGCGTTGCCAACATACGATCGGCTCCGTTTGATTGAGCCTTGATCGCACAGACATTTATCATAGGCCGTCCGTTCCCATTACATTATGAGCGTGACGTGACGTTGCCAACATATACAGTTTCATTCATGTTATATATTCATGCAAGTTGGTATTTGTCATTGTATGTTATTGTTGTTGTTGGTATTGATATTGTATGATTTAATTACGTTTGCTCACATATGATTATTGCACAATTTTCCATGATAAAGATAACAAGAGATCAATAATAAATGTTTTTCTAACAAGATTCACTCGCCGACTTATGTTGACCCAAAAACCCCCATTTTACACATGATACAGGTGATCCAGCTGCAGCAAGAAACACATAGGATGGCTTAGAAGAATAAACTGGTTTAGACTTTGGATTGTTTAGTTGATTATCTTTCCTTGTATTTGTATGAACATGTTTGGAATATTGAGGATGTAATTTTGACTTTAATAAATATGAAACATATTAGTAAATATCATGAGCTTTGGTGATAACCCAATTATGCCCCGACTCTTATTCCGCTGCGGGTCGGGGTGTGACAGTGTATTGATGCACAGAGTAAAGGTGATAGCCTATGCCTCTAGGCAACTCAAAGTTCATGAGAAAAATTACACCACCCACGACCTGGAACTTGGAGCCGTCGTGTTCGCTCTCAAGATATGGAGACATTACCTCTACGGTACCAAGTGTGAAATATACGCTGACCACAAGAGTCTCCAACATATCTTCAACCAGAAAGAGTTGAATATGAGGCAACGGAGATGGGTTGAACTTCTTAACGATTACGACTGCGAAATTCGGTACCATCCTGACAAGGCAAACGTGGTGGCCGATGCGCTCAGTCGAAAAGGATATGCGAACTCTATTCGTCTTCTATGTTCGCAAATCATAACCGACATCAAAGATCGAATCCGGGCAGCTCAACATGTTTCTGTGACGGAAAATGACGTACGCGATGAGCTGTCATGTGGAGTTGAACTCAAAATTGAAACCAAATCCGACGGTATTCTATACTATTTAAACCGCATATGGATTCCTGATCGCGACAACCTTCATGATTTCCTCATGAATGAGGCACACAAAACACGATACTCTGTACACCCAGGAGCCGATAAGATGTATCAAGACCTACGATACACCTACTGGTGGCCTGGCATGAAAAAGGATATCGTTGTTTTTGTTTCCAAGTGCCTTACCTGTTCCAAAGTAAAAGCTGAAAATCAAAGACCTTTAGGACTTCTAGTCCAACCCGAAATACCTGTATGGAAGTGGGAAAACATAACAATGGACTTCATTACCGAGTTACCTCGCACCTCCAGTGGGTATGACACCATATGGGTAATAATCGATCGTCTTACAAAATCATCTCATTTCATTCCGATTCGCGAGGACTTCAAGAACGAGAAGTTAGCTCGTATCTACATCAGCGAGATCGTAAGCCGTCATGGTGTACCGTTAAGCATCATTTCAGACCGTGATGGTCATTTCACTTCACGAACAAGGCGAGCCGTACAAACCGCTTTGGGTACACGGTTAGACCTCAGTACCGCCTTTCACCCTCAAATTGATGGTCAATCTGAACGCACCATCAAAACCCTTGAAGACATGCTTCGAGCATGTGTCATAGACTTCAAAGGGAACTGGGACGCTCATCTACCGTTAGTCGAGTTTTCGTACAACAATAGCTATCATTCAAGTATCGGCATGGCTCCTTTCGAAGCTTTATACGGTCGTAAATGCCGATCTCCAGTATGTTGGCACGAAATTGGTGAAGCGCAAATCACCGGACCTGAATTGATTCAAGAAACAACCGACAAAATCCTTCAAATTCGAAACAATCTTCTAGCGGCTCAAAGTCGTCAAAAGAGTTATGTTGACAAACGACGAAAGCCCTTGGAGTTTGACATTGGTGATCAAGTACTTTTAAAAGTATCACCGTGGAAGGGAGTGGTTCGTTTTGGCCAGAAGATCAAGCTACCACCACGCTACGTAGGACCTTTCAAGATACTCGAAAGAGTAGGTCCTGTAGCATACAAGCTTGACCTACCAGAAGAGCTTAACAAAATTCATCCCACATTTCACGTATCAAACTTGAAAAAGTGCCTCGCCGATGAAAACCTCCATATTCCTCTAGAAGACATTCAGGTCGATGAATTGATTGCACTTCGTTGAAAGACCAGTGGAAATCATGGATTTCGGTGAGAAGCGTTTAAGGCTGTAACATTTGTATAAATCGGGTCTCCAAAACCCGCTCCGTTTTGTAATCAAATACCAAGTTACGAAATTTCATTAAGTATTTATGAGTATTTTGAGTTTAAACGTTACATAATTAATATATAAACTAAACTATAAAAATTATATTTGATAAAAAGTCAAAATAAAATAAATAAAAAATAGTTGGAGCTGACCGGACTCGAACCCGGGTCAACTGCCTCCAACGATTTAACTTCCCGTCTCCAAACCACTCCGCCACCAGTTGTTTTCTGTTGGTATTATGAAAACAATTAAATTTTATACGCAAACTCGGTTTAACGGTTATTGATATCTGAATAACGGAAAATCGGTAAGCCAAATCGTCAAATCAGTTTTCGTTCGTTTAGTTAACTTATAACCGACGCATATCGGTTTCTAATTAAAGTTCAGATTTAATGAACTTCGAATTTTGGGTTTTGAAACCGAAAGACATTCAAGTTTCAAATAATTCTGTTTCCAATCATTTATACGATTCAGAACTGTCTCAAATACACTCCAATTCCTTTTCGTCGCGTTTTCAAGTCTTTTGAGCTCAAGAAAACTGTCGCCGGAATTTTCTGAAATTCTCGCCGGAAAACCGTGTTCAACATAAATCAGTAAGAATTTCCTCTCTTGCTGTTTCAATCTATTGTTGGGACCCTACTAACATTATTCCGTCACTCAAAGTCAGTCATAGAAGACTTTGCTGGATTTCTGGTTTCGCCGGAGAAATTCTGGGATTTGCCGGAACCACGCTAGTTGACGGTAAACACATTCAATCGTGCTAATAATTCATGTACTCTGGTTCAATTTCAAATCTAATTCTTTAATTCTGTTGATTAGCCCTCTCAGCCGAAGTTTCAAAAACGGAGTTGCCTGTTCTCGCCGGACTTCCTGAAGAAGACGACCTGTCCGGTATTTCTTGTCCCCAAACTGTTCGGTTTGTTCATTCAAACTAGTAGGCATGATATTTAAGTAGTAGAGCCATGAATCAGTTGTCTGAGAAAAAAACCAGTAATCATAACGAAGAAGACGAATCTAAAAACGGGATAAGAATAATTAAAACTCGGATAATTAACGGGTTAGACACACAGTCCAGCGGTGGACTGTGTGCAAAGTTTATATACGAGTCCCGAGTTCGATCCTTACTACACACACACTGCGTAATAACATTCCCTTTTTATTCATAAAACTAACCGGGTTAGATTGAGTAGTTGTTAAGTATAATATAATTCAAGAATATAACCGGGTTAGACACACAGTCCAGCGGTGGACTGTGTGCAACACAAACTGCACGTCACGCGATCGAGTCCCGTCCCAAACACCGGTTCAATGAGAATAAAACGTTTTGTAAAATAAAGGAATTTTCGGTAAATTCGAATAAGTGTATTAATATAATTAAAACTAGATTTCTAACGGATTAGTCACGTAGCTCAGTTGGTAGAGCTACGTGCGCGTGAACGGAAGGTCACAGGTTCGAATCCCGCTCGGCGCAAGAATTACCGCTGACCGAACCGGTCAACGGTCAACGGTCAACGGTCAAACAGTAAAAAAAAATATTATTTTTTTTAAATAATTATTGGTTTTATTTAAATTAAAAATCAATTAAAAATACTTAAAAATAACATTTTTAAGGATGGAAAATAGCCATAAACTCACAAAAATATATCCAAAAAAATTCCATTAAAAATCTTTAATAAAATCCATCCATTTAATATATTTTTCCTATTATTATTTAGGTCAGTGATTCCTCGTTAACTCGTTTCGTCTAAATCGTGCGCATCTCACCAATTCAAATCCAACGCACCCAATGTGAGTGAACCCTTCAAATTCCCCGTTTTAATCACATTATTGGGGTGTATCATGTGTCTTATTCATTTACTTATTATAACTAAGTTATTGTGCATATATCATATCATGACATGTGTGTTAGTTATTGCTGCTCAGTAGTTAGAATTGTTTGCAAGTTATTATTTCAGTACATGCAATTGCTGAGGCCGTAACTCCCCATTCCTCGAGGTTGAGTTTGATCCCCATTTTATTATGCGGTTGATCAGGGCGTGCCCGCACGATCGGCTCCGTTTGATTGAGCCTTGATCGGTTATTTACATTTCAAGTTCATGCAATACGCTCGGCTCCGTTTGATTGAGCCTTGAGCACACAGTTCAATTTACATTTTCAGTTCATGCAATACGATCGGCTCCGTTTGATTGAGCCTTGATCTCACAGTTCATTTATGTTAATTATCATATGATGTTGGTATGATCATGTATGTTATCAATTGTTAATGTATGTTATAATTGTAACCGATGTTGCCATTGCTTGATTTCATACATATGCTCTTTTATGATTATGCACAATATTTTATTGATAAACTAACCAGAAAATCATTATTAAATGTTTATCTATAAGGTTCACTCGCCAACTTATGTTGACCCAAAAACCTCCCATTTTACACATGATACAGGTGAACCAGCAGCAGCTAGGAACACGTAGGACCTGGATTAGAAGAAATAAAATGATTTAGTGTTTGGATTATTATGTTTGGATATTTTCCTTTGTAATGAATGAACATGTTTGAAGGTTTGAGAAATGTAACTTTGACTTCATTTAATTATGAAACATAATAGTAAATGTCATGTGCTTTGGTGATAACCCAATTATGCCCCGACTCTTATTTCCGCTGCGGGTCGGGGTGTGACAGATTGGTATCAGAGCCATGACTATAGGGATATAGGATAGGTTATTAGACCCTTAGAGCCTATACTATAGTCGATTAGAAACTTATAGGAATTTTGTGTGTTATATGCCAAATTTCATGATGTTTATAAGTTTATGTTAAAATGTTACATTTGATATTGTTCAAGCATGTTCATAAGTATGTATTATCAAATAATGCTCATCATGAAATCGTATGATCATAACATATCACATCCATGCAAGCACACACCACATCATGATTGATTCTACAACGATTTTCGTGTTTTCAAATCTCATCAAAGTGAGTTCTCATGACGGGCATGTAGTAACTGGAAGGGTACTAGTACCGGTAGTCGGAACGTCCTGTCTAGGCTGGCATTCGTATAAATCCAAAATAAAGGACCAGTTTGCCTACCTGGGGACCAACGATGAGAGTACGAAATACCTATTAGGCCAAAGCATGCTATACCAAACGTCGTGAGAGCTAATCCCACTTTGAGTTGTCATTGTGTCTACACCTGGACACGTTCCGACCAAACATCTCATGAACATATTTTGTGGTTAGCATTCGGGGGATGCGAGTGTTAAATTGCCAATACTAATGTGAATCCTACCAAACCAATAGCCATGGGGGCCCACATGACTATATAGGTGAAGGTATGGGGGACATTTGAGGCCCAACATGAGCGAACCCAAGACATCCTTCGGATGTAGTTGCATTATTGATATTTATGTTATTTTCATTTTTTTTTAAGACACATGACACCTAAAATATACCATAAACTCACAATCTTCTCATTTTATGATCCTGTAGATGTCGTATAGATCGCATCGAAGGAGTAGGAAATCGGAAAAGTTTCAGGAACGATTGGCCACTCATATCGCCAACCAAATGGCCACGATATTACCTGACATTGTAGTACAAGTACAACAAGCTCTTGCTGCAAATCCTACTAACCCTCCTCAACAACAGAACCAGATCATCAACGACCCTCCTACCAGCAAATGCACCTACAAACATTTTAAGTCTTGCGATCCCCCAAAATTCGAAGGGACTGAGGGAGTCACTGCTCTCCAGCGTTGGTTCGAGGAGATGGAAAACGTTTTCTTAAACTGCGATTGTCCTGAGGATCGCAAAGTTCGTTATGCCACCGGGAGACTACTTGGGGTAGCTCTCACTTGGTGGAATACCGAGAAGGGAAAGAGGGGAACGGAAGATGCGATGTCCTTAACTTGGGAGGAGTTAAGGGAAATCATGACTAGGCGATTCTGTCCTAGGAGTGAGATTAAGAAATTGGAAGATGAATTTCATGCCCTGAAGCAAAAAGATGGTGATCACACTACTTACAACAAACGGTTCTTGGAGTTGAACCAGATGGTACCAAACTTATTCACTCCAACCTACCGTCTGATCGAACATTACATTCGAGGACTTCCCTCGAAAATCCAAGATTCGGTCCTCAGCGTTTCACCGGTAACACTAGAAACTGCCATGGAATTGGCGACAGAACTGACCGAAAACCGAATTCGTAATGGGAAGTTCAAGGAGGAAAAGAAGAAAATCCCTGCTGAGGGACAAACCTCAAACCACCACACTCCTTCCTCTAAATTTGCTAACAAGAGGAAGCGTAACAACAGGAACTTTGCAGTCACCCACACCAACACCCCTGTTCCTGCTGCACCCATCACTCAAGCCACTCCTCCACCCGCGCCATACAAAAGACCATACACAGGACCACTACCAAAATGTAACCGTTGTCAGTATCACCACTCCCCTGACTATCCTTGCCAGTACTGTACCAGCTGCGGTCGCGCTGGACACCTTGTACAACACTGCCGCGCACCTCAGCGAACAAACCGCCACCCACCTATAACCCAAACCCACCAACAATTTATGGGTCAAGCCCAACAACAACAACCATTTCCACCCACTCAACATTTAGCCCAAACATACTATCAACCCAACTACCCTATGGGTCAACCTATGCGGGCATGTTTCAACTGTGGAGATCCAAGTCATTTCAGGAACACATGTCCAAGACTAGTCAATATTATTCATGCTCAGGCCCAAGCCAACCCAGTGAACCAAGCAAATCAAGCTCCTCCATCTGCTAGAGGAAGGGCTTTCAATATTAACGCAAACCAGGCCAGAGCTGACGGCAATGTGGTCAACGGTACGTTTCTTATAAATGGTAGATATGCCTCTATGTTATTTGATACTGGTGCGGATAGAAGTTTCGTGTCATTAGAGTTTGAACCTATCTTAAGTAAAAATCGAGATAAGCTCGCGGAATCCATAACAGTGGAAGTTGCAGATGGAAAACCAGTTTCGTTAAACTCTATTTTACGCAACTGTACGCTCACCCTAAACGACCACGATTTCTCGGTCGATCTTATTCCTATGAAGCTGGGAAGTTTCGACATCATAGTCGGAATGGATTGGCTCAGTCAGCATAATGCGGAAGTTGTATGTCGTGAGAAATTTATTCGTATTCCTCTTTCAAACGGTCAGACTCTTCGAATTATTGGAGAAACCTCGGCGAAAGGACTCAACTTAATGTCTTGTCATCAAGCTCAGAAATACCTTCGCAAGAATTATGTCGCGTTTTTAGCCCATATCATCAAGAAGGGGACCGCAGAAAAGAAACTTGAAGATATTCCTGTTGTAAAAGATTTTCCACAAGTTTTCCCTGACGACATTTCAGGACTTCCTCCAGTCAGAGATGTCGAGTTTCGTATCGATCTTATACCTGGTGCTACACCAGTGGCAAAATCTCCATATAGGTTAGCCCCCTCTGAAATGCAGGAGCTAGCCAGTCAATTGCAAGAGTTGACTGACAAGGGATTTATACGCCCCAGCTCATCGCCTTGGGGTGCACCTGTACTTTTTGTAAAGAAGAAGGATGGATCTTTTCGCATGTGCATCGATTACAGAGAGCTCAACAAGTTAACTATCAAAAATCGATATCCTTTACCTCGTATAGATGACCTCCTTGACCAACTACAAGGTGCCAGTTGCTTTTCGAAAATCGACCTCCGATCGGGCTATCATCAGCTTAGGGTGCATGAAGAAGACGTCCCTAAAACTGCTTTTCGAACTCGATATGGTCACTATGAATTCATGGTTATGCCGTTTGGATTAACCAACGCACCAGCTGTTTTCATGGACCTAATGAATAGAGTCTGCAAACCTTACCTTGATCGATTTGTTATTGTGTTCATTGACGATATTCTTATCTATTCAAAATCCAAAGCTGATCATGAGCGTCATCTGCGACTTGTTCTTACACTTCTAGAAAAGGAAAAGCTTTATGCCAAGTTCTCTAAATGTGAATTCTGGTTAAAAGAGGTGCAATTTCTTGGGCATGTAGTCAATGACAAAGGAATACATGTGGACCCATCAAAGATCAAAGCAGTTCAAGAATGGCAAGCTCCACGTACGCCAACTGAAGTAAGGTCTTTTCTTGGACTTGCTGGTTACTATCGTCGATTCATTTCAAACTTCTCTCGCATTGCGGTGCCACTCACGGCTTTAACCCATAAAGGGAAACCATTTGTATGGGGGCCCAAGCAAGAAGAAGCTTTTCAAACCCTCAAGCAAAGACTTTGTGATGCACCAATCCTCACTCTTCCTGAAGGTTGTGATGATTTTGTAGTCTATTGCGACGCGTCAGGGCAAGGATTGGGATGCGTTCTCATGCAAAGAGGAAAAGTCATAGCTTATGCCTCAAGGCAACTCAAGACACACGAAAAGAACTACACCACTCATGACCTTGAACTTGGAGCCGTTGTATTCGCTCTTAAGATATGGAGACATTATCTTTATGGTACGAAGTGTGAAATATACACTGACCACAAGAGTCTTCAACATATCTTCAATCAGAAAGAGTTAAATATGAGGCAACGAAGATGGGTCGAACTTCTAAATGATTACGACTGTGAAATCAAATATCACCCTGGTAAAGCAAATGTGGTGGCTGATGCACTTAGTCGAAAGGGTTATGCGAACTCCATTCATATTCTATGTTCACAAATTATAACCAAAATTAAGGATCAAATTCGTGAAGCTCAACACGTCTCAATAACAGAGGAAGATGTACAAAAGGAGATGTCCTGTGGAGCCGAGCTAAAGCTGGAAACTAAATCTGATGGTATTTTGTATTACTTAGATCGTATATGGATTCCTAACCATGTCAATCTTCGCGAAACACTCATGCATGAAGCCCATAAGTCGCGATATTCTATACACCCAGGAGCCGATAAGATGTATCAAGACCTACGGTACACCTATTGGTGGCCTGGAATGAAGAAAGATGTTGCTGTTTTTGTTTCCAAGTGTCTCACTTGTTCTAAAGTAAAGGCTGAACACCAAAGACCCTCAGGACTTCTGATCCAACCAGAAATACCTGTCTGGAAGTGGGAAAATATAACCATGGATTTTATTACCGGGTTACCTCGCACTTCTAGTGGGTATGATACTATATGGGTGATTATAGACCGACTCACAAAATCAGCTCACTTTATTCCTATTCGGAGATTTCAAGAACGAAAAGCTTGCTCGTATTTATATCAGCGAAATCGTCAGCCGTCATGGAGTTCCATTAAGTATTATTTCTGATCGTGATGGTCGTTTCACCTCACGAACATGGCAGGCAGTACAATCCGCTATGGGCACTCGACTAGATCTCAGTACCGCCTATCATCCCCAAACTGATGGACAGTCTGAGCGAACCATTCAAACCCTTGAGGACATGCTTAGAGCATGTGTCATAGACTTCAAGGGAAATTGGGACGCCCACCTACCGTTAGTCGAATTTTCGTACAACAACAGTTATCATTCTAGCATCGGCATGGCACCTTTTGAAGCTTTATATGGTCGAAAGTGTCGATCTCCTGTTTGTTGGCACGAAATTGGGGAAGCTCAAATTACTGGTCCGGAATTAATCCAAGAAACAACAGATAAGATTCATCAAATTCGAAACAATCTTCTAGCGGCTCAAAGTCGTCAAAAGAGTTACGCAGATAAACGTCGGAAGCCCTTGGAGTTTAGCGTGGGTGATCATGTGCTTTTAAAAGTATCACCGTGGAAGGGAGTAGTTCGTTTTGGTCAGAAGGGAAAGCTAGCACCACGTTACGTAGGACCTTTCAAGATACTCGAAAGAGTAGGTCCTGTAGCTTACAAGCTTGATCTACCGGAAGAACTCGACAGAATTCATCCCACATTCCACGTGTCGAACTTGAAGAAGTGCCTCGCTGATGAGAATCTTCATATTCCACTGGAGGATATTCAGATTGATGAATCCATGCATTTTATCGAAAGGCCAGTAGAGATTATGGACTATGGAGAAAAGCGTCTACGTCGAAGTCGCATTCCTATTGTTAGGGTACGCTGGGAGTCGAAACGGGGACCTGAGTTTACTTGGGAACGTGAAGACTCAATGCGTGAAAAATACCCTCATCTTTTCCCTACTACTTCAACTGTTTGAATTTCGGGACGAAATTCCTAAAAGTAGGGGATACTGTAACATTTGTATAAATCGGGTCTCCAAAACCCGCTCCGTTTTGTAATCAAATACCAAGTTACGAAATTTCATTAAGTATTTATGAGTATTTTGAGTTTAAACGTTACATAATTAATATATAAACTAAACTATAAAAATTATATTTGATAAAAAGTCAAAATAAAATAAATAAAAAATAGTTGGAGCTGACCGGACTCGAACCCGGGTCAACTGCCTCCAACGATTTAACTTCCCGTCTCCAAACCACTCCGCCACCAGTTGTTTTCTGTTGGTATTATGAAAACAATTAAATTTTATACGCAAACTCGGTTTAACGGTTATTGATATCTGAATAACGGAAAATCGGTAAGCCAAATCGTCAAATCAGTTTTCGTTCGTTTAGTTAACTTATAACCGACGCATATCGGTTTCTAATTAAAGTTCAGATTTAATGAACTTCGAATTTTGGGTTTTGAAACCGAAAGACATTCAAGTTTCAAATAATTCTGTTTCCAATCATTTATACGATTCAGAACTGTCTCAAATACACTCCAATTCCTTTTCGTCGCGTTTTCAAGTCTTTTGAGCTCAAGAAAACTGTCGCCGGAATTTTCTGAAATTCTCGCCGGAAAACCGTGTTCAACATAAATCAGTAAGAATTTCCTCTCTTGCTGTTTCAATCTATTGTTGGGACCCTACTAACATTATTCCGTCACTCAAAGTCAGTCATAGAAGACTTTGCTGGATTTCTGGTTTCGCCGGAGAAATTCTGGGATTTGCCGGAACCACGCTAGTTGACGGTAAACACATTCAATCGTGCTAATAATTCATGTACTCTGGTTCAATTTCAAATCTAATTCTTTAATTCTGTTGATTAGCCCTCTCAGCCGAAGTTTCAAAAACGGAGTTGCCTGTTCTCGCCGGACTTCCTGAAGAAGACGACCTGTCCGGTATTTCTTGTCCCCAAACTGTTCGGTTTGTTCATTCAAACTAGTAGGCATGATATTTAAGTAGTAGAGCCATGAATCAGTTGTCTGAGAAAAAAACCAGTAATCATAACGAAGAAGACGAATCTAAAAACGGGATAAGAATAATTAAAACTCGGATAATTAACGGGTTAGACACACAGTCCAGCGGTGGACTGTGTGCAAAGTTTATATACGAGTCCCGAGTTCGATCCTTACTACACACACACTGCGTAATAACATTCCCTTTTTATTCATAAAACTAACCGGGTTAGATTGAGTAGTTGTTAAGTATAATATAATTCAAGAATATAACCGGGTTAGACACACAGTCCAGCGGTGGACTGTGTGCAACACAAACTGCACGTCACGCGATCGAGTCCCGTCCCAAACACCGGTTCAATGAGAATAAAACGTTTTGTAAAATAAAGGAATTTTCGGTAAATTCGAATAAGTGTATTAATATAATTAAAACTAGATTTCTAACGGATTAGTCACGTAGCTCAGTTGGTAGAGCTACGTGCGCGTGAACGGAAGGTCACAGGTTCGAATCCCGCTCGGCGCAAGAATTACCGCTGACCGAACCGGTCAACGGTCAACGGTCAACGGTCAAACAGTAAAAAAAAATATTATTTTTTTTAAATAATTATTGGTTTTATTTAAATTAAAAATCAATTAAAAATACTTAAAAATAACATTTTTAAGGATGGAAAATAGCCATAAACTCACAAAAATATATCCAAAAAAATTCCATTAAAAATCTTTAATAAAATCCATCCATTTAATATATTTTTCCTATTATTATTTAGGTCAGTGATTCCTCGTTAACTCGTTTCGTCTAAATCGTGCGCATCACACCAATTCAAATCCAACGCACCCAATGTGAGTGAACCCTTCAAATTCCCCGTTTTAATCATATTATTGGGGTGTATCATGTGTCTTATTCATTTACTTATTATAACTAAGTTATTGTGCATATATCATATCATGACATGTGTGTTAGTTATTGCTGCTCAGTAGTTAGAATTGTTTGCAAGTTATTATTTCAGTACATGCAATTGCTGAGGCCGTAACTCCCCATTCCTCGAGGTTGAGTTTGATCCCCATTTTATTATGCGGTTGATCAGGGCGTGCCCGCACGATCGGCTCCGTTTGATTGAGCCTTGATCGGTTATTTACATTTCAAGTTCATGCAATACGCTCGGCTCCGTTTGATTGAGCCTTGAGCACACAGTTCAATTTACATTTTCAGTTCATGCAATACGATCGGCTCCGTTTGATTGAGCCTTGATCTCACAGTTCATTTATGTTAATTATCATATGATGTTGGTATGATCATGTATGTTATCAATTGTTAATGTATGTTATAATTGTAACCGATGTTGCCATTGCTTGATTTCATACATATGCTCTTTTATGATTATGCACAATATTTTATTGATAAACTAACCAGAAAATCATTATTAAATGTTTATCTATAAGGTTCACTCGCCAACTTATGTTGACCCAAAAACCTCCCATTTTACACATGATACAGGTGAACCAGCAGCAGCTAGGAACACGTAGGACCTGGATTAGAAGAAATAAAATGATTTAGTGTTTGGATTATTATGTTTGGATATTTTCCTTTGTAATGAATGAACATGTTTGAAGGTTTGAGAAATGTAACTTTGACTTCATTTAATTATGAAACATAATAGTAAATGTCATGTGCTTTGGTGATAACCCAATTATGCCCCGACTCTTATTTCCGCTGCGGGTCGGGGTGTGACAAAGGCGAAGTCGTATTCCAATCGTCAGGGTGCGTTGGAAGTCAAAACGAGGACCCGAGTTTACTTGGGAACGTGAAGACTCAATGCGCGAGAAATACCCGCATCTCTTTCCAGTTGTAACCACTACTTAAATTTCGGGACGAAATTTCTAAAAGTAGGGGATACTGTAACATTTGTGTAAATCGGGTTTCGAAAACCCGTCTCTTTTATCAATCAAAGAATATTTGTTTACGTGTTTAGTTATTTATTTATATATAATGATTAAATTAAATGTTTAAAAATAAATTTATAAATAAAATTTAAAGATTTAATCCATTAATTAAGAAAAACAAATCAACTAATTAATAATTATTTATAATAATAAAAACAACTAAGGAAAAGCGGTTTTAAAAATAAATGGGTGAACCGGGAGTCGAACCCGGGTTCCCCCGGATACACACGCACAACAAACACCGTTGCGATACACACACAAGTTGTGTGAATTTTGGTTTCTTATTATATCTATATTGAGGCTGAGGAGAACCTGCAATCCACAACCACACCTCCTCGCTGGAGATTCACGCGTGTTTCCTAAACAAATTCGACAACTGTCCGTCTAAGTTTGGTAAACGCACAGCAGTGATTGAACTGGCAATCAATTCGAACCAATTACCAAAACCGAGCTCTCGACTCTCCACTATAAATACCAGTCGAATCCCCCTTCAGAACTCGCTCATATTCTCTATTTACTCTCTAAAACTCGGTCGTCGGAAAAGCTCTGTTCCACCGGAGAACCACCGAAATCATCGGAATCCACCCACCGGAATCGTGCTGCCACCTCTGTTACGGTAGACCTCTTCTACTATTCTTTTTAAATTTCACCTAATTAACATCATATGCGGTCGATCACTAACAAAAATCAGAATGAATAAGAAAATCTATTCAGGCGGGTATAAGTTCTGGTTTAATTTTAAAATGAAGAAGACGAAGTGGGTTAAGTGTTTTTACGTAATTAAAACGAATGTTTCAAACGAGTTAGACACACAGTCCAGTGGTGGACTGTGTGCAAGCACAATATACACGTCCCTGGTTAGGATCCGGCTCATGACCACATAAATACACATAACGTTTTTATTTTTGGATGAAATATATATCAGTGGCAGTATGTATACAAATGTAATTAAAATCGGGTTTTTAATCGGGTTAGACACACAATCCAGCGGTGGACTGTGTGCATTACACGCGAATGGTGCCGAGTTCGACCCTTGTGCCTCACCGACCCCCCCGAATTAAAATCCATTTTTTTAAGACCAAATTTCATTGAAGCACAGTAAGTTGTTAAGTATAATAATATTCCGATATTAAGCGGGTTAGACACCCAGCCCAACTGGTTGGGCTGGGTGCAAAATAATACTGAGGTCGCGGGTTCGAGGCCGACCCTTCACACCGGTCCGATAATTTAAAAATGTTTTTAAATTAAATGATTTCTGAAATAAATAAATAAGGGTATAAGAATAATTGAAAACAGAATCCTTACGGGTTAGACACGTAGCTCAGTTGGAAGAGCTGCTTGCACGCAACCGGGAGGTCTCGAGTTCGAATTCTGTCACATGCATTCAATTTCGCACACAAACCCGGTCAGATCTAACTGTCAGATCTGACAGTTTTATTTTAAAAAAAAAAAAATTATATGTCATATATCCTTATATTTTAGCAAAAAGTAATACATCAAAATATAACTTTGAAGGTTATAAAATCTCAATAAAATACCACAAAAATAACCTAAAAACCTAACCAAAAAGTAGTAAGTCCAAATATTAATTTGTTTATATTTTTGTTATCGTATTATTATCTTAGGTTAGTATTCGTTCGTCGATCAAATCCTTTCCTCGTGCGCTCTCTCTTCCACTCAAGAATACGCACCCAAGGTGAGTGAATCTCTACAAATTCCCCGTTTTAATCACGTTTTGGGGTGTATCATGTGTCGTACCAATCCTTTATTTTATCTAAACACTTGTGCTGTTTGTTTGTGTGGTTTATATGTGGATTAAATTTATCATTTCAGTGCACTCATTTCATTAGGCCCATCAGTTCCTCGTGGGATACGGGTTGAGCATCAGGTGCCTCATTAGATCGGCTCCGTTTGATTGAGCCTTGATCTCAGATACATCATCATTCGTGTTATATACTCATTCATTGTGGTTTGTGATTGGTTACATATAATATATTTGCTCACATGTGATTTATGCACAATTTTCTTTAATAAACCAAAATAAGCATTTATTTAAATGTTTTATCAAAGGTTCACTCGCCAACTTTTGTTGACCCAAAATCTCCTCTGTTTTACACATGATACAGGTGATCAAGTTGAGGAAAGAAACACTTAGGATGGCCTAGAAGAATAAACAAGTTATTGCTTTGGAACAAACATTTAGATTTTTTTTATTGTATTTGTATGAAAATTATGTTGGATATTTAAATTGTAATTCGAATATAATAAATATGAAACTTCTTAGTAAATATCATGAGCTTTGGTGATAACCCAATCATGCCCCGTCTTTTATTCCGCCGCGAGTCAGGGTGTGACATATCAAGTATTAACAAGAACACAACAAATGTTTAAATGTTAAGGAAATATTACAGACTTCCTGGTAAATGATCATGTAGGGAGTAGAGTCACTTTTTTTTATTAAAATATATAATAAAAATATAAAAACGATACTTTCGTTATTCGTAAGAAATATTATAGTATAATACCAGTTACAAATTCTAAATAAAAAGAATATAAAATACAATTTTATATAGCGTAATCGATTCAAGCCGTGTCCCTATATATTTAGAAGCATCCTGGACTCGAGTCTTTACCATGTTGAGTCTTCAACTTTACTTCTTGACTACAACAATAAACATACTAAAAGATGGCGTTTTGGTTGAGGATCGTGTTTGACAGGGACCATTAAAACATATTTCGTACCTCCTCTTAAACGGTCTGTCTTCCAGGGTATAATAACCGGAACAGTATGTGCACTGCTGGAGATGGCTCTCACGCCCGATAAAGCACCGGGTATAATGATGTTCTAGTTTATGTGGAAAGTATAAAGGTGAAGTTGGTGATAGTGAAAGAATTAGAAAGTATTTCTCTCTAAATTATTTAAAACTTTGTACACATAAATTTCTCTATTTTCTTTCTTGTATATACTTAAAACATAAACAAAAACTTCAGTTATAATTTTTATTTTTTAATGATCATTATCTGGGAAATAAAAACCTTTATAATGAGTATAATAAAGGATTAATTTGATTCATGACATGTTAATGTCATATTAAATAAAATAATAAGACATAATAGAAGACTTCACCATAATTCTTGAATAGAGATTAAGTGTCTCATAAAACAACCAATTTATGACATATATGAATTTGTACTAGAGTCACCAAATTTAGAAATATGCACTTCAACTTAATTCTGAGTATCGATATCTCATTCATCTTAGCTCAATTTTGAAAATAGTTTGAACACAAACCCATAAATAATTATTTAGACAACACATATACGAACATTATTGGCGTCCAAAATATTTAGTGAAAAACTCATTTTTACTAAAATTTCCAACAAATCATTATCATAGATAATCACTTATATACATTCAAATGGTGGTTTGTTTGTCGCCAGTTTCAACCGTCACAATCGTTTGACATGTCAATTGAAACATAACTGCCATTAACAACTGGTGTACCTAATTAATTCTTAATCCTACCAAGTCTAAGATTTGAAATACAAGTGTTAATACATAATAATAAACAATAAATAAACATAATATACTAAGTCTAAGTTAATATAATCTAATACACTTCCCTAAACTAGACTTAGTTTAAGTGGAAAGTGTCTTGTTAGCTTCATCCAATGCCTTTATGGCTTTCATGAAATTGAATTTTCTTTTCTTGACAAGTTTCTTCGCATTATTCCAATTGCCTCCCATGAAAAGTGCATATACTTTTGTTCTTCAATTGAGAACGGTCCTTCCATCCTAGTTGCTTCCTTTGTAGTTGATTACCCTTCTTTTTCTTAACCTTGATTATCAATTGTTGTTGTTTATGTCAAATTCAGATTGTCTTGTCATCGGGCTTGATGTTCTTTGTAATTAAATTCAAAAAAATCATCTAGATATTTTGCATAGATTAGTCGTATTGTATAATTATCTTGTCAATCCAACTCAAGATCTTTTTCTATAAGTTCCCATACATTGTTCTCTATGACCCGTTCATTTCCAACTTCCCATTTTACCATGATCAGATATAGATCCATTAATTCAACCTTCCTTCCATCTTCTACTGTTAGTGGAATGGGTCTTACTTCACTTATGTTGAACTTATAGAAACATTGTAGCAGTATGTTGAACTTTGGATATAGATTAAACATATATAAGTGTGTGAAGTTGGTGTCTTCCAATGAGTCAAGTAAGGCCATGCAGTTTTCTATTGTTTGAAAATTAATAATCATTTCTTTCCAATAGTGATAGTGTTTGAAAATAGGATTCTAAATAATCATTCTTATGTTAATGATATGTAAACATTTTATGTTTATCCTTTCTCAGTTCTTTTTTCTTTTCTGTTATTTGATTTTCCTGTAATGCCTTAGATAAGAGTGGTTCATGTAATAAGGACTTAGTCTTGCAAGTGTTCCTTTCGATCATGACCACATATCCTTGCATTCGAAGTTGTTCAGGGCATAGTACATTCGATAAAAGACGTTGGGTATTCTTAGAATTTAATTTTCTATTTTTTATTCGATAATGCTTATGCCCATTATAAACAAGAAATCTGACTCACCCGGACAACAAAAGAATTCTTAATTTTTTAAATTGTGAAATATTACAAGTGTGATGATTCTTGTATTGTGGCTTAGAATACCATACTTCGGACCATAAGCCACCATCTGTTCCAGTGATTGTATAATGAGAATTTGTTGCTTGATTACTCGTTTCAATTTCAACCGCCTGTCGTATGAAACTTGTGGCTTCATTTAGTTCTTTGAACTTGCAAAAGTACACTGGATGCTCTGGTTCACGGTAGTAGTAACATAATTTTTGGCATAGTTTTTGACATCTTCTTTCTATGTTTCATTTGCAGGGTGTAATAGTATGAATTGGGTCTAGGATCTTCTAGAATTTCGCTCCAATACCACCACTATGTTGGGTTGAATAATCAGATATATGGTGACAGCAAGGGTAAAGTGTGAAAGGTTGTGTTTATTGAATGTGAACCGAATGTACAAAGGATATGATTAACAAGAACAGAACGGATGTTTAATGAAATATTATATCCTTCTTGGTGAATGATCATTATCACAGACCATCACTTGTATAAATTCAAATGGCGGTTTGTTTGGTGCCAGATTCAACCGTCACAATCGTTGGATATATCGGTTGAAACATAACTGCCATTTACAACCGTTGTTACCTAATTCAATCTTAATCCTACGAAGTTTAAGATTTAAAATACAAAGGTTACATACATAATAATAAAAAAATAAATACAATACTAATTAGTCTAAATTTATATAATCTAGTAGTTTTATGGTATCATAGAAATAACTTTTGTAACTTCATTTCACCGTATGTTTGAACATCACTCAATAAATTATATTATATATTATATTATAACATTGGCTAGCTACAGGAATTGGGTTCCAATGTATTACAAAATACACAATGATATTTTTTTTAATTAAGTCTAAATTAAAGGGTTGAAACCCATAAATGAAATGAATTCAAGGTTACTATTCTCTTTATTTGATATGAATGAAATTACCTAAATAACCTTTACATTTGTATAAGGAATTGAGTTCCAACATTCAAAATATATCATGGCATTTCTGTAATTAAATTTAAAGTAGAGGGTAGTGTGTGTACTGTAACACTATGTTGTTCTTTAATATTATATATATATATATATATATATATATATATTAAGTATGAAATTAACAATAGGATATACAACAGTGATGATTTGAACTTAATTACTATATGGTTGCTCCAATGCTAATTTTTTTAAGTTTGGAATTAACAATTATACAATAAATAGCATACGCATTTAACTAAATTTTTTTATTTTTCTTTTATAACTCTCGTTCGTCAGCACCACAACACCACCACCATTTTTTAGTTTGTTCATGCGGGTCGCAACATCACATTGTAGGAACCACGTCGCCCTTTTTTTATTCTATTTGTTGCATTTTATTACGTTTTTTTTTTTGTTATTTTATACAATTATATTTTGCAACTTTATATCGTCTTTACCGTTTGGTCCGTATATGAATTTCCCGCCGCAACGCGCGGCAGGAAAACCCTAGTTCCCATAATTACACAACCCATATCCATTCCACTGGTATCCGGATCCTCCAAAACCATTAGAAACCCAACATGCATCCCCTACTAGAAAACAAGGTTTTTCCACCGTATTTTCGGTTGTAAACGGTCGCTAATTTTTCGGTTTCACAATGTCATATGGAAGATCTCAAGGTTATCATATAGTCGAGCAAATGTGATCACCCTCACTAAATATGGTGGAACAAAATTACAAGATTAAAGATAATAATGAAATGTCAATCACTATTTGTGCCTTCCATTGTGTAGGTCGTGGGTTTATGGGTTGAGCCAATAGTTTACCATGGTGTGACTTTGGACGATGGGTTTCCTCTGGAATGGTGGTGGGTCGGGTAGCCAACACCATCTATGTTACAGGTGTGAGTGCCCTTTTGCCATGAGATTTACCCGTGTAATCAAACTTTTGTTGGTTGTCCAAAAAAAACTACCTTGATAATTTTCGAAATAGAGATAATAGTGAAATGCCTATCAAACTAGGCTTTTTAGGTAATTTTTTGAGATAACAGTGGAATGACTATCAAACTAGTTTAATTAAAAATAGCGAATTCTAAGAAAAAAGTAAAAAAAATTGGTGGTTTTTTATATGCATAGCTTTGCAGCTTCTCAAATTCAATGTAAAGTAGTTTCACAAACCTTAATCAATTTTTTTAGTTTTACTTTTTATAATAAAACATATAATACTAACCATATGCTTCTGGTAGATACGATACCTTACATGGTTAACCACCAAGGTTATAGACTTTTGCATTACTTAACGAAGCTCATCAAAGGTTCATCAATTATCCTTATGAGATCATGTCATTGGTGATATGTAGTAACATCCGTCTTTGAAAGGATGTTGATGTCATTGGTAATTTGCAATAATATTCGTAAGTGAAAAGATGTAGATGGTCCGTTGGAGAAAGGCCCATGGGGGCTCGTTGGTAATAACGGCAAGGGATCTTGTGCTGAAAGGCCCATGGTGATCTGTAGGTAATATTTATTAGTGATAAGTTCGTGAAAGAGCACAAAGATTTGTCGGTAATATCAGTTGTGACTCGTATGGTAACTTTTTACCCACAGGAGCAGACCTTTATCAACCAATTATTGAAAGTTTATATCTTCACTGACTAGATATGCGACATATTTACCTATTTATTAGCGTCCTCTGAACTATAGTTAAACGGAACTTACTATGTTAAATTACAAGTGTACGAAATATAGAAAGATAGTATGATATATAGTACTATGTTAAATTAAAAGTGTACCGGAATATAGAAAGATAGTCTAATATATAGTGTGGATGATGCCTTTTATTTTCTCTCAAAATTTGGTAATCAACTTTCAGATATTTTTAAAACTCCCAAACTTCTAAACTTTAAAATGAATTTTACCAAGAAGTAATTATGAAAAAAAAACTACTCCAAGTGAAGAAACACCAGATCGAGATTAGATCGGAATCAATCTAGATCTGTGGACATGGTTTCTGCATAAAAAGGTTAATCTCAATTTGCTCGCCGATCGTATTTGGTTCACCGAAGATCACTGCAAAACAGAAGCGTCGTTAGTCTCGCCACGGGGAGAATGGGGGTTCTCTCCGTGACCACCCTTCGGCGTGAGAATAAGTACAGTGATCGGAAAAATGGTTAGTAGTAAAGAGTAAAAGTAAGTGAAAGTGAATTGAGATAACTTGTACCTTGAATCTCGTATTTATAGCCGGTTACTTTGAGCGCCAAAATTATAAAGGATAGTTAACAGAATCTTTTCCGCCGTTAACAGTTATTTCTCCATCCATGCACATGGATTGCAATTTTGTTACGTGGAATGTGATTCAATCTAGATCTGCATTTTGTTATGCCATCATCGTGATCTTAGATGAGTGCTCAAGATGTTGCCACGTCATGGTTGCAACCAAATGAGGCCCTGCACGATGATCGTTTAATACTTCTAGAATGTTTACAGCTGTGAGCCTTTTATCAATCGCCACGTGTCCTGTTTGTTATAACAGAAAATATTCATTGTTGTCTGATCCTTAAGTTCCCTACGCGCGGATATGTCTGGACTTTAATTGCTATCAAGCTTAACCTTACCCTTGCGCGAGCCCGCGCAAGGGTGTTAAATGAATATTAACCTCCTCAATGTTCCGGCGCATGGTTATTAAAGATTGCTTTGTCTGCGCGGGGCACACAATATTTATTTAAGATGGTCTTGGACTGTAATAGTGGTATGATCCTCTGCGTTGGCGCATGGTTTTTGGGACCACACCCCTTCACGAAGTTATTATTCTTTTTATTTATGGGTTGAGTTATAATACAAAGGATTTAAAAAATAAGAAATGTAAGAAGCCACCAGAGAGTGACAAGTGTACTAGAAGAAATCAAGTGGGAATGGTAATTTTGTCTACAAGAGGAAAGAGAATATGCACATATAAGTCACATGCAATTTCCCCCTCAATTTTTAAACATCCGTAATTTTTTTATACATCATTTGTTTTAAAATAAAATTATACCATAAAATGGAGCGTTTTTTTATCTTTAATATGAGTACCATATTGTTATATTTTTCAAAAAAAATCAAAAACACAATTGCGTATTACACAATGGACATGACGTAAAACACAATGTAAAGTAGATCAAAACACAATCAATGACAACAGATAAAGACACAATGGACAGCAGACTAAAACACAATGACCATGACATATAACACAATGGCCATAATGTATAACACAATAAGTATCAAACTAAATAAAAACACAACTGATGACAACAGATAAAAGACATAATTGATAACAGGATATATAAGTCACAATTGATAACAACAGATAAAAGACACAATGGAGAGTAGATGAAGACACAATGGACAACAAACTAAAACACAATGAACAAGAGATTAAAACATAATAGACAACATACTAAAATATAATGAATAACAGATTAAACACAATGACTAGAACAATTAACACATTGTATAGAAAACCTAGATATAACACCATCTTCATTGTATCATATATTGTGCTACATGTTCTTATATAAAAGCAATGGGTAGAACCCAAATCAACATTGTGTTATAGGTTTTGATAGTATCACAATGTATAGAAACCCTACTAAAACGTTATGACCAATACCTAGTTAAAAGACACAACGACCAGAATCTTTAACACAATGCAAAAAAAACCCATTAAAAATGAATTTATTTATTTTATTTTTATATGACAATATGATACTAATATTAAAGATAAAAAACGCTGGTTATTATGGTGAATTTTTTTCTTAAAAAATGTCGTATGAAAAAAGTTATGGACGTAATTGATGGGGGTAATTGGCATGTGCCTTGCATGTGAAGAAAGAAAATCCATAAATGTAGGATTCCCTTTATGCCCTTCCATTATCTTTTTTTCCCTATAACTAATATCAGCCCCCCGAATCTAAGATCAATGGACTAGAATCCTTCTTACCCTTCTTATTTATTTTATTCTTTGTATTTGATCCTGACCCTTTGTATATCCTTTTCATTTGTACCATGTGCTTATTCGTTTACATAATATAATTTAGCAACAAATTAAGGCATTAGGTGTTGTAACCCATGTTTTGGGGTTTTTTTTATAAATATGAAATTTCACTTTAAACCCAAAACTACTTGATTTTGTAGTTTTAACCCAAAAGTTTTTAATTTTTTCTAATTTAACCTCACAACTTTTTTACTTTCAACTTTGATCCCCTATGTTTTTCATATTTTGCAAAATTTTTCGTTTTACGTTTAGTTCTATATTTTGCGAGTTAATACGGCACAATGTTTGTGTGTGGTTCAACGATTTTATGTTTTGTTATACACTTCCTTCAAAATTTTGCGAGTTAACATGGCGCAACGTACGTGTGTGGTTCAGTGTATTTACATCGTCTTTTTTTCCCGTTTAATAAGTTTGTCACAACGCGCGAGTCCTAAATCGAGTTAGTTATTATTTTCTATGTTTTATATGTTAGTCTAATATCTCCACGTTAAGACACAACTTCAATATTGGGGTGGTCGTTGGCTATAGTGTGACATTGGTGCTATTTGTTATGATTTTACGCCCCCGCCACAACGCGGGAGGCTTAATACGATATGTTATTTATATGGATACAAGTCATGTAACATAGTAATTATGATACCATTAATTGTATTGAGCTTATTTGGTGAATTACTTATTTGTATAAGATAGTAATAGAGACTTAATCGACAAAAACATCTTTAACACGTTGTAAATGTGAATCTGATCAACAACATGTTAATTTCGTTGGCCGCGGCGCAACGCGCGCGGGTCAATCTTCTAGTTTGTATTAAATTTCATTATTTTCATCTTCTTCTCTAATACTATTAGTAACTTTAATTTTAGAGTAAACTGCCATTTTGGTCCCTAAAGTTTGGTCACTTTTGTCATTTTAGTCCAAATTTGAAACCTTTTGCATCTGGGTCCCTGTGGTTTCACTTTTATTGCCATTTTGGTCCAAAAATCAATCAGCTCATATTTCTCAAATTAATTCATGCTATTTTGTCCTTTTCCTCATGGCAAAATAATCATTTTATAAATAAAAAAAAGTTTAAATGAAAACAAACTCTTCACTCTCTCTCTCTCTGTCACTAAAAGCAGAGTAACTTCATCTTCCCCAAATGCAACAAACCCTAATACCCTAATCCAGCCGGCCGATCTACTTCAAATCACAAATCTATAAACTCTTGCAATCCACCTTTAATTCCTGCCGGCCAAACACTATCTGTGACGTTGCCCCAGTAGGTTTCCACCTGAGGGTGCTGTAGAGGATCTCTGTACATCTCGCTGGTGCTAGTTAGCAAGAACCGCGCACCTACCTTTTCAACCCTAACGGGTCGCCTCGGGTTCATCAGTTGGACCGATTCAGTGACCGGCAAGCAAATGTTTTTGAAAAGCAGGTAGTTCACGGTCCTAGTAAACTGCTAAACCGCGGTGATGGCGATGGCAATGCCGATGAATAAAAATACGAGACGCTGTTCACGGAGCATATAATGAACAACGCGATTGACGGTTTGTTTGACTTCGGAGAGTAAGATTCTGACGTCGGTTGGGACTCCAGGTGCCGTAAGTCAACTCAGATTGCATATTGTGACTGTGTGTGGGATTGAGATTGTGATTCTCTCTCTGCATGTAAATGTACAGAGAGATGGGAGAGTGGTAGAAGTGGAGAAGAAGTGGATGGGAGTATACAGGGTGGGGAGTATGGTTCAATTCTAGAAACTCGATTATGCCATTTTGTTATGCAGAAGAGATCTAGAGAGAAAGAGGTAGAAGAAGAAGCAGGGGTATTTATTTTCTTTAAATAAAATAAAAAATGACCATTTTGCCTCTGAGGAAAATGACAAAATAGAATGAATTAATTTGAGAAATATGAGCTGATTTGATTTTTGGACCAAAATTGCAATAAAAGTGAAACCACATGGACCAAGATGCAAAAAGTTTCAAATTTGGACTAAAATGACAAAAGTGACCAAACCTTAGAGACTAAAATGACAGTTTACTCTTAATTTTATTCTCTTCAGGTAAACTTTTACTTTCTTCCTTTGGAATATTACTAAAACCAATGAGGCAGTGTGGAGTGGTTGGAGAAAGACTTAGTGTTTGTGACCCAGGTTCGACTCCCACTCTACCCATTATTTTCAGCGGCCGGTGAAGGGCAAATATGGGTGGTGCCGGTTCGTCTTGGATGGGAGGCGAGGTTTTACCGATTATTCCACTGTCGTGCCTTCGGGCGGGTGGAGGTCGGGTTCGCGCATTTGGGAAAGCCAAGGGGCTGACGGCGGTTGAGTAGTCGACCTTGGCCATAGCGCTGCGTTCCTTACCGTTAAAAAAAACTTTTCTAATGGTTTAGTTTTCTACTTTCTTCCCTTTAGGGTATTTGTAAAAATACAATATTGCTCTTATCGTTTAGTTAAAATTTTAATAGGCCTATACTTTATAAATTTATTTAACTATTATTATTGTTATCTACGATAATGATTTACGTTTTAGTTTAAATTTGATGAGTTAACATTGTGTAACGTGCATATGTTATTCAAAGTCTTTTATGTCTTTTTTTCACTTGGATACTAGTTAGGTTAAAATAAAAAATGAGAATTGTGAGTTCTTAAAACCAACTAAGACTATGGGGTATGGTGTGGTGGGGGTTGGGGGGATGGGACGACACGTGGATTTTGAGGGGCACCGCCAGTCAAGCAACCGAACGGTGGGTATGGTGGGGCGTGGCTAGACCGCGTGGGTAGGCCACATATATTTTTTTTTTCAACTTTTTTTACAAATAAACACAATATTATAACAGCTTAACAATAATATTAAAAATATTTAAAAATTAAAAATTATACATAAAAAAAGGATCACTAATCGTCGTCTTCGTCGGAGTCGAACCCAGGAATCGTTGAAACATGTTCCACCAAATCAGATCGAAGGTTGTGATGTATATCCCTAGACTTGATCAAAAATTCGTTTGTGGATTTCTCTTCGTCTAACATTTTTTCATCGTATTTAGGTTTTGCTGAGAAATAATCGCTTACCAACAAATCGTTAGTGGTGTCCTATTCACGAGGGTTATACCTCCTCCGTTTCGGTTGCGAAGTCTCTTCCACATCTTCTTCTACGATAGCTTTCATCACAGTCGCGATCGTTTGTAGAAATATTCTCGCGCCGTCGTCGGGTGATGATGATGATTCACTCGAACTTGAATAATTCATTGTGTTTTATGACTTTGAAAATTTTGTGAGAAAATTGTTATTTGTTAGTGTATTTATAAGGAAAAAAACAATTTTAATTCACACCCAACGGCTACTGCTCTCCGCCAATTACCTGCCGCCATGTCATCTTGGTAGGTCCGCCCCACGCCCGGTCTGAAAGCCCCGCCCAACAGGCCACGCTGAAGCCCAAGCCCACCCAGGGTGGTGACTTGAGCGTTTCCTACCAACCCCGCTCAATACCCACAACCTAAGTCAGATAATTACCTCAATCTATTTCAAAGTTAGGGTTTTTAATATTAAAAAATGGTGGTTGTGATTTTTTTTTAAAATATAATATAATAGTAGATAAACATGAAAAATACTTCCATCATGGAATATAAACGCAATTTTGGAGAGTTTTGAAACTTAATTGAGCAAAAAAAAATGTTGATATTATTGAGCCACGTAAATAATCCTGCAGTTTTGCACTTCCACTGGTTGTAATTGTGCAACGTAACCAAACAACTCACAACCAGTTTAACCTACGTGTCAAAAAGATTCATCCAAAAATATCCTCCAACCACTCAAAACTGGCCACGTCTTTCAATCTCCACCGTCAACTACTGCTTGTGGCCACCATATTTTCCTCATTCTTATTTCAGTCACCACGATTTTGGATCAAAACCTCAATTCTGAACCACCTTCCCATGTATGTATGTATGTATGTTTCAGTTTCTAACGTCGCTTGAGGTACACTAGCTTGTTTTATGTTTCGAATTTGTTTTTCTTTTCCTATAATAGCTGCTTATTCAACAAAGGATCCAAGTTTGGAGATCATGTTTGTCGCAAAGTATATATGCTTCCTATGGAAGTCTAGAGTTTATGTTTAGATATGTAAGTAATTGTGGATGTAGGCCTAGCCTGTTACCAGTTTAATTAAATTACTCTAGTTTTAGGAGGCATATTGACATGTTTGGGATTCAGGGTCATTGGTGATATTTCTGTTATCAATCGTTATTTGTTATCGAGTTTTGTGCGAGGAAGAAGGGGGGATGTTACATGTCATGAGGTGCGCGGTGCACCCTTGTATGAGCTAATCTAGTTTCAGATCCAACAAACGCCAAGGGTCGCGGGGATCGCGCGCCCCTAACCCTTAAACTATAACGTTTCTTAGATTATCCCACTATGTAATCTCAGTCAAAAAAAGATGGTGTACAGACTACTTTTTGGTGTTGTGTAATTTGTGGTGTTGTGCTTATCACCTTGAATTATGCAATGGAGTTAGAAGTTAATATGCAGTTACTTATTTTTCTATTAAATGATTTTCATATAAAGGTACCTCTTTCTTTGTTGCAGGAATTATTTTAAGTAAAAGCTTTTCCATTGCTGAATTTTCGACTTAGATAGTTCGTGGCATGGGAGTTATGACTGTATCTAGCTCTGCTGCACGGACTCCATTTGGATTAAGTACAAGACTTCCGTCTCGTAAGTCGCCAACTAAGAGTTCAATAACGGTATTAGCGTTCAAAACAGATAAGACCAAGAACACGACTTTGGTTTCATCCAAAGAATCAGCAAATTTATCTGTTGATACACCTAAAGAAAGCCCAAAGAGACATAGACGGAGTAAGAAGTCTTCAGAGCGAGTACAAGCTTTGTCAACTACCGAAGCTCCCTATTGCACATTAGATTTGGATTATCTTGAAGCTGCAGCCGAATTGAATAGGATATACAAGCTCAGTCCCACTACTATTGAATCTGATACTGAGGACCATGATAGTCAGGTGAAAAGGGCAAGGAAAAAGATCGCTGATACTAGTAAGAAGCCTGAAAGCAGAACAGAAGTCGATATTGTGAGGGGTCAACGTAAAAGGTTTCCAAGAATGTCACTTGAAAGCAGGATCCATCTGAAAATTAAGAAAGACGTTGCACCTGTTACTTCAAATCAGAAGAGAAAGCGTGTAAAGGATAATGAAGATGAAAAGATTAACATGCTGGTTGGAGACAACTCAGCGTCTACAGATTTAGGTAGCTTAGACTGGAAGAAAATGAAGATCCCGCCGGTTCTTCCTTCTTCAGAACATACTCGGCTGTTTAAGCTATTGCAAACGATGAAGGTGAGAGTTTTATGTGTTCCCAAAAGTATTATGTCATATTTTTTAGTGGTTTTCTTATTTTTTTTTTGCTTGTGTAACAGGCAACCCTTAAAGTGAAAGAGGAGTTGTGGAAAGTTTTGGAACGAGAACCAACAGATGGAGAGTTGGCCGAGGCGACAAACATGAACGTAGCACAATTGAGGAAACATATTGGCCTTGGCCAAACAGCCAGAAACAAATTAATCAAGGTGTGACGAGTTACACTGCGTGCTTTTATAAACAACTAGTAGATATTTTGAAAAGAAAAGAGCAATGGTAAGCATTATCACATGAATCTAACTAATAAGTTGTTATCATGATACCTATATGCAGCATAATCTTCGACTGGTGTTATTTGTCATGAACAAATATTTTCAAGAGTTTGGAAATGGGCGAAACTTCCAAGACCTCTGCCAGGCGGGAGTGAAGGGTCTGATCACAGCCATTGATCGGTTTGAACCAAGAAGAAAGTTACAACTCTCAACATACGCTTTATTCTGGATTCGACATGCCATCATACGATCCATGACCCTCTCAAGTTTCTATAAAGTCCCATTTGGCCTTGAATCGGTATGTTTTCTATAACCTTGCTCTAAATCTTATAGCTTTAATTAACATCATTGATGCCAAATTTTCAAAGATCAAGGCTTTTAAGCTGGACATTGGAATAAAAGTTACTTTGATGAATGCAGGTTAAAATAGAAATACAGAAGGCGAAAAAGAAGCTATGGTTTGACCATGTGAGACCTCCAACGGAAGAAGAAATAGCAAACAAAGCTGGAATATCCCTGGAGAGATACCGTGATGTAACAAAGACATCCAGACCCATTCTTTCTCTCAACAGAAAAAATTCAGTGACGCAGGAAGAATTTATTAACTCATTTGCAGATGATGATGGCGATGAGAGACGGCAGCCTGCTCTTCTTAGGCTCGCACTCGATGACGTGGTAAATTCCCTCAACTTTTTCATATTCTCCAAAAAAACCCAATGATTTCAAGAGAGTTGCAATAATTTGCTGACAAATCTGTGCAGCTTGATTCCTTGAAACCAAAGGAAAGCTTGGTGATCAGACAAAGATATGGGCTGGATGGTAAAGGCAATAGAACACTGGGAGAGATCGCAGGTAACTTGAATATATCAAGGGAAATGGTTAGGAAGCATGAAGTGAAGGCTCTGATGAAGCTCAAACACCCAGCGCGAGTTGAGTATCTACGTCACTATCTCTTGTGAATCAACTTCATTCGCTTTCTTTTCTATGTGGATATACTTGTATTATAGTTATGAGCTAAAAAAGACACAAAATATACCCTACATTGTAGTTCCAAGTCACACCTGTACTTATATGTCATTAACAGTAAAGAAAGTCTGATTATAGTAAACTTGTGTGATCATATCGATACATGAAGTAGCTTTAAAACAAAATGCACCCTACATTAAGGCAGGTTCAAGCATCTGAGTTGTGAGTATGTTTGATGGTGGTATTTTGCTGTGCTATAAAACTGATTTTGAATTTTAGTCAAATGATAACTGAAGTAATTATATCAAGCATCTTGAAGACGCATGATCAGAGTACAGCCCCTCAGTTCGTAAAGGATTTGGCTTTCCTACTTGGTTTACATAGATATGCTAAAAAAAGTCACTAGCCGCTTAAAACAACTGCCCTCTACCCTCTACCCTCTACGCCCTTGGGAGGTGAACTGAATGAGTGAAGGCTCTTGCCAACGACAGGCTGGGACATTTAGTCTTTTTTTTCCCCAGGAAGAGTAACTATGAAACGAGTGACTCAGTGACAGGTTAAACTGTGTTTGGATCAAAACGTACTCGTGTCACATTTTGTTTAGGTCAAAACAAAGTGTTTGTAGCAATTTGGTTCGGGTCAAAACGATTCGTCTAAAATAGGCTACCTTGAAATGAGTCATTTTAGGGATTTATTTTTATTAAACAGGCACACCTGCTATATTGCCATTTGGTGGCTAGTGGCAACAGTTGGTGGTGATGGTGGGTGGTGCTCGCCCGTTTGAACTTGCTTTGACCCATTTTGACCCACTTAATGAGTAGACCCAAATTGACCCGTTGTAGAATTCTAGACTTCTAGTTGATCCAAATGAACTTGTAAGCCCTTTTCTTTAACCTTAATCAACTCAGTTTTTAGAGGATGAGTCATAACTGTGAGTTGTAAGAGTAACCATCCTTGTAGGGTCCCTATGACCAGTCCTATGGTCAACACGGAGGATATAAATAATATTAACTGCATACAAGGACATGGAGCGAAGATCGAACCCCAAGACCTTGTTGACCGCTGGGGACACATTTAGTCTCTAGGTCATCACCAATGAGCCATGCAGATTGCGCTATGTTTCACAAACCAGTTTTCTAAAATTTGGGTCGGCTCAAATCAGTTCCTTACACAGAATAGGTTTAACACAATCAACTGCACGAGTTGGTATAGACTTGTAGTCATTATTTAAGCTACATGAAATAAAAAAAAATCTGGTAAATACATAGTAAATACATAAGATACTTGTTTTCACCATATTTATTCACAGCTAGATCAGCAAAGCTGAAACCTCAAAAACAAAATCCCTTTTTTTCTTTCTTTTTTTGCATTGGTTGACTTTACCATTTAGCATTTTAATCTTATACAGCTGTGGTTTTTGGGTCTAGAGACAGACAATCCAACATGACACCGAAACTAATGACATAAAACACAAGTGGAGGAACAGCTGGTACCAGTCCGTTACCAAAAGCCAACAGCCTTAAAAGAAGCTTCATCCGTGGTACATACAGCCTGGTCTCACATCTACATTCGGTCAATGGGCTCAGTCCTGTCTTGGACTGCAAGCCGTTCGGACACGTCAGCAAGAGATTTTAGATTGCACTTGATCAATGCTTGAACAAAGTAGCATGTTTCATCCTTGGTATTCCCTTCTGGCACATCAACCACAAACGATTCCACCACTAGCGTCCCTGGACGCCCTTCGATAATTTCTGGGTGGACTGAGATAATCGATGAGTAGTTCTGGAAGAAAACAACAGTAACGCCCAGATATTAAACATTTGAATAGAAGACAAAACAGTTTAAAATTCAGTTTTCACATTCTTGACCATGAAAGATGCATCATATAAACATCTAATGTGGATGCCTAAATGCTACAGGGCATTATAGACACCTTTTGCTTTTCATCCTTTTCCCAAGTGCAAGTAAAATAGTATAAAACAGCTCGTTTGTGAGATGATACAGATGCACAGTAGAATACAGCTTAACTGTTGTCTTTAGTCACAGTTATATTACAAGCACACAAACATGTCTAGATGAAGAAGCAGTAGGATTTCATATATAGTTCCAAAAAAGCTTCAAATCAGGAAACATCTAATATGTTTTTTTCTGAACAGAGATGTAATAAGTGTGTGTCAGTTATGTTGCGTATCATTTCTAGTTTCGGTTGAACTACTACTGCAGTGTAGTAGGCTGCAACCATAAGGAAAGAATATGTGTGCTGACCTTAATAACATATTTTTTCTTTGAGGGGTGGGTTGATCATTAGAGCATAGTTAGGTAGCGTTTGTTTTGTGAAATGTAATGGAATTGGAATTTGCATAGAAAATTGAAATTTGATTTGGAATTTAGGTGTGTTCGTTTCACAAAATGGAATTGGAATGTAGATTTCGTTTATTATATTATTGTTCAATTCAAATTCCTTCTTTTGTTGAAACGAACACACTAAGGTTTGTGGGTCATCTTGCTGTATCATGCATTTTCTATATGGTTGGTATTCGGTTACACATAAAAACTAGATAAAATTTATAAAAAGCGGTAACATAAGTAGGTGTACCCTGAGTCTGTGATCACCACCGATAATCCGAATGCTAAAGATATGCTGATCATCATCAAGGAGTTCCAACGTCTCGGTACTCGTAGTAGCCGGAAGACCAGACTTAACATCCACTTCTCTAAGACTACCAATCTCAAGATTGCCCTGAGCAACACACCTGCTGACAAATGGCTTGTACCAATCTAATAATCTAAGAGATAAATCTAGAATATAAATCAAGGAGAAGTAGGAAGAAAGATATATAGGATAAAAGAATTACGAGATGAACAGGGGCCTTGAGGAGAACGGAAGTGCATTGATTATCGGGGTGCCTGTGATGATGTTTTTTAATGTACTCCGTCTCCAAATTTATCACGGCATCGTCTTTCTTTTCCGATCAGAACAAAAGAAACGTTGTGTGACTCTGGGGGGCTTCTTCATCGGGTCATCAGATCCATTGGATTGGATGGATCTCTAAATACCCTCCAATAGCTTCTATTTTGCCTTTCTTTTGTTTTTTTGTTGGTTTCTCTTTTGTTTTGTTGGGGGTAAATCCTAAACTATATATATATATATGCTCATTTATTTATTCATATAATTAATGCCTAAATCGTAACAGTAGCAAACATCCGGATCACTCTTGTAAATATAATGGATCACTATTTCGCCCGAATAATAGAATATTGCGACCCAGCCCACCCTTCCAAAAAGAAAACGAAACAAAATTTATCAAAGACGAGACTCTAACTGATGACCTTTCATTGAAAAAGTCATTAGGCTACTACTCAACTAGAAGGCTTAGCGGTGCTTAAATCATAACACTCTTTAAGCAAACAAAGAAGCCCTTTTTTAACTTACAATTTTTTTTCTTACATCTAAATACCAATTAACCTTTAACTTAAAAGGATTTAAACTCATGCCTCTTTGTGAGAGATAAATATCATACCAGCAAACCACTTAAGTCATGGGACATAAACAAACAAGTATAAGTTTAGGATTTTACAAACTAACTTATAATTGTAAATTTGATATAAATCATAAACAGGATGATAATATGGTACGGTTTGGGATTGAGTTTGAAAATAACTCATTTACTATTTTTTATTTATATAATTTTTATTATAATTGTGACCGTGTCCTAAAAAATGATAGTTTAATCTCAATCTCAATTAAGTTAAACAAAAGAAACTTCAGTTTACTCGAGCCACAATCGATTAACTCATGTACCCCAAGAGATATAAAAAAATTCCAAGTTTAGGTTATAAAGGTGTATGTTTTTTTTTATTAAGGAGCCTAAAGCCTACAATGAGAATTCATTATGCTGCCTAAAGATTTCAATGATCCACTATAAATCACTTATAGTGCTCCTTGCTTTTCTAGGTCTGATTTCTTTCGTACCACAATTGGATTTAATACTCTTTAACTAACTATTTCTTCTGGATGCTATATTATTTAAATGAAGAAACCTTTTCTTCGTATGTATACAATTAAGCTTATATTTTTTAAATGAAGAAGCCTTTTATTGTATGTATATAATTAAGCTTTTTTAATAATTTATTTGTTTAATGGGAATTATGTGTAGAAAACTATCCAAGTGTTTTATTTACTAAGTTGATGAAATATCTTATGTCTACATTCGCATTATTGTGATTCTAAATTGTAATATGAACATAACAACAAATAAACCATGTTCATTGACCAAAACATATGGTTTTGAGTATTATTGTATAAATTTAAAATAAATTTATTTACCATCAATGTAATGAAAGAGTCTACGGGTTCGAGGGTATCAGTTTTATTTTCTTAAAAGAATACTATAATCATTAAAATATACAATATGTTTTCACATATATCATTGAAAGATCGCGAAATTATTTTTTTAAAAGAATACTGTAATCATTAAAATATACGATATGTTTTCACAAATCTCATTAAAAGATTGCGAAAAGATGGAAGATCTTTATATATTTTTGAAAATTAAAATAATAAATAAAAAGTAATGATTTGATCCGTTAATCGTTTAAAAAAGAAGTTGTTGGTTAGGGACAGCAAGGACGTCCAATGAGAATTATCCACTTTGGAAATAATTAAAGTTTCCCTCTAAAAATATCCAATAAATTGGTCCCCACAAAAGCATTAACAACCGTACCCTTCGACTATGTCTTGGTGCATAGAGTCCAAATAATATTTGGTTAAATTAATTAATTAAGTCCCAACTAAATTTTGTTTTTTTCAACCTAAATGTTGAGAACAGGTTACTTAAAAAAACCGGTTAGTTATCTTAGTTATTCAGATTTTTGGTTAACTGGATGTGTGAATATTACGTAGGTATCTGAATTCTATTTTTTATAACTAATTTTTATATAGTAAAATTTGAAAATTCTTATAAAAAAAACTAAAAACTATATTATTAAAAGCCATTTAAAGGAGAAACTTCTTATATCACATTTAAACACAGAGGCCATGTAGGAAATGGTACCAAAGTGTTTGAAATATCGTCTTTCTCAAATGGTAATTGTCAAGCACCATTACGAACAGACATTTAAAGACCAAAAGGCGTGTAGCCAACTGGTATCGATGAGTTGAAATAGTGTCCATCTTAAACGGTATGAATCAATCCTCATTATAAACTAGGGTGAGCAAATTAACCGTTATAACCAATAACCAAACCATAACTAACAAAACCGAACCTCTATTAACCGATAACCGACATAACCAATGGTTATGGTTTTGAAACTTTGATTAACCGACCAATCAGTTATGGTTATGAAGCTTTGGTTAACCGAAATAACTAATAACTGAACCAAACCTGTAATGTTAACCATATATAATTGATTTATGTTTTATGTTAACCATATAGAGATTTTTAATAAGACAAAAGTATGTTAGTAACAAAAGGATCTTGATGCACATGTCCGTTGTTTTGATGAATAGCTGAGTTGTTATGATCGTAATTTTTTTTGTAAGAATTACCTTACCAAAAACAATAGCACATCAGTGCTTTAACTAAAAATTGTAGTCTTGGTTATCTTGTAAACGAGCCAAGCTAAGTCCAAACCATGCATGCCCCTAATGTTGGTAAATCAGAGTTAAACACAGCAATCAACACACGAGATTTGTGAGAACTCCTCACTACTCTTTTATATATTAATAAAGAACAAAGCAAAACATCCAAATAGTTACATAACCTAACCCATTTTTTATACTAAACTAATTAATTACTAAACTAATTAATTGCTAAACAAATTATCCTAAACCAATACCAACTCTAATATTTATTAACCAATTAATAAAATAACTAGATAAACATAATACTTTAAACTAATAATTATCTCTAACTATTTAATTGCTCATTCTTATATCAAGATTAATCCTTCATCCCCCGTGAAGGAGTATGGTCCCAAAAACCTTATGCCAATCAAGGAAACCATACACATTAATAACTTCTAAGAAAACTGCGCACAAACTTCTTTGCCAAAATAAGATTTATTAGAACTCTGCGCCAAATATCCAAGAGAGGAAAGCGTCATTAAACTACCTTGCGCGGGCTCGCGCAAGGTTCAAAGTTAACCTTGAACACTCTCTTTGGATAAATGCTTCATTTAACTACCTTGCGCGAACCCGCGCAAGGTTCAAAGTTAACCTTGAACATTCTTGTTTGATAATGCTTCATTTAACTACCTTGCGCAGGCTCGCGCAAGGTTCAAAGTTAACCTTGAACATTCTTGTTCGATAATGCTTCATTTAACTACCTTGCGCGGGCTCGCGCAAGGTTCAAAGTTAACCTTGAACATTCTTGTTCGATAATGCTTCATTTAACTACCTTGCGCGGGCTCGCGCAAGGTTCAAAGTTAACCTTGAACATTCTTGTTCGATAATGCTCCATACATAAACCTTGAGCAGATATTTATATCAAAGCAAACATCCACCAAACGTGCGCTAAGCAGCAAGGAGAAAAAGGAAGATCAGTTAACTAACTTGCGCTTCTCGCGCAAGGAAACAGTAAATCCTGAGAAACTTTCCCTTAGCAAAATCCTTGACTTGGTGCAAAAGCAAAGGGAATCTTTTCTGTTGTAACAGAATGTACACGTGGCGAATAATAGATGGGTAATAGCTGAGAAACCTTCGAGAAGCCATCAACACCCAATCGTGCAAACATCTTTTCGGTTATAACCAATTGCCACATGGCAGCATCTGGACGGCTGAGGAAGATCACGGTGATGGCATGCTCACATTTATAAGATGTAGTGATCTCATGTTGACACGTGGCACCTCCCTAACCGCTGATGAGCTCACGATCCATGTGCACTAACGGATTGCCAACAAACGTTAACGGAATAACAAAAGATTCCGTTAAAGTTAACAATCTCTCTTTTTGGCGCCAAACACCGGCTATAAATAAGTAACTTGGAGTTCAAGGAAAGGTATTCACTCTCAACTACTCTCTCACTTACAATACTTACTTCCGACTACTTGTACTTATTCTCACGCTGGAGGATGGTCACGGAGAGAACCCCCTTCTCCCCGTGGCGAGCTTACGGTGTTCTGTTTTGCAGGATCAGTCGGAATATTGTTCTATTCATCATCCATCGTGAAACCAAACGGAGGGTTAACCCTTTTATGCAGAGCCCTTTCCATAGATCTGCTGTGATTCTGGTCTAGTTGATCTAGGGTTTCTTCATTGGCGCCCACCGATTTCGATTCTCTCACCTTTCGTTTCATTTCACTTAGATCTGCAGCGTCATGGCTGACGGATCATCTTTTCAAGGTCCTCGATCAGGGATTCGACGCGTTGTTGTCGACCTCAGGTCGACGGACAAATAGTTGAGGATTCTTCCGGCGAAGCTAATGCTCAGTATGATCCTAATCATGCGAGTATTCCTGTAACGCCGGCGGCTCCTCAGGTTGATGTTACGTCGATTTACCACCTGGAGAGACTCCATTATCGTAGTTAATTAAATCTCAAGCGACTCTAAACGCTATGTATGCTCAATTATGTGCCCAAACCGGAACTCCAGCTTTTCAAGCTCCGGTTAACGCTCCTCAGGTCCGTGCTTCGCCGGCACCTCGAGTTTTGAGTTATAATACTCAAAGTCATGCTCGTTCCCTTTCGCGCATGCCTGAAGATGGAGCATAAATGTATTCTAAAACCAGGAATGATCCTGTTCATTCTGGTAATAGAAGGCAAGAAGACAACGTTCAGCGTCGCGCATCTGTCCACTCTTGTTTGGGCCCGCGGTCTTCGCAGAAACGGGACACCCAACACGATGAGTTCGATAGAACCTATCAGGAAGGGGATAGTGCAAGTATTTTTAATCGAATATCTGCAGATCATGCTAATTACAGGCCAAAAGTACGCGCAGTATACAATCCAGAAGCTGAGCATGATTATAATTTGGTGTATCGCCCAACCGAAGCAGCTGAACAATCAAAGTTTACCATAGAGATAGCACTGGCTCCGTTGGAGCAAGCGAAATTACCATCCAACGTTGGAAAGTTTAACGGTTTGACCGATCCCGATGATCACATGCGCCTTTTTACCGGTGCAGGGTTACTTGGTTGTTGGACACTGCCAATGTGGTGTCACTTATTTGTACAAATCCTTACTGGCGCTGCGCCTTTGGTTTGATAATTTGCCGGCAGGTAAACTTTTCTCTTGGAACGACTTAAAAGAAAATTTTCTTACACACTTTTGTCAGCAACGGAGATACGTGCGCGACTCCTCAGATGTAATGAACATCTGGCGGAGGGACGATGAAAGCCTCGAAGATTTTATAACACGTTATAATAAAGAAGTGTTGGAGATTGGAGATGTCCATGAAGACCTTATACGCGCGCAGTTCGAGTATGCGGTAAGGTGCGACGAAATGATTGAAGTGTTGTCCGGTACAACTGGCCTTCCAAAAAACTGGGATAAACTCATGGCAGCAGCCAAGGTTTACGCCCAGACTGAGCGCAACTTAAGTTCTAACCGGCCACCTCTGCCTCAAAATCGTCCGCAAGACTTGAGCAGAGGTAGTCGCAAGTATAAGAGAAATTGGAAAGAGTCAAGTCAGAATTCGTATTCTCCTTACTCACCAATTGATGCGTGAGCAACAATCAACAAGATAACAACTCAAAAAGCGATTAAGCAGGAGAATAGGGAACATCAGTGGACTCCCTTAACGAAATCTCCGGCTGAGGTTCTCAGCACTGGGAATTATCAGTTTAAACAGCCGCAACCAATGAAAAACAAAAAAGGGCAAGACCCAAATTTGTTCTGTGACTATCATAGAGACACAGGCCACGCAACAGATAACTGCATCAGTCTGCGCATAGAGATTGAAAAAGCATTAAAAAGTGGGAAGCTGACACATCTAGTCCAAAATGTGCGCAAAGAGATTAAACAGATCACGCGCGAGAACGAAGGGCCTAGCAACAAGAAATGAAACAGCATGTTTCCATGATTCAAGGTGGATCATCGCGCAAGCGTAGCCTTCAACATTTTCAAAACAACACTTGGCGCGAACAGCAAGTCATTTTTCCTATCGTTCCAGGAGGTCCTCAAGAAGACCGGCCAGTAGTTATCACTGGTATATTTGGGCACTACCAAACAGACTATATGTTTATAGATCCGGGTAGTTCCATGGATATCATGTATGAGCAGTGCTTCAAGCAACTAGATCCTGAGGATAAGGCACGCTTGGAACCAGTTGATTTTCCATTAACTGGGTTCTGCAATGAGGCTGTCTTTCCTCTAGGACAAATCCTCTTTCCTATTACTTTATCTGATGGGAGGAGTTCTCGAACGAGTAACGTCAACTTCATGGTGATGCTGGCAAATTCCCGTCACGATGTACTATTGGGACGCCGCGTGCAACGTGATTTTAGTATGATTACCTCCGCTCCACATGCTGCTTGTGGTTTTCCGACACCAAATGGTGTAGCTATACTTCATGCGCGAAAAGAAATCATGTCAATTGAGGAACCAGTTATGAAGGCTGGCAAGACATTGCCAAGCAATGAACCAGAAAAGTGGGTACTCAACAATAAGTACACTGAGCAGACAATCTTATTAGGGCCTGTAGTCAGTATTGAAATCCACGCAAAGCTTAAACTTCTGTTGTTTCGCAACAAAGACATTTTCGCCTGGACACCTGCCAACATGGTTGGTGTCCCGCACGACGTTGCGGAACATTGCCTGAATGTATTTCCATCAGCAGAACCAGTTGTGCAGAAAAAGCGCAGCCTCAGGTCAGAAAAGACAAAGGTAATGAACGAACAAGTCACCGAGTTATTAAATACTGGTATTCTGCGCAAAGTCAAATACCAGACCTGGGTGGCAAACCCAGTCATGGTAAAGAAACATAATGCAGATGGTGGATGTGCGTAGATTTTAAAGATCTAAACAAGGCGTGTCCAAAAGATTGTTATTCTCTTCCTGAGATTGACAAAAAGGTTGACTCATTAGCTTCCTTTCGCTGGAAATGTTTTCTAGATTGTTATAAAGGTTATCATAAAGTCTTGATGAAAAAAGAAGACGAAGATAAAACCGCTTTTCGCACGGAGAAGGGCATTTTTTGTTATACCAAGATGCCTTTCGGTCTCCGCAAAGATTGATGGATACAGTGTTTGGAGATGACATTGGGAAAACTGTGGAAGTCTACATTGATGATTTGGTCATTATGAGTAATTCAAAGACACTATGTTAGACAACATCCAAAGAACTTTTGACTCTCTGCGCGAGGTAAATCTAAAGTTAAATCCCAGCAAATGCTCCTTCGGCATGGAGGAGGGAAAATTTTTGGGTTTCATCGTCACCAAAGACGGTTTCAAAGTTAATCCCGAAAGGGTCGATGCATTACAAAAAATGTCTTCTCCTACTACCATCAAAGAAATGCAACGGTTGGCTGGAAGGTTAGCTGCGCTAAACCGCTTCCTCGCCAATCATGCTGCAAAATCTTATCCATTTATTCGAACCTTGCGCAATTGTACGAAGAACAAAGAGTTCGCATGGACTCCTGAAGCTGATCAAGCTTTCCAGCAGATGAAAGATTGTTTAGTTCAACTTCCCACACTTACTGCTCCTCGAGAAAAAGAACCCATGGTCTTATATCTTGCTGCATTTGAGGTAGCAGTAGGTGATGTCTTGTTGGTAGAACGCGAAGGGGCCCAGTCTCCAATTTATTATATCAGCAAGATGTTGAACAATCCAGAGACAAGGTATTCAATCATGGAAAAATTAGTTTTAGCATTGGTCCATGCTTCGCGCAGGTTGCGAAGATACTTTTCAGGACATGTTATTACAGTTTTAACAAATTTTCACATTAGCCAAGTCCTGGCCAAACCAGACGTTTCTAGACGACTTGTGAAACGGGCAATAGAATTGGGAGGTTATAACATCTGTTATAAACCTAGACCAGCTATCAAGGGCCAAGTTTTGGCAGATTTCATCGCTGAAATTCCTGCCGATAAACTTGAAGAATGCCAAGCAATCCAAAACCCAGCCCCAGTCATCGACAACAGAGCCTGGACATTGTTTACAGATGGCGCATCAAACAGTGATGGGGATGGAGCAGGTCTTCGTTAATGAGTCCAGAAGGAGCAGAGTTCACATATGCAATTCGGTTGGATTTTAAAAGCACCAACAACGAAGCTGAATATGAAGCTTTCCTAGCAGGCTTACGCCTCACTATCAAAATGGGTGCAACAAGTTTAGAAGCCCATGTTGATTCATTACTAGTTGCTGAGCAAGTAGTTGGAACGTACGATGCAAAGGGAGATATCATGGCTCTATACTTGGCGCAAGCCAAGGCTCTTATAGCACAGTTCCAACAATTTAAAATCACACACGTCAAGTGAAGCGAAAACAAACATGCTGATGCTCTAAGTAAACTTGCTGCAACTAGTTTCAAGCATTTGGCAAAAGAGGTTCGCATCGAGGTTTTAAGTAATCCATCAATCCCTCTCAGGCAAGTAACAATGGTCGAAGTAGGAGATCCATCATGGATGTCTCCAATAATGATGTACCTGTTGCATGGTTCTTTACCAGAAGATAGAGCGCAAGCACGAAAATTACGGTGCAAAGCCCTCAATTATGAAATGATTGACGGTACTCTGTACCGACGCTCTTACATAGGTCCTTCGCTCCGCTGTGTTGACAAACATGATGCGCAATACCTGATCAGGGAGATTCATGAAGGGCTGTGTGGCATACATTCTGGGCCGCGCATGGTCATAGCCAAAGTAAAAAGCGAAGGGTATTATTGGCCCGGAATGTACGTTGACGCGGTAGAGATCTTGCGCAAGTGCATGTCCTGCCAAAGGCATGCCCCTAAAACGTTGCGCCCAAAGAATCCTTTGGTACCCGTCACAACAGCTTGGCCATTTCAACAATGTGCCATTGATTTAGTGGGACCATTTCCGGATGCGCCTGGCGCAGTAAAGTTTATCATCGTTGCGGTCGATTACTTCACCAAATGAGTTGAAGCCAAACCTTTAGCTTCTACTACAGCGATGGTAATTCGCAAATTCATCTGGGAATACATTATTCGCCGTTTTGGTCTGCCCATGCGCATTATTACAGACAACGGTCCAAATTTAATGGCTGAAGAGTTGCAAACATGGATGACCGAAATGGGAATCCAACATGTTTTCGCTTCTGTTGCACACCCACAAGCAAATGGTCAAGTTGAAAGCATAAACAAACATTTGGTCGACGGTATCAAGGCCCGCCTTGGCACGGCACGGCGGGGGTGGGTGTTGACGAATTGCCTAGCATCTTGTGGGCACAGCGAACTATGCCCAAGACTAGTACTGGAGAAACTCCTTTTAGCCTTGTGTACGGCACAGAAGCTGTGATTCCTGCCGAAATTGGGTTACCATCTCCAAGAATGCTAGCTTTCGAAAAACAAGATAACGAAGAACAACAGCGCATCGACCTAGACTTATTGGAGAGCGACGAGAAAATGCAGCGATTCGCGAAGCTAAATACAAGTCCCAGCTTGAAAAGTATTATAACAAAAGGGTGCGCATATGTTCCTTTTTGCCTGGTGACTTTGTTCTTCGCGATAATGAAGCGTCGAATGCCGAAAAACCGGGGAAGTTAGCCCCGCGATGGGAAGGTCCATACGTGATAAATGAAGTATTGGGAAAAGGCGCGTACACTCTGAAGCGTATGGACGGATCCAGCGTTCCTCGAACCTGGAACGCCCAACAACTCGCCGATGTTATATGTAATCTCAGTCCTCTAAGCAACTTCTGAACGTTGCGTAACGAGACTGCTTACTTTATTTTGTTATGTAATCTTAGTGGCAGCCACAACCTTGCGCTTTGTCAGTATGAATAAAATACTATGTTCATGTACAAATGCATGCAATTCCTTTGGATAAACAAAAAACACAAACTCATGAGCCACAAGATAATTTAATACTTACGCTCACACATGAGAAGAAATTGTTCATTTGTCTATCCTACACAAGTAATTGGTTCCATGCAAACATTGTAAAACTAAATATATTATATTCACAATACTTGCACAGAAGAGAAACGTCACAAGTTATCATACAGAAAAATTACAAATTTCCTATTCTATGGACTTGGTTCCCGCCTGCTTCTCTGCCGAAGAAAAGATCTCCTTTAGCTTATTAACAAAGTCGTCTTGTTGCAGCACAGCGTCCACAAGGTCCATAATCGGAATTTGCAATTGATCATATTTTTCTTTGGCAGCAGAATAAATGGCGGCAGTATTTAGCCCATGCGTGGCAGCACTGCTTGTATCCCATTCGGTCTTCAGCGCATGGGCCACGTGCAAAGTGCACTCTCTATAGCCCTCGGCATGCCCGTCATTGCGCGCCGCGATCATCAATTATGCCACTCTCTCATCCAACTTCGTAGAGTTCAGGATGGCATTTGCGATCTGTACACAAATGCAATCAGTATATGATACGACAATCAAACCAGACATGTATAAAGAAAAGCGAATATTACCTCCACAATCCCGTACTCCCGCAACCAGGTAAGCTGGTTCATGAGGGATTCGGTCAAGCTTTCTGAAGTAGCGCGAGCGACCTCCGTGTCGTTAAGTTTTTGTTCGCCTTCAATCAAACGGCGGATTAACTCGGCTTTCTTTGTTCGGTGAAGGTTGACATCTTTTTTCAAGCTGTCAACCTCAGCTTGCAGCCGCAACTGCATCAGCTTTCTCTTTTTTAAGTTTCTCAATTTCATTGCGCAGAGAAGCTTTTTCTTTGTTGTCACTCTCGCAAGCCTCCACAAAGCGCTTGCGCTCGTCCGCATATTGCGTAGCAGAAGCCTCACACTTGCGCTTCCAAGACAGCGCAGCCCATTCTTCAGTCTTCTTCTCTTTCTCAAATTGGGCCTTTTCCGCCTCAAAATCAACAAGCATCTTCAACGTCTTCTCTTTCTCAAGCTTGGCCTTCGCCTTCTCAAGCTCAACCTCGTCCCACTCCTTGTTCATACTGCGCCATTCGCGCACAATTCTATTTATGGTGGACGAGGCAAGGGCAGACTCTTGCAGATATGACTTGTAAGTAGCTTCATGGTCTTTTTCCTCCTGGCGCTTCACCTCCGCCGGCGGGAAGATGCCCTTATACCACTCCCTACAGGAGTGCCAATCAGTAAAAACATCGCCCTGCTTAACCTTCCACACGGGCTGATGCATCGCAGAGGCCCGCCTCTCAGAATAAGAGCAATAATAATAATCCCCAGGCCTCTCCTCTGGGCAAATAGGCGATTCCCCCTCCGAATCCTCAACAAACACAAAGCCTTCACTTTGTGTTGAAGGTTTGGCTCCCTTGGATATCAACTTTGACGGTTCCCCAGCATCTGTAGCCGTATCTTTAACCTGCTCGCCAGCAGGATTCTCAGTATCAAAATTTTTAGGCTCTTCTTTTGGAGCCACTTTCTCAATATGTCCCGGGACGATGGGGTCGGCTTCAGGAACAGGAGTTTCTTGCCCCGCATCTCCCTCAACATTCTCAGGCCTGCGCGGCGATGGTATAGCAGATGAGGTGGCCGGCGCAGCCTTCACCATTTTCTCTGCAAAGCATATAAACAAATACCAAGTATCAGATTCTGCGCAACTTTTATGACAGAAGTGCGCAACAAATTAAACGTACCAGGTGAGAACTTCCTTGCAAAGGCATCCAGATTGCCCTTCTTACCAATGCGCGGGCGCGCAACCTTGGTTGGCGCAGGAATTTTAGTCTCCGCCTCCTTCCTCTTCTTAGAAGTACGCTTCAACGCCTCTTCCGGGCTAGAAGGTATTTCCAAAGGATCATCTGGGTTCGCAGCAGGAAGAGATGAGGTGTCAACAGGTTCTGGCTTTGGTTTCTTCAAACCTACAGGCGCAAGACCCTCCAGTGAGTCCGACACCACCACGTAATTGCACCAAGAGTCAGATACGGGAAGTGTACCTTTCTTGCCCTCAGCTTTCGCAGCAGCTGATGGCTTGGTTTTCTGCTCTGGGTTGGAAGGGGGAGGCGCAGCAGCTGCAACAGCAGTTGGTTTCTTCTTCTTCCTCGAATCAGGGGCTACGCCCAAGTTTAGCAAATCACCTACATAATCAATCATATTGAGTAAAGGTTGCACCATTAAGTTATATTGCAATATCAACTTAGGCTTTGTATGGACTTATTTACCACTCTTCGAACATGGTTGCGCCTCCAGATCCTCCTGCTTGGGCAACTCAAAGTTCCCCAAGATTTGTGAGAACCAAGTGTCCTCACCATCAGCAATAGGCACGACGGCCATTTTTCCCTTCTCTCTCTTGAAAGAGACCAAGTAGAGAGGCGCAGCTATATAACAAACATTTTTTCATCAGTACATATCTATTGAAAGATATTGCTAGGAAGTTAAAGGGTTACATACCAGTTCCATCTTCGGTATACACCGGTTTTCCCCGGCGTTCCTTCTTCCAGAAGATACTCATCCCGGCAGCGATGAGGGCCCTCTCCGGCAAAACAATATTGGGCACATCTTTAATATCTTGATACCAACCTCGTCGGCAGGTATGGGAAGGGTCTCCAGATCGATCTCATCACCGGCCCGGAGTGTCATCTTCATCGGGATCACCGCCGCCTTGATAAAGAAGAACTTTTGCTTCCAGTCGTGGTAGGACTTCGACGGCACCAGCAGCAATCGTTTGGCATGCACACGCTGTTGGAACGAATAAAAACCCAACGAGCAGTGCAGCTGGTAGAAAACTCTAAACTTCTCGACCGACGGCACGATCTGCATCGATCGGCAAACGAACTCAAAATGCCGGATCCTCACCATTCCCATCGGGCTCAACTGAGAAATGTGAATCTTGTAAAAACTAAGAATTTCCAGCAAAAAATGGGTCACCGGCAGCCGGAAGTTCCCTTCGGAAAAATAATGTAATGTAGCCGGCCGGCGCATCAGCCGCCGTGGCATTCGCCTCCGGAAGAAACGCTTTCCAGGACGGAGCGAAAAGGAAGTTGGTGGAAGATTATCAAAATCTTTCTTCGACCACTTTAGCGGTGGCAAACTTGATGACGACATCTCAACAGAAACTGCACCGGTGGCCTTAACTCGAACTTTGAAGAAAACGAAGAAAACTTTGAAGGTCGCCGGAATTTTTGAACACAAATTTCTCTCAAGTTATAATTGGGTGAGGAAGCAAATGGATCGTTGATCCCTTTATATACTAACCGCAATTAATGCACGATTTGACTGTAGCGACTTTTGCGACCGTCACGTATCCCCAGGTAACCGCAAGGGCGAGTGGGGAACAGTAACCACCCCACGCGCGCGAATGTCGCCGAAAAGCATTAAATACAGTAAGACATGTACCGTTGACAGCCTGTCAACAGTACCACCACGTCTCGAGAACGTGCGTCGTCACCAACTACACCATCCATATAAGTGACAGTGTCTAAGTATATTTAAAATTCAAATACTTTTTCAAAATTCACTTAAAACACGTCATCAAGATGCATAAAGCAACAAAAAGCTAGTCCTTACCTAGCGCAGCATATTTATCTTAAGTCTAGTGCTCCACCTACTTTTTATTCTTACATAGGAGCAACACTGGACTGGGGGGACTTGAAGGGGTACGGTCCCAAAAACCTTGCGCCAATCAAGGAAACCATACCCATTAATAACTTCTAAGAAAACTGCGCGCAGACTTCTTTGCCAAAATAAGATTTATTAGAACTCTGCGCCAAATATCCAAGAAAGGAAAGCGTCATTTAACTACCTTGCGCGAACCCGCGCAAGGTTCAAAGTTAACCTTGAACACTCTCTTTGGATAAATGCTTCATTTAACTACCTTGCGCGAACCGCGCAAGGTTCAAAGTTAACCTTGAACATTCTTGTTTGATAATGCTTCATTTAACTACCTTGCGCAGGCTCGCGCAAGGTTCAAAGTTAACTTTGAACATTCTTGTTTGATAATGCTTCATTTAACTACCTTGCGCGGGCTCGCGCAAGGTTCAAAGTTAGCCTTGAACATTCTTGTTCGATAATGCTTCATTTAACTACCTTGCGCGGGCTCGCGCAAGGTTCAAAGTTAACCTTGAACATTCTTGTTCGAAAATGCTTCATTTAACTACCTTGCACGGGCTCGCGCAAGGTTCAAAGTTAACCTTGAACATTCTTGTTCGATAATGCTTCATTTAACTACCTTGCGCAGGCTCGCGCAAGGTTCAAAGTTAACCTTGAACACTCTTGTTCGATAATGCTTCATTTAACTACCTTGCGCGGGCTCGCGCAAGGTTCAAAGTTAACCTTGAACATTCTTGTTTGATAATGCTCCATACATAAACCTTGCGCATATATTTATATCAAAGCAAACATCCACCAAACCTGCGCTAAGCAGCAAGGAGAAGAAGGAAGATCAGTTAACTAACGTACGCTTCTCGCGCAAGGAAACAGTAAATCCTGAGAAACTTTCCCTTAGCAAAATCCTTGACTTGGTGCAAAAGCAAAGGAAATCTTTTCTGTTGTAACAGAATGTACACGTGGCGAATAATAGATGGGTAACAACTGAGAAACCTTCTAAAAGCCATCAACACCCAATCGTGCAAGCATCTTTTCGGTTATAACCAATTGCCACATAGCAGCATCTGGACGGCTGAGGAAGATCACGGTGATGGCATGCTCACATTTATAAGATGTAGTGATCTTATGTTGACACGTGGCACCTCCCTAACCGCTGATGAGCTCACGATTCGTGTGCACTAACGGATCGCCAACAAACGTTAACGGAATAACAAAAGATTCCGTTAAAGTTAACAATCTCTCTTTTTGGCGCCAAACACCTGCTATAAATAAGTAACTTGGAGTTCAAGGAAAGGTATTCACTCTCAACTACTCTCTCACTTACAATACTTACTTCCGACTACCTGTACTTATTCTCACGCCGGAGGGTGGTCACATAGAGAACCCCCCCTTCTCCCCGTGGCGAGCTAACGGTGTTCTGTTTTGCAGGATCAGTCGGAATATTGTTCTATTCATCATCCATCGTGAAACCAAACAGAGGGTTAACCCATTTATGCAGAGCCCTTTCCATAGATCTACTGTGATTCCGGTCTAGTTGATCTAGGGTTTCTTCACCCCCCCCCCAATCTTGATATGGACACGTTATTCTTCAAAATAGTGACGGATCATGCTCTTCGGCCAAGTTTGCTACTTCTTCCTTTGACTCCTTTGGACATTTACTTGCATGATGACCTTTTTCTTGACAATTATAACATACGATAAACCTTTTATCCCGTTGGTATCGTCCTCCTCGACCACGGCCTCTTCCACAATCACTTTGGCTAGACCACCCTTGTCCACAACACTTACAACCAGACTCTTCATTCTTCTCTTAACCATCGGTTTTAGAGTCTTGTCCACCGGTATTAGAACTTTGACCATCAGTTTTAGATAACTCGTCTCATCTTTCTCTCTGATTTGTTCCTCATAGGCCTTCAACCTGCTATTGCTTCTTCAAAGGGCATGCTCTCGATATCTGAATACTTCTCAATAGAGGCAACAATTTGAAGATACTTCTTTGATACAGAATCTTACAGCTTTCAAACTATCACTTCATCTTCAAGGCTCGATACAAGATTGCTAAACTTTGAAACGAACCCACTTAACTTACTAGTAAATTCTTCAATCGTGTCTGTCTCCTTCATGCGAAGTTGCTCAAGTTCTCTCCTTAAAGTAGCTAGTCGAGCCTTTTGAACCATGTCAGTACCAAGAAATCTTACTCGTAAAGCCTCCCAAGTATCTTTCGCACTTTGGTTTTTAGCAACTTGAAGGAGCATATCTTCCTATAGCACCTCAAAAATAACCGCCGTAGCAACTTTGTATTTCTTCTTGTCCACGAAATCACCCGTTACCATATCAATCTCCTCCCAAAGTCCTTGAGCATCCAATACTGACTCCATAAAAAGAGTCTAAGTGTTGTAATTATTTGACGTCAATCGTGGAACTTGAAACGAGGTATTGTTGTTTTCTCGTACCTGAACAATCCTTGTATTAACTGGTTGTTCTCCTGCCATCTTTGTCACATGCTTTCACTTTGATCAAGTTCTCTCTTTATCATTTCAATTACTCACACGTAAGCTACCCTTTTCCCCCTTTGACTTTTCCACAACAACCAACTAAAGATAACTTTGAATTTTGTTTTTATTAGAACCGACTTATTGCTTTTCCTTTATGAATCCTCCCAAAGCAAACCCATACTATTTGTTTTTCGCTTTTTTCACCACTCCGCCAACAACGAAAATCAATTATTCCAACTTTGTGACCAAGATTTTCTTTACTATATTTATTTTCTCAACGTAATTTGTTCACCATGCTTCTTTGTTGCTTCACTCAGATTGCAACCTTCCTTCACTATAACAACTCCCAATTTCGTTGTTATTTATTTTATTCCTTTTTCCATGTATTTTGTTCATCTCAACCAATTGTACTCCGAGATTTGGATTATGAAAAAGTTATGTTAATGGAATTATGTTTTGTCACATCTATATCGCATTTAATCGCGTATTAATCGCTAATTTAACGCAATTACAAGTAAAAATGCTATTATACGAGCCAAGTGTGTTATTATTTAATAAACACTTGTGCCAACGCATCACTTATCTCATCGAATCACAAAACGCAGTTAATTATGTGGAATTATGTTTTATGTGTGCTACATTTACTTATGTTATGGTTTAATATCGCTAAATCACTCGCACGTTCACGCTAACTCGCTCTCTATCAAATCGATGGTAATATAATGCTTAACGCTTCGCTAAAACGCTTCACTAAAACACTTCGCTAAAACGCTTCATATAACTATCTAATACAAACCGAATCGCCAAACGAACTCGTAACGCGAAATAATCGAACAAAACTTGGCCCCTAGGTCAAGTTCGGCCGAACTTGTGCATCACAAGTTCGCTCGAACTTGTCTGAGCCATCATAACCATCCAGAATCTAACACGTCCGCCCGGACTTGCCTCATAAAGCAAGAAACATACAAGTTCGCTCGAACTTATAACAAGTTCGCCCGAACTTGATGTCCAGCTCACCTTTTCACCCTCACCTATAATTACCCAGCTCCTCTCCTCATTTGAACTTGTTGCAAGTTCGCCTGGAGCTCCCCAAAACCGAAACCTTTTGTGTTCTAAGTAAGATTCCACCCGTTTTCAAGCTACAACAACGTTTTACAACGATTTTGCACAAGGCTTTGCCTTTATTTTCATCAAATCTCTTCTGTTTACAAAAATCTTCATCTTTTTATGTAAACTTCTATTTTTCACTCAGATCTATGCTTAGATCTGAGTAAAACCTTTAGAACATTGATTTTTACATAATATTCGGAAAAAATGACGTATGTTTCATTAACTTTGAAGTGGAACAATGCGTTGTCAAGCTAGATCTCAGATCCGGAAGCACAAGGACGAAAATGTCACTTTGCACAAACTGGACTAAACCGTTCGAACCTTCAAGTTCGCCTGGATTAGTCCGAGTTTCTGTAAAATGGCTAAACTCGCTCCAAAAGACCTCTTCAGCTCAAGTTTTACTCAGTGGCTTAAGTTTGGAGAGATGGACACTTGATTTCCTCAGTAAACGACGCAAAAACGCACGATTTGGATGCCAAAACAGTCAAGTTCGCTCGGATTACATCAAGTTCGCCCGAACTTGACTAAAACCTCAACACTTCACACAAGTTCGCCCGAACTTGTCCAATTCTCAAGAGAATTAGATAAGTTCGCCGGGACATGTATCATCCCTCAGCAATTAGGGCAAGTTCGCCCGAACTTGTACCTCCAGTAAGTTAAACATACAAGTTCGCCTGAACTTGTCTATTGCTCCATCCCCCGTTCACCGTTTCAGCATTTCGAAAGACTGATGCACTTCTGTTCGCTTACAGGCTGATCTGACGCTCTCCCCAACTCGTCTCAGATCTCTCATCTCTCCCGAAACGCACCGACAGTGAGTATACTTGAACCCTTTTTCGCTTAAACGCACTTTTGGGTGTCACATATGTTCGTATATCAAAACACATCACACAACTCAAATGCTTATTCGACATTTCGCTTATACATGACTTTACGTGAAATCTGCTGAACTTTATGTGTTACTTGATTGCTAGTACGCCACCCTTAACATGAGAGTAACTAGAGGTTGACCCGCCACCCGGAGGCCCGGGGTTGTTAAGGCTCGCATTTTTATTTCGCATTTATTTTTCTCATTTAGGATGTGAACGCTTGTTCGCATGCCTCGATCAATCGCGGTTTGTTGATTTCCTTGAATATAAGTAGATACATAGTTCACAACTGTTACGTATGTCATGCGGTGTATGCTAAACGTTTTTATATCTATTATGTACGAAAACCTATATGCTCACCTTTACTTAATTATATTGACGTTTTATCTTAACATATGTGGCAGGTTGAGGATTGTCTACTTTGCAAATGGATTAGGATTTGGCATTCTAGAAACGCATCGTAATAGAAATCTAGAGAATATCAAACTTGATTTATTATGAGAATGCTTGAATTCTGTAATTTGTTTAAGGATTATATGTTAGTAGTATGGGATATTAACGTTTAAATATTGTCGCTTAAATATTGTTATGGAATTTCTCATGAGACAATCTGATTCGCCTAGTGCCGCGCCCCGATGTTTCCGCCATCGGTTGGGGTGTGACATTCACATCTTTGTCAATTCACTCAGATTTCGACCACTTTGCTCGATTCACTTAGATTTCCAGTCTTCGTCTCTGCCCGATTCACTCAGATTTCGAGGCTTCATTCTTCTCTTGTCAATCCACTTAGGCTTCGACTTCTCCGCTAAATCCACTTAGGTTTCGATTCTTCTTCTCTCAGTCAATCCACGAAGGTTTTCGACTTCACCGGGTTGTTTCTTCTTACCCCCCCCCCTTGATCGTTATACGCTCTGATACCAATTGTTGGTAAATCAGAGTTAAACGCCAAAATTTTCGCATGAGATATGTGAGAACTCCTCACGACTCTTTTATATATTAATAAAGAACAAAGCAAAGCATCCAAACAATTACATAACCTAACCCATCTATTTATACTAAACTAATTACTTGCTAAACAAGTTATTATAAACCAATACCAACTCTAATATTTATAAACCAATTAATAAAATAACTAGATGAACATGATACTTTAAACTAATAATTATCTCTAACTATTTACAGACTCCTCCCTATATCAAGATTAATCCTCACCTAACGCATACCCTATTTATTTAAAATCTTGCTTGGTCAATTAACATAAATTAACCAAAACCGAACCAAAACCGACTTCATAATAGAATAACCATAACCGAAGTTCGGTTACCGTTATGGTTATAGAATTCTATAACGGAAGCTAATGGTTATAGTTATAGTTAATGGTAAAAACCGAACCAAATCAATCCCTATACACACTTATTGTAACAACCGAATCCCCGATTGTCCATGTTTTACCGTTATTTCTTTTGTGACCGCTTTGTACTCCGAGATTCTATTATAACATGGATAAACGTTATTTTTAAACGCATTTTATTTTGCTTAATTATCGTATTTAAACGCTGACACTCGAACACTCATCACAACGCAAACTCAACGTGATTATTTATGTTATTATGTGTGTTTATATGTTATATATGTTTGATACTCGTTTAAACGCTCGCTCGCTTAACTCGTTTAATCGCACTCGTACGCAACACAACGCTTAACGCCTTGCTAAAACACTTAACGTACTTAAACTAACTAATATAAGCAAAATCACCGAACGAAATAGCCAACGCGCGAACAGGACTCCCTAGCACTAGGCACTTCCTCGTACGAGGCTTTCCTAGCTCGCACGAGGCTGTCAGGCTCGCACGAAACACCACTAGCACGAGGACTCCCTCGTGCGAGGCACCCTCACTCGCACGAGCCACTCTCTTACCTCCTATTCTCCTCTCCTATAAATACCACACTTGCACACTCATGCTCCTCTTGTTGTCACTCGCACGAAACGCCCTTTACCCACTTTTCTCTATTTTCCAAGTAAGTAACTACGCTTTTCACGCAAACATCAACGATTTTCATGAGATTATCTCCGATTTCATCCAAATTTATTCTTTTTACAAAAACCTTCATCTTTTTTCATAAAAACTTCTGATTTTACCTTGGATTCATACTTAAACGGGTATATTGGGCTTAGCTTTGGCTTCCCAAGTTAGAAATCTTATTATTTCAACTCACCAAGTGTTAAGTCCTAAGAAAATTATTTTAAACTCGATTTTTACACTAAAACGACCAAAACCGACATATGTTTCGTTCACTAAATAGTGAGTGTCAAAACCATCATGAAAGGACTCGAAATCACATCCGATTCAGATGAAAACTCATGCCCGGACGCACGAAGACGCAGGAACACTCACTTGTGCGAACCGGACTGGCTTACGAACCAGTCCAAGTTCCCATAAGAGACTAAACTCGCTCTAAAGACCTCCCCGGCCATAGGTTTAATCAGTAGCTTAAGGCTGGAGGGATGAACACTCGATTTCCTGAAGAACAACGCGAAAAACACTCGATTTTGGACACGAAATAGGTCAGCTCGCACAAGTAAGCTCGTACGAAGCTTCACTCGTATGAAGCTTCGTTCGCACAAAGTTTCCCTCGTACAAAGCTTCACTCGTACGAAGCACCGCTCGTACGAATCGCCTGTTCCTCGCACCGAACTCCGTTTCGACCGTTTCAGCACTATAGAAGACTAATGCACTTCTGTTCTCGCATGCAGGCTTACTCGGCGATCTCCTCACTCCATCCAGCTCGTGTTTAACTGATTAAGCACGCAATGTGAATATACTTGACCCCTTTTCGCTTTAATGCACTTTTTGGGTGTTACATACGTTCTCTATAACAAAAACATAGCACACGACACTTAAACGCAAACCGCTCTCGCATGACTATACGTGAAACGCTGAATTGTTGTGTGCTACGCTTACGCTTGATGACTCGCACTACCACCCTTAACATGATAGTACTATAGGTTGACCCGCCACCCGTAGGTTCGGGGGTTGTTAAGGCTCGCTTCACTTCACTTTACTTTACTTACTTTACTTTACTTTACTTACTTTAGTGTGTGGACACTTCAGTGGACGCGTGACGCTCAGACTCACTTGCAGTTTGTTGGTTAGCTTGTATCAATGCTACTTAACTTACATGACTATGTTTGCCCATGCTGGTTTTGCGAAATGCTTTCAATACTATACTTATGCTAAACCTGTGTACTCACCTTTACATGTCTGTATTGACTTTATTTTAACGTATGTAACTGGTTGATGACTAGTATGCTGGAAACGGATTAGGTTTTAGATACACGCCTAATTAAATATTGTTTTGTTATGGTATGGAGACAAGTTGTATTTCATTTTCGAATGGCTGTATGAATTTTGGTTTGGAATGTATGAAATCGAACTTTAATTAATTATTGTCGCAAAATAATCGTTATGGATCCTCTCAACAGTCTCGTTGTTTAGTGTCATATCCCGATGTTTTCGTCATCGTTGGGGTGTGACACTTATTATAAACAAATGATATAAATTTGGATTGCCTTAAAAAACTAAATATATAATATACTTTCTTCCAACAAAACTAAATACATAAGCCACTTTTGAAAAATTAAAAAAGGTCGACTGATACTTAAAACTTGTAAGGTATAAGTTGTTTAGTCTTATATGGGATACAAAATTATTAAAATGTTGAGAAAAATAACGGTGAATGGGCTTATTTGAAACTATTTTGAACAAAATAAACTAATATATTAGTGAATTTGATATTTTAATTAGTATGTTGATGGTGTTCTTTTGACACCTTTGATATGACTTACTAGAGCTATACAAGCCATCTAGCTTTCATTCATCAATTAACAAAGATATCATTGGGCACGTTAATATATAAGCAGACCCATAAATTTTTTCCATGGGGTCGGAAAATTGTGAGGGTCGGTCGACCGTCCGGGTCGGGTCACATCTTGTTATATGTAAGCCGCTCCGAGGTGTTATGTGAGAGTCAAGAAAGTCACGTAAGTGAGACGCTAGTCATTCATATCATATCTATAATTTAGTTCTCGATAATCGAAGGGTTTGAATCTATGATTCCCCCTCTGTTCATGGATGTTGACGTATTCAAAATATATTAACAGAAGGTCGAGGATAAATGGTATAAACACGTAAAGGATTACCGGGTTTTTTTACTATCACTTTAGTTTGTATGCAAATGATTCGATAAATGGTGTATTATCTTGTCAGAAAGTATTAAAAAATATCTTTATGCGGTAAAAAATACTATAAACTAAAACGGAGAAACAAAGAAATTACAAAAGTTAAATTAAAAGGTTCTAAAATCATTTTAGGTTAAGTTAAATACATAAATAGTTAAATTGTATGAAGCTTAGTTGTTTGTACTTGTAGATAGAAAAATTATATTGGGTTGGGTTTCTTAGAAGAGGCCTACTCCATCGTATATTAATATTAGGTTATGTTCTGTATTAGTCATGACTCATGGTTATATGTTGTCGTCCAATCTACGTCTCCATTAGAGTTCTAAAACATTGTGTTCATCTTTCTCTTTTAATCTAAACTACAAACTAAAGAGAAGTTTCATGATTCCACCATGGTTCACCTTTTACCGGAAAAATACTTGATTGACTATCTTCACTCTTTACTTTTCTATCTTCTCTCTTCAGTTTCGAAAATTCATAGGCGCAGATTATGTCGGTGTGACGCAAGATTCCTCGATATGTGCGTGAATCAAGTAGACAACGATGTAACATTCCTCGCATATACATGTGAATTATTTTGAGTGGACGTAAGATTCATCCTTATGCGTGCTAATTATTTGACACGGCGCAAGATTTTTAATTGTGTGCGCCAATTATTTGACACGACTTAAGATTCTGTCAAAACTTATTATATAAATTGCTATATGTTTCTTCATTTTTTACTCAGTTCTCCTCATTTAGTTATCTTCATAGCAATGTTGTTTTGGGACCACAACTATCCAAGATTTAGCGCTGAATATCCTTATGAAATCAATCACGTATAAATTTATTCACTTATCTGTTGTTAACTTTATAGAAGTCTAACTATATGATTGTTTCATGAGTCTGTGTACAGTAAAAACCTTAACGTGATTGGGCTATACGAAGCCAATCATGTATAACATTTATTCACTTGTTTTCCATTAGCTTTATAGAGATCTAACCCTACGAGTGTTTCAAGAGTTCGTGTCTAGTAGTGAAAATCTTAACGAGACGGGGGTGTACGAAACCAATCAGGTATAACATTTTTTCACTTATGTTGTAAGCTTTATAGAAGTATAACCATACCGTTGTTTTAGAAGCTTTTGTTCATCGATGAATTGGTGGATTTCGATTGTTAGTAGAATCTTGAGAATGGTCACGTTATAGTAACCCGACGATCAAAGAAAAATATTGATGGCTATATGATCAAGACATGGCTTAGATGTGATCGTGGTGGCAAACACAAGAAAAAAAAATCAAAGTTAGAGATTTTGGCACCATAAACGAGGTGTGTATTTAAAATGATTTGGAAATACGAGACCAAGCGTGGTGCTTGGAAGCGATCGGCAAAACATGATGAGCATAACCATTAACCTACTCAACATCTGAAGGGGCATCCATTTATAATGAGGTTGTCGATTGAACCTGTATGGCAGGGCAGCTAACAAATCAAAACATGGAGCCACGTAAGATACTGACAACTATTAGGGAACAGAACCCCAATAATGTATCCAGCCTCCGAACCATATATAATGCCTGCCGAAACACATGTAATGAAACAAAGTCGGGGAAACTCAAATGTAGGTTCTTTTCAACCTACGCATTCAAATGGTTATAAATCTTACACTTGGGAAGATAATCGCACTAATGTCATAGAGGAGATTTTATTTGTTTATTTGAAATCATACAACATTTGACGAGCATTCCCGCATGTGTTACTAATAGACACGACGTACGAAACGAACATTTACAAACTGGCATGTGTTCATATTGTTGGTGTGAGCTCGACCCACGAGTTGTTTTGTATTGCTTGTTTATAACTAAGATCGGAAGGATAACTTCATCTAGGTGCTACAGGAGAAAAAGGATACATTGCAAAAGTGTGTGGAGCCACTTGTAATAGTAAGGGAATGAGGCCTTGCACTTATGAATGCATGTAAAAAAGTATTCCCGTTTTACATTACTCAACCCATATAAAATTAATTATCACGCTCTCCATACTAATATATATTGGTCTCAATATTAAGCAATGAAGTTAAAAGTAGATGATGTCCATGAAAAGGCCTAACAGTTCTTGTAAAGCAGAGGTCCAAGTCTCCAACAACATTACATTTCAAATGCTGTAATCTCTAACTTTCTAAGTACTTTTGGGTAATGCTGACAATTCTATATAATCTGAAACAACAAAGTCGGTGGCTTTTATGCCACAGACCCTCCACTTTTCAATTAAATACAAGGCCACCCCTTCCACATTTCAATAAAATACAAGGGCACCTCAACATTGAGAAATAATATTTTTAGCCCTTACTCTATACAATATAATAAATCCAACCCCTAACTTTGCAAAATGGTATTACATAAAACCTATAAAACAACTCTCTCATTGGAGTCTTAATTTAGTAACACCATAACATATAACACATGACAAATTTCTAGCATAAAAAACGCCCTACACACTTATGTCTTCTTCCCTTTTCACATTGCTAACTACATAAGTTAAATACATGTATGAGAAACCAAATGTAGATCAATGACGTTGTTTAGAACCCCATCTACCCAAACGAATCAAGAATGATAGCACTTCAGATGGGTCGTGAAGCGAGTGGAAAGCCATTGTCTTCCTCGGTTTAGATGTAACAATTATCGGGTATCCTTCACCTCGTTCCCTTAAGACCTGAAATAACGTTATTTGAAAGCATTGGTTTCGAACATGCATGCATATCACATCACATGAAAATTAAAACAAAGGGATGCATACCTTGAAAGCATCTTCATCTGTTGTATCATCTCCGATATATATTGGTAGGAGGTTTCGAGAATCATCAAACCCTAAGTTATCAAGTAAATGCTCAAGGGCATGGCCTTTGTTCCACTCTATGGAAGGTCGGATTTCTAGCACCTTTTTGCCATGTGTCAAGTGAAATTGTGGATAATTTACGAGCACAAGCTTGACTTCCTCTTCTAGTCTCTCGTACTCCTCATCTTTAACATGACGATAATGCACAGAAAGACAAAACTTATTATCCTCAATCACTACTCCTTTTGTGTTTTTGGTTCGCTCCTTAAGTTCAAGAAACATCTGTTCATCATATAATTTCAGTTTTTACTATATACATGCCATATTTGAATGATATTTGTGAGCTTAAATATGTATATGTTAACCATACCTTTTTAATTGCTGGTAGAAAATCTTTAGCTGGTTGAAAGATAATAAATTCATTTCCCTGCCATTATGATAAAAATGTACTTATGATAATAGTATTAAAACTTAATATTTAGTTTGATAGAAAAAAAAAAAAAATATATATATATATATATATATATATATATATTAAATTACCTCTTCATCGATGGTTTTGTATTGATACCTTTCATCACACGACTTGCTTTTGGGGGCTGGTCCCATGGTATCCATACCATGACTGCCTGAATAGTATACTTCATTTAATTTCACAAAGCTATAAACCTGAAGTATATATAGAGAAATATTTTGATCATTACTAAATTATATTGTTAATTTGTACATGGCTATAGAGAAACAAAAGTTGTTTAATATATAGATATATATATACCTTTTCGCGACTCCTGCCACTGATAATAGCCGTCGGAAAGTGCTTACAGACATCCCGAACAGCTGCACGCATCTGGTTGATAGTTATGTACACATGATGAATAAAGAGAAATATATATTCGCAAAGAATTAATACAGTTTGATGAAGGTAAGGTACCTGGTCAGACATGAAGGCACGATCAGGATCACGGACGATGGGTGATAAAGTGCCATCATAATCCAAGAAAACGACTATTTGTTTACCCTTTGATGCGTTAATCATCCTTTGGAAGGAGCTTATAGCAGACGGGTGTTCTTTCTGTTAATTCAAACCAATCAGTACGTACTAGCTAGCTAGCTAGCTTATACATAAGTTATACGTTGAAATTGACGTACCAACCAACAAGTATAGTTTTGATCCCCATGATCATGTTGCTGGGGTATGGAATTATCAGGTTTCCTGGATAGCCATCTTTGCATTCCCATTGCCTCTATAGCAACAATTAAGCAAAAGGACATAAGATAAGTTATAAAAAGATTAACAAAAAACATGTTATGCACGAGTTAAACTGATGGCTCCCAGCATACGTATTTATATTTAAGTGTAAGGATCGATGTGATTAACAAAGTCTCATGTTGAAGTTCAAAAAAGGCTAGCATGCATCCGGACCCCGCACTCATGTTAGGGTGGTCTGTTTAATTAGTTATAAAGATACATATTAAAGTAATATATATGTATGCAGGTGCCATTATTTAGTGTGTAAATTTAGACCTATTATTATGTAGATGCCGTCATCATTAAGTCTGATTTGATATGATGATGTTCCAAGCAATTCTTAAGTGATATATAATATAAAATTTAGTAGCTTTTCTAAAAGGTAAAAGAGTCCTGCAATTTTCATATGTACGATAAATGAACATCAATTCCGTAGATGTACAAAATCTCACAGTTGCATGTAGCAATATATATGTTTTCACTAATTTTCTTATCTTTCAATGGAATAATAATAATAATATTACATACAGTTAGAGAAAAAGTTACATATGCTATACAATTAGTAAAACATGAAAAAGTTATGTATTGTATAAATATATTACATCTTGCTATTGTTATTGATTAACAACCCTTCCGAAAACGATAACAGATTGATAACTCAAGTGCACATACACCACTTACAATCGACGAATTATATATAATGATGCAATTACTACTTATATGACGTCTGGAAGGACCCAAATTGATAGAGGGAAAATAATAAGATAACCAATTAAAAACATTAGGATCTTATATATATAAATATAAACCCTTTCTATAAGAAATAAACATTTTTTTATTGAAAATGAATTCAGTCATCGTCGCTTGTACTACTAATCAGTCACTATTAATTATTTTTAACCAAAACTGTCAAGTAATATTCAAGTGGAAAAACTACTAAAATATACAACTTTTTTTTTTCAAAATAGAATCACTTTTACACTTTTCAAAACTATTTAAACAAGCTAGATTGCCCCCAGTAAGCTCCGTTGGTTGAGGGGGTTAGCACTCGGCCGTCGACTTTTGGCAAAAGTGTTGGCTCAGCCGGCACTTTTGGTGAAAACGCCAACCATAGTCTATTTTGAAAATTTCCAAGTCAACAATGATTATTCTTTGTAATTCTTCGAGTTAAGTGCGCAACTGGTTTGAAGGGACCATGTGTAAGGTGTTCACTGGGTGGCAATATATAATATAAAAGGCAACTGTTCAAGAATATCAATTTCTAGAATTCATCTATCAATGTTGTTGAGGAAAATTGTCCTCTGTGTTTTGGTTCTAAGTTAACCAAACACGTACATGAGAATAAAACAGTGACATCACTCTTTGACATTTTCATATTGGCTAACAATATTTATTCATATGCAAACCCAATACCGTAAGTTACTGAAAATAATAAATATATGAGAGGTAGGGTGGGATTAGGTATAAAGGGAGCAAGTTGAAAACGTTATAACCTACCTACCTAGCTAAGCTATATAAAAGAGTTGAACTAAACAAGGAAATTATACACTACTAATGAAATCAACTCATTTAAGTTAATAGTTTATTACTTTAGAATGTTCAATAGTTTATTAATTAAGACCACAAATACATGGCTAAAAGTCAACAAAAGAATCAATGACAATTTATTTATTTATTTATTTATTTATTTGTATAACGGATGTGAAACCAACATCATCTTTAGTAATATATCTTTTATTTAGTTTATTCAATCACCAGGCCTTTTTAAGAAAGTTCAGTTTTGAATAAATTTCTGGAATAATAAGTTTTTAATTCTATCTTCAAAGCAATTCAATACTGCATTTATACACCCACACGTGGTTATTATAATATATTGGGAAGTTGACCTTTGAATATTACATAAATATAGTTGTATGAAATACAAATATACCTCATGTAATTCAAATGATCAAGTAGCTGAAAGTAAGATACGTTAACTAAGACCGAATATCCATACGAAAGGTTTGTAGGCTGTAGCTGAGTAGTAACAACGAATATATACACATATATAACTGCTCATATATTTGTTCCTGAAAATATAAACAAAAGATTTCATCTCTCCAAAAAGCAGACTACAACCGGCTTTTCTAAAATCATATCTTGGTTTTTAATTGTTCGAAATATCTTGGTTTGAAATAATCACTATCTTACCCCTAAAAACTATTTTCTAACTGTTATATTTCATAAATTCTATAATAGAGTATTAATCTACCGCAACATACAAACCCAAACGTCCTCTAAGTAACAAGTAACAACATTATTATCACAACAAGACCAAGTGTGGTGAAATAATTTAGAATTACAAAACTTATCGTTACGTCACTGTCACGTAGACAGTGGGGTTTTAACTATTTAATCCCTCAAAAGTACGTAGCGGTTTAAATAAAAATCAAATAATAATAATAATAATAGTAAAGTAGGATTGGTTAAAACTTGACGTGAGCCCCTTGGCACCAAAGTGTATTGGTTTGGCGTGCATGATGATGCTGACTTGGATGGGGGTTAGCCGAGTACGAGCGGTCTAAGACGCACCGAAGAATTTTTAGTGCTCCCAGACCAAGTGTATTGAGTTAGCGCCCCATGCCACATCATCTAAGCAGGGGCTAAACACCACTACGGCTTGTTAAACGAGGGCGCCAAAGGGGCTCAGCACCAGCACAATAACTAACGTTAGGCCCTTGTGAACGTTGTGGGTTTGCATGGATCAAGGGGAAGTAGTCGTTGGATACTTAAATATATATATATATATATATATAGAAAAAGTGTAAAATACAAACGCCCTTAACGTACGAATTGTACATGACATCGCATGTTGAAAGAAAAGCGCGTGTGTGATAGTTGCAAATTCGCATGTTGAAATATAGGTATGAAATCTCATGAAGGCCTTCAAATTCGCATGGAGTTTTGCGCAGACCATGAAATCGCATGCTGTCCACTCGAAATCGCATGTTGTAAAACCCTAGCGTACGCTCTTACGTTAAGCTCAATTGTACATTAAACAACCCCTATATACATTAACCAACCCCTTTATATATTAATTTAGACACACTATATATACTAACAAATTTATAAATTTTAAACTATTCTTCTTTCTTCTCCCACGAAACCTATATCTGATTCTATACAATTTCATTCTAATATTTATTAAAAAAAATGAATTTGCCACCTGATAGTATGAAGGCGATTTGACCTTTGTTGTGGTTCGAGCGAGGATACAACTTTTAATCGACCATGGTGAAAGCTCACAACCACTCACATGACATGCTCCTCTTGAAAGGGATCATGAGGCCGCTCATAACCGTTTGGTATATGATTATTTTTCTAAAATTCTTTGTATGATCATAGTGCGTTTAGGCATCATTTTCGCATACGTCGTTGACTATTCTTACGAATTATTGGCATTTAGAACACGCTTTTCCATATTTCCAGCAAAGGGAAGAATACTCGATGTAAACAAGGTTTTATTATGTTGCAAAATGCGTCTTCACATTTCGTCAACCGGCGTATGAGAGTTCGTATGATTCATGAGACGAGTATTTGAAGATGTAGAGGAACTTGTGCCTAGATAGTTTTCATAAATTTTGAAGCCGTGGTATTATACGATCATTGGTTTTGGTAGGCTTATTTTGGTATGGTCTACTCAAACAATGATATACTAATGTTGTAAAACAATCACCTCTTTTTTACGACGTCATAAATGGAGTTGCACTCAGTTCTTCATTTTATGCTAATGATGTGGAGTAAGTATATGGGTATTGTCTAACCGATAAACGAGTATATTACCAGAAAAGACAAGAATCGGCAAGGAATGATTTTGAGCGAGCGTTCGGGGTTTTGAAGAAATGATGAGGTATCATTGCCCAGCTGGCACAAATTTGAGATAAGAAAAATTAAAGAATGTTATGCATGCTTGCATTATTTTAATAACATGATCTAGAGGACTTGAGGAAAGCGATTCGTCAAGACAATGATGAAGACAACATGCAACTATTGAAATCAGCGACTAGCTACTACAATGAAATTACGCCATCAGGATATGCATGCTAATCTTCACCCAACCTTTACCAAAACATCTATGGTTAAATGGTTGTGATGACAAGGGTGATGAGAATGCCGCTGAATAATTGTAATTTTTAGTTTTTTTTTATTTTAGCTAGTATTTTTAATTTAAAGAATATATCTAAATATTCAATAAATAAATAAAACAATGACCATGAATGATTGAAGTTTAGGTAGCCCACTACACCTTGGTTATTATGTGGTTTTGTTTATTACTAAACCGATTACGTGATAGTGCCGTGATGATAACTTTTGCACTTTTTATTGATTTTAGTACACTTAGGTTGGGTGGTGTAGAGTGGGGCCTCACTACAAATCAGCAATAAAACCCCTCAACACCACACCACCATAGCCAAAGGAGCCCGCCATTTAAATGGTGAGCGTTAAGGTGAGATGTGTGGGGACCCCCTTGAATGAGTCAATAATATTTTTTTTAATTTTAGCAAAACCACTATGTAATAGCCAAGGGGAATCCCATTCTTATCCGCTTTCTTACCATTTGTCTACTTGACATAGACGTGAAGTATGGAGGCTTTGCTCCATCGCACCAAAGCTTAGAGTATTCACTTCCCTTTCATTATATTTTAGCCTATTTTACACTAAAAAACACTAAATTTTCTCTCTCTTATTCAATTAATTAATATTTTTATTATACTTTTATCATTACCTTTTCTCTCTCCTTCACTCACAACCACTTTCAAAATATATTAAAAAAATATACAGATGAATAGTAACATTTTATCTCTCCTCCACTCACAACCATTTTTTATACTTTTCATAATATAAAAACTTCACACACACATTTTAATGGAAGGGATGTGAATGCTCTTAGTCTTAAAACAGTTGTCTACCCTACGTATGTGAATTTAGGGCATGTATTTGCCTTCATTAAAAAAAACTGTCTGTCTTAAAAATCTAGATAACAATGAATACGACTTTGTTAAAAAAATGAATACAACTTACAAGAATGTCTTTGAGCCTTCGTCAAAGTCATTTTATATGAAGTGAAATAAAAAAAAAGGTTAAATCTAGGTAGGTTCAATACTTACAAAAATCGATGGTAAGATCTTTTGTTGTGGTCAATGTGAAATGTGAAAGAAAAGCAACACGTAAAGCAAAATGTGTCACGTAAGTGGTAGAGGGTTTCACATTCCAATTCCCACCCAAAATTGGCCAAAAAGATGTGTTGTGAAGATGTAAAATGTGATGATTGTTGATTTAGTTTTATATGATTGGTTATATATTATTTAGTATTTTAAAAATATCATTCAACATCCCTCTAGCCCACGTACAGCCCTCCAGCCCCACGCATGTGAGCTCCTCCACATGACTGCCCACGTGCCCAACTTATTGCGGTGTTTGGTGGCCCACGTGCCCAACTTATTGCGGTGTTTGGTGGCCCACGTGCAGACATGGCATTCCCCTCACGCCCTCCCCTTCTTTCACAACACATAGCCTAAGGAATAATCTAGACACACAACAACTATTGCGTCCAACAACATGACATAAATGTGCACATATTTAGATTCGTTAAGAAATGGCTTCAAAGGTCAAGTAAGCAACAAAGATCCTAGGAGCAAGGTTGATGGAAAATGTACACTTAAACTCAGTGATTCATCTCCTTAATTACCGTATAAGTTCACTAGCTAGTTGAGAACGCTGGACGAAATGGTCTTCAATTAAGGATTGGAGAAAAAAATTGGTCTATAACTACACTTTAAACATAACACTACTATAGACAAAAGATGAAAATACTTATATAAAACACAGTTTTTTTTTTCTCTATTTTGAGAACTTATACTTAGTTGTGAATTATTTGATTGAGATTTCGAATAGCTTATCAAAATACTTGAATATAATATTGTTTGCATGATTTAGAAATATGCACATAAGCTCTTTACTTACAAGTGATAGTGAATATATATATACATCGGAGAATTTAGAATGCAAGCGTAAGAAAATGGAAGGTAAAGAAGTGATAGATTTACGTCACTATGGGATAAAACCATGGGTCCCAATGAAAGCCATCATCCTTTTAAAAGATGATGAGTGGGTAGGTCCCGTGGGGCAGATTACAAAACAACGTGTCATCTTACCTTAATTTAATCCCAATTAACCGTACAAGGACTTAACCGACCCATCTCAATCACCAACTTTGTCTTTCGGTTCTGATTGGATCGATTATGGTCTAGCATGCTTACACACACGACCACTACAAACGACAATTTAACGGAAAGTTAACCGAGAGGTTATAAACCAATGAGAAGGCCAGTGGCTTAAGATTGAGTCAACGGAAATTCACGGGATCTATACGGAAGAAGTTACTCTATGCGAGTGGGTGTGTGTAGAACATCAACTGCTTTTTGTGTTATGTTTGTGCTCATAACTAAAATGGGATGTTAGATTTCCCGGAGATTCAAGTTCTTCAAGATGCATTTATAGGAGTATTTAAGCGTATACATCAAAGAAAATATGTGAGAACTAAGCGAGTATCTTGAATAATCAATCGCCAGTGTGTGCGGCAAAATAAGCTCCCCGAGTCCGAGTCCGCACACAATTAAATTAACTACCGATGAACCACGCTAACTGCCTTTATTAGTTTAAAGAAGAAGAAGAAGAAACTCCCTCTTTTGGTTAAAAAGAAAAGAAATATCTCCCCTCTTAATTTATGTTCGTGGTCTCTTATATGGTTCACCTCTCTCTATATATGCGTTGCATACATATATATACATGGTAGATGTGCAATTTTGAAACTTGAGGGACTAAAGGTGTTTTTGTTCAAAATTGAAACTGCAAGCAGTTGTGAAAAACTGAAAATACGCTCCCAAATTTTCAGAGAAAAACCCTGGACGAACTTTGATTGGTAACTAATCCCCCAAATCTCACAATCAAAATCCCATACAGAAATCTAGAATCAAATCTGATTTTATCCGATCAAAGATTGGTAGCCACTCCAATTGTTTGATTTGAAAGTGATTACACGACTTCAGATTTATCCAAGAAATTTCGATTTCCCAACACAACTGTCACGTTAATAAGTTGAACAACGTCAAAATCGAATAGTTTGACAGTTGTATTAGTTATAACGCTAGCTAGCTATTGACGATCAACACAATAAGATTCAACGATAGCAAATATTAAGTAAAGCATATATGCGTAAGCACACGTTCACGTTGAATAAAAGCCAAGACGAATGTGTGTATGTGTGTGTGAGAGAGAAAGAGAGATACTTACAGTGTTGTTACGAGGGATATCCGGAGAGAGGTGTTGAAGAAAGGGAAGAGGAGAAATTGGAAAGGGAGGCCTAAGGGTATTTATAGAAATATATAATATATGTTATGGTATTCGATTTATAAATTAAAGAGTTAAATGCTTGGTTGGTCCCGGTAGTTTGCAAAAATTGCAGACTTGATCCTAGTGGTTTACTAATTACACACGTGGTACCAAAACTTGTCAAAAATGAACTCGCTTGGTCCCCAGCCCTAACATCAGTTAAATATCTCTGTTAAAACATCTCATATGCTTAGCACATGAGGGTAATTTAGTCCTTTCATTCCAACCCATTATAAAAAGAGTTAAATACCACCCCACCCCCTTCTTCCTCCCCAAACCACCACTACCATCTTAAGCATTCAATCAAATTAACACCAAACCGATCAACGGCACGACTGGAACGGCAACGTTACATTACACACCAATATCGGAAGATCGAGTTGCTACCACCAGCCGGCTAATCTGGAACCGGTTCAACTGAACCACCGGTGTATACCACCTTCCTGCAATCGCACAAGTCTTCGTCTTTACTCTTTCCTACCAAACCTCTATAAACCCCTGATTTTCACCCCTGCTTCTCAAACCTTACAACATGTGGATTCTAACTGCCATACGAATACTGTTAGTCTCAGCGTTAATGTCCCTAACGGCGCACGTTTATTTAGTTATCTCTAACGGCCGGAGCAACAAAAAGAAAGCCGTAGGGTTTTTCATCCGTACACCAACGACGGCGGCGGCGGGGAGCGGGTTTTATGGTGTGCAGTTAAAGCTGTTCAAGAAGAACGTCCTGATCTCGACTGTGTTATCTACACCGGCGATCATGATGCTTCTCCTGATAGTCTTCTTCGTCGTGTCGTTGATCGTTTTGGTGTTAATTTGATTTCGCCTCCTAAGGTGATCTTCTGATTGAATGCTTAAGTTTAGGTGGTGGTGGTTTGGTGAAGAAGAAGGGGTGGGTGGTATTTAACTCTTCTTATAATGGGCTGGAATGAAAGGACCAAATTACCCTCATATGCCAAGCACATGGGATGTTTTAACAGAGATATTTAACTGACGTTAGGGCTGGGGACCAAGCGAGTTCATTTTTGACAAGTTTTGGTACCACGCATGTAATTAGTAAACCACTAGGACCAAGTCTGCAATTTTTGCAAACCACAGAGACCAATCAAGCATTTAACTCTAAATTTAATTAGAAATATGTTTAAATATTCATATAATTAAATAACCATAATTCAAGATTTAATTGCCTTAAGTTGTAGTGGTTCAATGCCCTTTGCGGTGAGCCTTCTGCGGATTCTATCGTTTTGTGTTGTTTTAGTATATCAATATCAATATTCGGTATATCAATCAACACAGGTTTTTCATTAATCGAAACCAAAAAAATAAATACAACCTTCAACGTTGTTCAGACAGACAGTAGGGGTTTCGTTCATCATGATACTAATATGGAACCGACACCCGTTATAGCATACTATAGCAAAAAAAATACTCTATTGAAACAACTTTGTTTTCATCAAAGTATATATCGAAAAGCTGAAAAAACTACTAAAACATATAACGGTACATGTTGTACCGATATTTTTTGGACGATAACGGCTCAATTCGTCACGGTAAAGAACAAAAATCAGTTATAGACTCGTTCAAAGTTGAACAAAACTTAACATAGTTAAACTTAATCGTAGAAATGTTGTTCAAAGAACTCTAGAAAAGTAAGGAGACTTTTGTTTGCAAATTTGTTATTATAGTAATGAGTCGAACTCATAGCATAATTAAATTAACCGGCTATACTTGTCTTCTTCGCTCTATTAACTTCTCATTATATATATTATAGAGTTTTTTCCAAAATAGTGTTGGTGAAAAAAATATTTACTAACTTGGTGTTGTTGAAAAATTATTTATCAAAATGGTGTTTTCTTCAACAAGTTGCTTGTCTCTCTCCAACTCTCATTGGATAACCTATAAGTTCAATAAAAGAAACATATTTTGGAAAGAAAAAATATTAGAAATTCATAACACTAATGTTTTGATCGTTTGGAAAATTATTTTTGGTTTGTTTATTTTGAATTCAGATTTTATTTGTTTATTTCGAATTCGTTTTTAATTTTACTTTACGACCTGTATTCCGTTTCTCTAACATTTTATTTTTAAATTTCAAATTTTAATTGAACTTAGTTTTTGCCTTGCTGTGTATTTTCTTTTCTTACAACTTGGATGCAGTAAGTGAAAGAAGGAAACTTATAATTTATCAAGCTCGTATGTTTTTTTTTTGAACTGCACAAGCTCGTATGTTAAACAACCGTATTTAATTCTATACCCGAATTTGCGCTCAAGCTCATTGAAGCTCATATTAATACGACCTTATAACAAGCTGATTTCAAATTACTGATCATGAGCAACTTGACTCGTTTACACCTAAATAAAAGTTGTAATAACATAATTACAACCTATTCAAAAATGGAAGTTTAGTGATCATATGATTTGAAAAATAAAACAAATAAATTAAAACAAAGCTAATATATAAAAACTGGAAAAAAAAAACAAAATCTAAAAAAATATAAATGACAGTGGGAGACACATAAGATAGAAAAAGAAAAATGAAATTCACGAGATACGGTAAAATTCGTTTTTATATAAAACAAATAAAACCTATCTTCCAAACTTATAAATAAAATATGTTTTTCAAATTAGAGTAAATTATGATTTCGGCCCCTGTGGTTGATTCATTTTTACCCTATAAGTCCAAAATGAAATCTTTTAAATTTGTGCCCTCAAGGTCATTTTTTTCTAACTATTTTAGCCCTCGTCACTAACACCATCTAATTACCTAGTTAAATGTTGGTCATGTGGTGTGATGTCCATTTTTATCATTTCACATACCCACTTAACCTCCCTTAAATAAAAAACCCCTTTCAACTACTTTATTTCACTCCATCTTCTTCAATTTAGAACTGTCCAAACCCTAATTCCTCTATGATTGTCTGCAATCGTGGATACCATTAAAATTGCTCCTTTGCAGGTGTTGAGGATAGTTCCGCATTGGTCTGCGGTCGCAAGAACTTTGAGAACCAAAGCAAGTTTTGTTATTTGAATTAATTGGATCAACCAATCAAGATTTAACAACCACCATTTATGTTTCAAGATACAACAACAAAGATTTAATTCTTTGTTAGCGGTGATCGTTTTGAAGCAGAATTAAACAAAGATTATTGGATCAGGTTTGTTTATTGCTTTTATTTATTATAATCTTGATTATGGTTTGCTTCAAAAAGATTAATTCTTTTTTTTTGTTTATTACAATCTTGATTATAGTTTTTTTATTACACAGTGAGATTACTAGCATCAATTGCGTCAAGCTTGTGTCTAAGTACATCAGGCTCACTTCAAGTGACGTTATTTCATCCACATTTTCAACCATTATTTCCAATCATAACTCCTCTAACGATGGAGGCACCATCAAGTACCAATCATGGTTGTTGTTCTTAGAAACCGGAACAAATTCACTCTTCTTCTTCTTCTGTTCAGTTGACATGTTCGAAGCTCGATCTTTTATTATCTTTATAGCAGTTGAAAAAGGACCTGCTCGTTTTTGTAATGAACCCACCACAGATGGAAGGGTTTAGGTTGGGTTGGAGAAGGGGATCAGAAGAATTCTGATGGAAGGGTTTGGAGTTAAATGTATTTGGGTTTCTAAAGGGCTAGATATTTTTTATGTTGGTGAAGTGACATAAATAGACATCATGTGATAGGCACATGACCAAAATTTAACTAGATAATTGGATGGTATTAGTGATGAGGGTCAAAATAGTTAAAAAAATGACTTTGGGGGCACAAATGTTAAAAGATTCCTTTTAGGGCTTATAAGGTAAAAGTGAATCAACCACAGGGGCCAAAATCGTAATTTACTCTTCAAATTATTAATATATTAATGTTATGTATTTCAGAGTAAATTATGTTTTTAGCCCCTGTCGTTATATCACTTTTACTATATTTGCCCAAAATAAGAATTTTTAACATATCTGCCCTTATAGTCTCTATAACTAACTATTTTGACCCTTAAGTCTAACATATTTGCCCCCATGGTCTCTATAACTAACTATTTTGGCCCCTAATTAATTAACCAGAGTTGGGGGTTTTGGTTAGACTTAGGGGCCAAAATGGTTAGTTATAGAGACCATGAGGCAGATATGTTAAAAATTCTTATTTTGGACTAATATAGTAAAAGTGATATAACCATAGAGGCCAAAAACGTAATTTAGTCTATATTTTATATTGTGTTTTCTAAAATATATTTCTTTAATTGAAGATATAGGTTATCCAATGAGATTTGGAGAGAGACAAACAAGTTGTTAAAAAACAATATTTTGATAAATAGTTTTTTGACAACACTAAATTGGTAAATATTTTTCTTACCAAAATTCTTTTAGGAAAAAAATTTATATTATATTATTATTATATATATTAATAGAAACTGATCATGAATAGTGTTTTAATTTTATGTAATATTGTTTGTTTTTAATATTTAATTATTTATTAATATATTTTAATTTTAATTTTAATTGATTTTGCATGTTTTTTTTTCTTTTATAGCTATTAACATACGATATTTTATACAATTATAAGTATGTTATTGCGACATGTCTAAATTTTTCTTTGTATTAATATTTTTTTTCTTGAAAATGAGGTGTGAGTGGTAAAACTTAAGTAACTGAAGCACAATCGTACATGTTATCAAACCTAACTCACATTTAATTTTTTCTATATATATATATATATATATATATATATATAAATTGACATTACTTTTTTCTTTATTCTAATAGTATAGTGTAATACTTTATAAAGTTCTGAATATATGTCATGTTTATATTTGTCCTTGTTCCGCTAAAAGTTTTGTTCAAAATCAAACGGTGATAATTGATTTTTATTTGTTCTTTACCGTGATCAACCGAACAGATTTGATACCAGTATATAGTATCTTTTTGTATTATAAACTATAGCGAGTATGAATACCGTACTGGTACCTTGACAAATTGAACTTATACTGTGTGTTCGTTACCATGACGAATGGAACTGATACCATGCGAACAACTTCGATGATAGTATAAAGTTTTATTTAATATCGTTAACTATAGATAGTATTGGTACCACGTCAATTCCAAGCGAATAAGATCGGCACCGGTAGCGATACCATCGGAATGAATATTGATATTTATTTCAAAAGACATTACTGATATTCATTTTCTTGGTTTTCGATTTATGTAAAGTATGCGTCGATATCCTTTTGGGCATATTATGACTTTATTTTTGGGTTTTGCCTTTCGATTGCTATAATGAATGCCAATATTGTACCAATATGTTGTCCACTTGGTTTCAATTCGGTTTAGTATGATAGTGGCACCCGCCGCGAAACGCGGGATAACCTCGCTAGTTTCTTATTAAATTAATATAACTTAGTTATTATATATAGTACGTTACCTCTTGGCATAACTTAGTCATGCTGATACGAACCCAGCTAATCAGCCAAGTGGGTTAGTGGGTGTTTAGGGAGAAACTGCATCTTAACTGCCCCTGTTCTTCCTATTTATTTCCTCTTCTAGGTTGTTTATTGGATGTCCTTGTTTTATCTAAATTATCTAAGTATTGTTTGTATCGGAGAATTGCTCTTCTCGAATCAGGCCGACTAGTGAAATTTCATTTTGTTTGCATCTTATTTTCGGTTTCTATCACATGCCTACTCAAGTTCCAAATGATCATGTGGTCTGTTTTGTTTTGTTTTAGAAAATTAAATATCATCGATTGATAAGATTGGTCAGTAATTACCAACGAGTAAACGGCTTTTCTAACTAAAAAAGGAGAGTAAAAAAAGTGTTCGTTGGTAATCCGTCAAACAACACATAGCACAAACCGATTAGAAAATAAAGGGCTTATTTTATTTTGAGGAATTTTGTCATTAAAAAAAAATAGAAAACAGTCACTCGTTTTCTTATTTTATAATCAATGTTAACCACCCGAACCCACATTAACACGGTATAATGTAACTTAATTAGTGCCGTCAAAATTATTAAAACATTGGCAATCTAAAAAACCTTTAGAAACTTGTCGGGTCATCTAACGAATCAACACCACCCATACATTTTTATTTCTTTCTCATGCAATAATCCATATGAGAACCTCAAAATGGAGGTGATGTGGCAAGCTCTAAAGTTTCAAACCCAACACATGGGCCGAAGGTTGCATTGGAGGGAGTGGTCCGTGTTACGGATTACGGACTCTTTCAAATCATTTGGTGTGGAGCCCTTAGACACAATGAAATCCATATTCATGTTCATATATTTATACTAAAAACAACTATTTTTTTTTTTTATTTTTCAATTAAATAATATTTTTTATACATTTATCATTATATTTTCTCCCTCCTTCACTCACAACCATTTTTAAAATTATTAAAAAATTTATATAGTTTTCTCTCACCAGAATTTTTTTTTCCCATATATTTACAGATGAACAATAACTTTCCCTTATATTTTCTCTCTCGTCTACTCACAACCACTCAAAAACATTACCAATCATTCCTTATAATATAACTAAACTCTCACACATATTTTTAAAGGTTTCATTGCGAATGCTCTAACGCCATTTTCCATACTTTAATGAAAAAAAGAACTTTTTAACGACAAGTTCTAGAAGATAAATAATTTTATTTTTCAGCCCACTTGGTCCTGGGTTCAAATCTGAGCATAGACGATTAATATTGGAATATTGATAGGTTCAAATCTGAGCATAGACAATTAACTTTTGAAATATTGATATAATATAGTAGGAATAAGCGTTTTCATTAAAAATATAATAATAATAATAAGAATATTTTTTGACCTACACACTATATATACAAACTTTTACATACATTTAATCTAAAAACTTTTACATACTTTTAAACTTAACCTACACGCTATATATACATAAATTTACATAATATTAATTTACAACCTTCTTTTTTGCACAAAGATAATATATCTCATGTTCTGAGAGGCTCTGCGCGAGTTCTAGATCAACTTAGTTATTCTTTTCTATTTTTACGTTTCGGTCTAATTTCTTTGCATTAACACGTTACAATTTTAGCGTTGGTGGTCTCGTTTGGTGGTGGTGTGACGTTGGTGCTATTTAGCACAATTTTACGCCTCCACCGCAACGCAGGGTGCTTAATACTAGTTTAATTTAAATCTTAACCTACACACTATATATATACACCTAAATGTCATTGTGTGGCTAGCCCACTTTGTAAAGACTTTTGCTTCTTAGTGAGAAGGTCTGAGCTTCAAATATGAGAAATGGGAAAGTATTTTGAGATTATTGGTGTAAACTAGAGGGATGGCACTTACCGTACAAAAAAAATATATACACCTAAATTTTGTTATTGGTGTCAATGTTTTAACCTAACTTCCAGTTTCATTTATTCAAACCTGGCTTGTTTATTTAACCAAAACCGAATTACAATCGAGTTAACCAAAGTTTGGTTATGGTTATGGTTATGGTTATGGTTAAGGAAATCTCATAAACAAAGCTAACAATTATGGTTAAGGGCAAAAACCTAACCGATTGAGATTTATACACCCCAACAATAAAGGAAGAGCAAGAGAAACATGATTTAATCAGGACCAAAGAGGAGAATGAAAGCTGTAATCTTAATTGGGCTGTTTTTGAAATAAAGTAAAAGTTAAATGAGCATTTTGTAAGAAGGCTTTAAAGTTATTTTAATATGTACTAGTGAGGTTCTTTGCCCCGCGCTTCGCGGCGGATGCCGCTATCGTAAAAACCCCCCGGGGGCGGAAGATGGGCGTTGTGGGACGTTTTTTAGGGGTGAAACGCCCAAAAACCCTGCACTACGGGTGGTCTTATTAGTGTCATGGTGTTCCACAATTTCGGGGCCTTTTCTTTGTCTTTTGTTCTTCGCATGTGTATTAGATTGGAGCCAACATACATACATACATACATACATATTATCACGTATAACCATGACTATATCTCAAAATAGGCCATGAGCGCAAATTTTGATTCGCCGACCCCTTCTGTGTGTGTTTTTTTCTATTAATGGCAAATTTGGATCACTGATAGACTATTAGAGTATCATCATGCCAATAGCGGAACCACCCAATCATATCCATCTCCACTAAGCATAATGCCTACACACAAATTCATAAGGAAACCCAATAAATATGAGAAAAAACCCCTTGTGAGAATTGAACCCATGATCTATTGGTCTCAAAGCCTTATCTCACCCCAAAATGCCACTAGGCTATAACTACATGTACGTGTGTGGTTTTTTTAGTTTAATCTATAACTAACATCTTCAATTTAAAACCTAAGAAAATATTTAATTTAAATGAGGTTACTATGAAATGCATCCATTTATTTCTAAAATAATCAAGTTAATTATGAACTAGTCTTTATATACCAAAAGAATTACTATGGTTATTTAAAAAGCACCAAAGTTAAAAGATAACTTTAAATTATCTTTTATTAAAAAAGTGTTGATGAGCTAGCAAATGTTCTAAAAGTTGTTGATGTGGCGAGGAGAATTTCAAAGAATTGCCCTAAATGTCCAAATACTCGAGTTTTCTTCCTCAAAAGGCAATCATTCTCCCATAAAACACATGAAATACACCTCTTTCATTACATTATTTAACATTGAAGAAGAATTGAAACGAACAACTCAAAATAACATACTTTCAAACCCCAAATCAAGCTCTCCACTGCAACCTATGAAGATCTTAAAACTATCTAACCTCGCTATGTTATATGTCTATTAGACACTTTATGCTTCTTTACAGGATCACACAAGCTTCTTCACATGATCACACCGTCAATAAGACAATCACTATACCCATTGTAGCTTGTGTTTTCTTGCTCCATTTCTTCTGAGAAAATATATGTGTACAACACTGTCATGACTTAAGGTAATTCGATCAACCAAAAGCAATTTGATTAGGAGACGTCTATGCGATTCAATCATATTGCATATCAATCCCTAAGATTCAATTGGGATAATGGGATTACAATATGGAACACAACACAATAATGCTCTAAATTTTTTGAGGCGTAAATCAAAAACCTATTTTTCCAACTTTAGGAGTGTGCCTCATAAATATGATTTGAGTAAATGAAATATATTGTTATCTAAGTAGTGTTTAGTAAAACTTACTTAGAAGTTACCTTATAAAAATATTAAAGATTACGGTTAACAAGAAGTAAAAGATAAAGATATGGAATTCAAAGGCATTGCATATGTAGAAGACATTCATTTGGGGACTAATATAAAGAAAACAAAATAGGGGAAGGGTGTAAAAGTAAAAAAGAAAAAGGGGGCGGGCCCAAGAACCCTAAAATAAATCCTACTTACTGCCGTAGAATATTTGTGTTCTGTGTCCGACCCATTTCTTTCTCCCGCTGTCTCTCTCATCGTGACTTGGTAAACTGCAAGAAATATCCAAGAAACTTGCTCTTCAACATCATCTCCTCTCCCAACATTTTATTATTATTATTATTATTATTTCATCGCACATCTCATCTTCTTGTATGTTTTATTTTATCATTTATTTCACTTTCGGTGTTCAAAGTTGCTTGATTTTCTTCTTCTTGTACACCCTGGGTGTTACTGATTTTGGGTCTTTTGTTTGTGGATTGTTTTTGATTGATTCAGGGTTGGATTATACGAAACAGGCATCAAAGTTATCGAATTGTAAGTCTTTATCATGTAATGTTTGTTTGACCAAGAATCTACTTTGAAATGATCTTTGTTAATTCCTATGTAGATTGACATAGGGGAATTGTTGCATCTTATTTTGTTTGTTATAATCATCCTGATGAATTGTTATCAACCTCTATGTTTATGCAAGTCTGGATATGTTACTTTGATGTGTATCTAAACGAAAGAATTTTGTATCATTTGGGCATATGAACTATGAACAAAGTAATAAACACTCAATTAGTAAATGATTATTTTGATCAGTATTAAAGTACATAGAATAGTGTGTTTTACTTTAAAAAACACAGATTCTCTATGATTAATTAGTGCTATATGTTGCAACTGCTACTTGTTTTTTTTTTGGATTTATTTGTGTTTCTAACTGTCTAGTTACTATGCCCAAGGGAACTTAAAACTACTTGTGATGTGTTTTTTGGTAGTTTTATAAAACACCTGTGATCTAAATGAGGATTTTTATACATGTCTTTAGTGATTCGCTTTCAGCATTCTGAGTCAATTCAAGGCGCCCTTTTTATTTATGGAGTTGAAGGTGCCTCTTTATTGAGAGAGAGTATAGCTATTTATGCTGCAGTTGAAACTCTTTCCAAGCATTATTTATAGCAATGAATCATCGGCCCGAGAAGTTTGTGAGGTTAGCCTTTGTTTTGTTTAGACGTTCAGTTTGAGTATGTAAATTTTCATAAACTGTTAGTGGATGTACCTGGAAGCCAAGGCGTGTCTCCTTGAAAAAATTTATTGTGAAAAAACTTGCAGTTGTACTCCACGCAAATATTTGTTAATGCATACCTTGATTAAAAATCCTTGATCCACGATTCAAGGCTCGTCCTATAGTTTTATTACGACTGTGGTCTGTTGTGTATTATATATGATATTTATAATAATCTGAGCAGGTTTGAGGACTGGAAATCAGAAAGGAGCAGCAATGGAGGTTCTCCACAGAGATTTAGAACAGCCTTAGGTTCAGTTTCTAGTATGTTCCGGAAAAGCTTCGAACATGGCTCCGGAGGGGTTAAAAGCTTGAAAAGAACAATGGGAACACATTCATTAAATAGGATTCTGAGTAGAGGTCTTGGTTCTGGGAAGAAAACGCTTAATCCACAAGGGAAATTCCTCCAAAAGTGGAACAAAATATTTGTGTTGTCATGTTTGATTGCTGTTTCTGTGGACCCATTATTCTTCTATATTCCAATAGTGAAAGAAGATAAAAAGTGCCTTGATTTAGATAGTAAGTTGCAGATAACGGCTAGTGTTTTGCGTTCGTTCACAGATATTTTCTACATAGTTCACATCATCTTTCAGTTCCGTACTGGTTTTATACCTCCATCTTCGAGAGTATTTGGTAGGGGTGTTCTCGTTGAGGATGCTTGGGAGATTGCAAAGAGATATCTGTCCTCATACTTTCTAGTTGACATTCTTGCGGTTCTTCCATTGCCTCAGGTCAGAGCCAAACTTAATATATATTATATGTACACGTTACAAGTTATATAGTCTCTTAGGATTAAACATATTGCATCTTTCTTTACATGTCAAACTGATCATCTTGCTTTATTATCTCAGGTTGTGATTTGGATCATTATACCGAAGTTGCGTGGCTCAAAATCCTTGAACACAAAAAACTTGTTGAAATTCATTGTATTTTTTCAGTACATCCCGAGAATGCTTCGAATCTATCCTCTGTATAAGGAGGTCACAAGAACATCTGGCATACTTACTGAAACTGCATGGGCTGGGGCTGCTTTCAATCTCTTTCTTTACATGTTGGCTAGTCATGTAAGAGGTGGCACAAGTTATTTTATAGATTATATATAGGGGTGTGTGTATATATGTATGTATATATATTTTTAAGTTCAAGGGAAAACCACTATCAAACAATTATTTTTTTTCAGTTTTTTTAAAAATTAAATTTTTTTATTGTAAACAAAAATATATGTAGCTTGTGAAGGTACATATATGTAGATCGCAAAATTACATATATATATCTCGCGAATTATATAATGTTTTTTTTTCTCCCTCAAAAGATCAATAACATAAAAGAAGAATGAAAAAACAATCTTGGTCGATTGTGGTTTTCTTCCAGTTTTCAAGTATCTTTTAGGTTTTTTATGATCCCTCTCTCTCTCTCTCTCTGGGTGCTAAACTGGTCGTGTTCGTGGCTTGGCGGGTTCAACTCGACACAAACCCGAACACAAACCAAAGCCAAAAATTGCATTAGGCATATGAAACCGAACACTACACGAATATTTGTGGATTGAACTGAACACGATCTGTTTGACTCGAATTCGTTTGTTTTTTCTCCCTATATTAATACTCTAAAGTCTAAATTTGCATTTTTACAAGAAAAAAAATACAAATGTGTATAAAGCAATTACATTTTAGTTATAACATTCTATGTTAATTTCTCTTAAAAAGTTTTGGTTTTGGCATAAAATATCCAAGCAAAACGAGTCAACCCGCAACCCTGTTGGGTTGACACGAACCTGACCCGTTTAGCCAAATGGGTTTGTGGGATCCAAAACTGACTTGAACCCGTTTGTACTAAACCCAAACCCATGAATTTCATGGTAGGTTCTTGTCGTGCCAGAAATTCACACCCCTAGAAAATACATGCCTCATTTTGCTCGATAATTTTTCTCTCTTGACTATTTGTCAACTAGAGGTTTTAGACGTGTTTGTCTTGATGTTGTGGGCGCTTTTTACGTTTGATATTCGTTCTATTATCTTAGACATATATATTATACACATGTTATTGAGTGCTTCACCATCTTTTGGGTATCTAGGTATTCGGTGCCTTTTGGTACTTGTCTTCTATCGAACGTGAAACCACTTGCTGGCGAAAGGCATGCGGGAATATAACAGCAACTATTAATGCAAGTGTTTCAGGTTGTGTGCATTCTTCATTTTATTGTGATAGCACACCACAACATGTTTCATATTTGAATGCAAGCTGCCCTATAGTGGAAATGGACAATCCTCCTTACGATTTTGGAATCTTTCTTCCTGCCCTTGAATCCGGTGTCGTGAACTCAACTGATTTTCCACAAAAGTTCTTTTACTGTTTCTGGTGGGGCCTGCAAAATTTGAGGTTTGTTTGAACACAGTTACTTCCAAGTCGTTGAATTTACGTTCATGTGTTGAATTTAGATATCCATATGCCATATTGATATATTTGTCAATTTTGCAGTTCCTTGGGTCAAAATCTGAAAACAAGCACCTTTGTGTGGGAAATTTGCTTTGCGGTGTTTATTTCTATATCTGGTTTGGTTTTATTCTCGTTTCTCATTGGAAATATGCAGGTTGGTAACTGAGCTCTAAATATAATTTGTGACATGACTGATAATATTAAGATCTAATGGCTCAACTTTTTGTTTTTTACGACAGACATACCTGCAGTCCACAACCATAAGATTGGAGGAAATGCGGGTAAAAAGACGGGATGCAGAGCAGTGGATGTCCCACCGTTTGCTCCCAGAACATCTTAAGGAGCGAATTAGAAGGTATGAACAATATAAATGGCAGGAAACTCGAGGTGTAGATGAAGACAATCTCATCCGGAACCTTCCTAAGGACCTTAGAAGGGATATAAAACGTCATCTTTGTTTGAAACTTCTAAAGAGGGTCAGTAGTTCTTTTCATTCCTCTTTTGCGTTACAGATGCATAAATTATGGATATACTATGTTTACAGTTATCTGTTGTTTTTGTTTTTAGGTGCCCATGTTTGAGAAGATGGATGATCAACTAATGGATGCACTGTGTGACCGTTTGAAACCCGTTCTTTACACGGAGAAGAGCTATATCGTGAGGGAAGGGGACCCGGTCGATGAGATGCATTTTGTAATGCGAGGCAAATTATTAACAGTTACAACCAATGGTGGTCGAACCGGTTTCTTCAACTCTGAGGAGCTGAAAGCAGGCGACTTTTGTGGCGAAGAGCTTCTTACATGGGCCTTGGACCCACATACATCATCCAATCTCCCCATCTCCACACGAACGGTTCAAGCACTTGAAGAAGTCGAGGCGTTTGCATTGATGGCGGAGGATTTGAAATTTGTGGCATCTCAGTTCAGAAGACTTCATAGTAAGCAGCTACGCCACACTTTCAGGTTCTACTCACAGCAGTGGAGGACATGGGCGGCCTGTTTCATACAGGCGGCATGGCGGCGGCATTGTAGGAAGAAACTGGAAGATTCACTGCGGGAAGAAGAAGATAGGCTGCAAAGTGCGTTAACTGGAGCCGGTGGGAGTTCACCTAGTTTGGGTGCGACTATTTATGCATCGCGGTTTGCGGCAAATGCGCTTCGTGCTTTGAGGCGAAACGGTGCAAGGAAAGGTAGAATTCCTGAGAAAATACCGCCGTTGATGCTTCAGAAGCCAGCAGAGCCTGATTTTACTGGTGAAGATTGATGAAATTTAATTGGTTGTTTATATATATATATATTATGTATGTTGTGCAAGTACAAGCTCTTGATAGTGTTTTTGGAATGTTGTAAAAGTTTAGTTTGGTGATATTTTCTAGTTAACGTTTGTAATTGTAGATAAATCCGGAGTCCTATAACTAACTAGTAAAAAATAACAAGTTGAATCCAGTCAAGCATAAAGTCAACGGAAGTATGAGATTGAATCAGTAGCAATATTACACTGCCTCCAGCAGCTTGCCATCATCTCTCAAAGAATTAGAAATGTTATCCTTATTGCAGGATGTATGAATCAAATCATAAAACTTTCCTTCCGTGTATGTTCAGAAGAGCCTGTTTTAAAGACGGTATACTTGTTGCGGTAGATCAGCCCTTAAGTTTAATGTGATGCCTTCATTTGATTATTCAAGGCGTCACATTAAACTTAAGGGCTGATCTACTGCAACAAATTAACTGTCTTTAAAACAAGCTCTTCCTGTACATACAAGGAAGGAAAGTTGTATGATTTGATTCATATATCCTGCAAGTGTCTTTGTAAGGATAACATTTCAAATTCTTATGCTGACTGTATTTCAACTTCAGCATATATGTGTTCTGTATAGGTTCACATAGACAATTAAGTAGTAGGGTTGATCTCAAAATGTGACTTCTTAGGTAGAGGTGCACAAAACGGGTTTTGGACCGTACCCAGAACCGGGTAGGGCCCAATCGGGTATTATTGGATCTAGGTAGGAACCGGAACCAGGTATAGGTATATATAGTAGAACCCACTGAGACCAATTCAGGTAGGGCCAGGTCCGGGTTACCCGGAACCGGGTACAAATCGGGGATGCATGTTTTTTTTTAAATTGTACTGTCGAGAATCAGTTCCTAACGGTAATATAGCCGTTTGGAACCGGTTCTTTTGTGCACCTTTATTCTTAGGTGACGTTTCTAATTAAACGAGACGGCAAAGAACCAAACCGGTCCTTGTGCACCTAAAAACCCCTCAAACTTCATCATACAACACCCTCAAGATCAGGTTTTAGCAACCAAAACACCATGAAGCCAAATTTCATTTCTATTTTAACACAGTTTTTATGAACCGCAAACCTCAACTTCTTTTGAATGTACCATTGAGTTCCAAAGGCGACATTCAAAACATTAGTCTGTTAAGTAGCACATTATACATATAGGAAGATATAACAATTTTTAAACTAGTGGTCATTATTCAACAAATACTTTATGTACAATACGACTCCGACATTCATGGATCTACAAGGCTAGAATGATAGTATTAATATGCATTATTACACTTCATAACCGATGATAAAAGGTTTTGCTGGTATACCGAGCCTCCTAGCTTATTTAGCAAAACCTGCTTTGACTCTCACTTTGACCCCTCTGTCAGATTAACATTCATATTTTCTCTGCTTCATCAGCTCTACCTACCTCACTTCATTTCTAGATTACTTTCTCAACATGTCAGATTCATCCGTCTTTGCAAACCTTCCTCTGATCCTAGGCTGACTGTCTGCCAACGCCTTCCTGCAAGCATACTGAAAACCATAAACCATTAGATACCATCCTTTATTTCTACATTTTATTCTACAAAAAAGGACTTGATAGACACATTACCTTGATTTTTCTGCCAAAATTCCTCTTTGTTTTCTTATTCCTGTATCTTGAGAGCTTTTGCAATCGATCTTCAGTGATGTGCTGCCCAAGGGGATAATAACTGTTGCCATCGGATAGTGTCTGTCATAAGAGGAAAACAATGAGTCTCCTATTGGCACGTGTCAAGCTTCGAGTATAAATGCATAAAAAAACATATGCACATGAATGTGGCCACACATGATGGATTTGAGTTGACATACCAACACCTGATGAATCCTATGATACTAGATAATTTCGTCTTTTGCTTTATTGTATAATAATCTTGAAAATGAGATACTCACACAACCTACCAATCATGTCCCCTCAGTTTTTGTAGTTAACATGGGTATTTAAACGATATTCGTATTCCATGCCGTCTTTATAGTACACACACACACATATAGATATGTATGATCTAATGGGCTCAGATTTGATATAGCAAGATTGAAACATGACAAAAAAAACTCAAAACCATCATATGCATACACAACACAGAAATTAGCAATTTGAATTCGACCTTTATGTCTCCCTCACTGAGAGCCCTTCGCATACCATAAGCATTCCCAAAATCTATTTCACTGAAGTTGAGAAAACTGGATTTAACTTGAGCCCCTTGAATCCAATCCATAGAGTTTAGACTATCCGAGCTCATGCTTTTTGGTATTTGACATGATGCATGAACATTCTCCTTTGCAACAAGGTTTTCATCCGTTTTAACTGGGAAACTGAAGTTTATAACTTCAGATAATGGTGATGATTCAGTTCCAGTTCCGGTTGCGGCTTCTTGAGCCAATAAGCTTTTGCATTCATAGAAAACATCATTCAGAAACTCTTCTTTTTGAAGCAATTCGATATCTGTGACTTTAAGTTCTTGTGGGAAATTGTGTCTTCTCCACAAGAAATCATTGACATGGCAGATGTCATGGGATCAAGGGTGATCAACGGTTGTTGGATTATCGGTTCTGGTGCTTTAAACAGATCCCCTTCACCCCCAAGATCATATTCTGATACAGTGGAGGAGGTCTGAATTAGATTATCCTGAAGATTTAACAAGAAATAAACAATCAGAAACAACAAATGTGACATGAACAAATAGTGATGTAACCATGATGTGTGAATCAACTTATTGAAGATATAAAAACAAAAGCATAATGAAAGAATTAACCAGCCTCCACTATGATGATAAATATCCAATTGCTGATTTAATGTATAAACTACAACATTAGCTACAATGACTTATAAAGGTAAATACTTTTTGCTCCCTTGTTACAATTTGAAACAAACAAGAATCTGGGGTTGGCTTGTAACACAATAGTTGGTCTTGTAACAGTAGAGGAATGATAAAAAAAAAAAAAAAAGCAGCAACTTTAGGAGGAGGTCAATTGGCCTTTCCCAGATTAGAAAAGCATTGGAGCAAACTACAAGGTGAGTGGCAGTCACCTTTTCTTTTTTGTTGATTGTAAGTGGGGTGGAAAGGTGAATCTTTAATCTTTAATATACAAGTTGACATCAGATATTAACCAAAATGGAACATATAGAGGGATGGGAACACAAAAGGCAAACTCCTTGTGTTTATTCCATTCAACAACACTTTCACAATGGCAAATAAAATAAAATAAAACAGTTTTGTTTGATTGACAAGAGGGATAACTAAAATAAATCATAGATAGATTTAAGAAAAGACCTAACAATATAGAGCAGTTAAACACAACATTGAAGATGATGTTTAAGAGTCAAAGAGTTAAAAAGAAGAATTACCAGGCAAGTAATGAATTTCTGTGAGTGACAGAAATCATCAAATTGTTGAACATCAGATGAGAAGTTTTGAAAATAAGGGAACATGAGGCCAGTTTCTGCATACATTTCTCTAGACTTTTTTCACATAAAGAAGACAAAAAACAAGTTGAAGCAGCAAGTAAAAGTTGAACAGCCACACACAAAAGAACAAACAGAGACTAAGCACCTCTCTATGATGGTTTGGTTTTAGTTTTGTATACCTGCTTCATTGATTTATACGGGGGTTATGATTACAACACGACAAACACTTGTGGGTCCCATGCATGTTTGTCCATCTTACAAATATATAAATTTGTATTGACATATGATAACTATTGGTAATGCAATTAGTTTGTATTTGTTTTCCCAATATAGTACTTGATTTATCATCACTTTTTGTGCCATTCTTATGCTAATCATTTACTGTTTTACTTTTCTTTTTCCTGTTATTAATTATTAATATTACAATAGGATGGCTAATGATGCATTTTTGGTAATCATTAAGTTTTACAACTTTAATATTTTGTAAACACTTATAAATATCAATGACCTTTGGTGTAAGGATGGCAAAAAAAAAAAAAATCTCAGTCTGACCGGAATGCCCGAAACCTAAAACTTCCAAACCGGGTATGAGAATAAGTGATACCCAACTTGATTACTCAAAACTATATATTTGTCTACCAGAACCATATACCCAAATCATATATTCGAAATTTGTTCACTTCAATTTTCTCTTAACCCTTATTTAGGAATACTTTATTCTAGTAATTTTGTTACATGAAAAATAAAATTTTCTTTTGAGATGTATATTTTGATTTTATTATCTATATATGTATGCTATGAAATACAATAATTATCTTTTTAGTTTTATATCATCATGATATTTTCATATTATAGATATTTCAAACATAGGTGATTCTCCTTAAATTATTAAAAGCATCGTGGTTACCATGATTACGCAAAATCGTTTACCACATAATATGCTTAGCATCACAGTTTGTCACTGAATTTTATAGGAATGAACTAGGACGTATTGAAACACCCTTTTATCATTTAGGGGGTATATATAACTATATATACTAACTTATGCATACCAGCTATGCCCCCACAGTGACCACCCTTAGGCATATGAATTTGTTGTCCTATTGAACTTAGATCTTGGGATCTCCAGTCAACTAAGTTAGGTTTCCTTCACACACCTTTTTTCCATGGGCTTTAGTCTCATTCCACAACTTGATCTCTACTAACCCCCCAGGTTGTTGGATCCATAACATTATCTTTTTCTTTGTCTAGTTACTACAAATAACTTACGTATTTGAGATCAGTTGTCATGATGTGTTCTTAACCCGCAAGTTAATTTTGCCTATTGTCAACTTCTAAGACTATAACCTCAGTGGCCATCTGAATCTGGTAATAATATGTCTTTGTAAGATACGCATATCATTTAAGGCAAACACATCTTCATTATGCACTACGACCTTTGTGTCCTTCACTTAGTCGTTTGTTTGCAATGTTAGATTGGATTACAAAATCATTATTGCCAAAATTCTATGATACAAATGCAAGACACCCCCACATTTAAGTGTTATTGGATAACATCCATATGAGGTAAAGAAAAAAACCATTTCTACACACCCTTAGAGGGTTGTTTCTTAAATGGCTCCTCCCCCCCCCCCCCACATTTCTTGTCATTTGATCAACACTTTTGTAACTTCACTTATGATGACATTTATACAAATGATTGAACAAGATCAACCTCCTTGTATCAGTGAATTCAACTCATATTGAATTAGCTTACATAAGTTTCCGAGCTGACCAAAGAAACACATGACATTGTCATAAGTTTGTTACCAACTTAGGATAATTCTTATTTAACATCTAGAATATGCCAAGACAATGAATTGTTCTCATTATCTTTTCGAACAAACTCTTCATAAGTTACATGTCTTTTCCTTATAATGAATGAAAAATTCTCCCTCAACTTTGTCTATACACAAATTCTTTTTGTGTTCATACACATTTGAATGTTTAGAGTTAATTAGTCTCCATCAAGACCCATAATAACCAAGTACTAGTCTAGCATGCTTTAGACTATAATACTTTAGCATGTGAACAGAAGATGCATCATTCTGAGTCTTCACAGCCCCAAGGATATCATGATATCACTTTGCAACATTCATCCTTTGTTAAGACAAAATAATGAGACTTACTCATAATCCTAAAACATCAATATTTAGGAAGGTCTCACAAATTATTGTCTATAGCACATTGCTAAATTTTATCATTCAATTGAGGAACATAAGTTGTTTACCTTTGATCTCCAGCGCTTTACCATTGACTCATAAGGACTTAAACATAAGTCTTAATCCAAGTCACTTGGTGAACACGCTCATCGCCAACAAGATGAATGTTCGTCGTCTACAATCACTATTATGTGGAAGATAGAGTCAACTAGATCCACACTCAACAACATGACAATCATAATTTTACCATAAGTGATTTGCACACATCTATTGTTATTCATTAGGAGATATGTATATTTAGGATGTTCTCCTAAACAAAGGTAAAATTTCCATATTCAAGTGGTAGACGCATCTACGTATGAATCTCGCAAGATTTATTAAATGTACACAGTAACATTTATAGTACTTTTACTTTCATATGTTAGAATTCACACTTGTGAGTTTTCCAAAGACTTCTAACGAAGTATATCGACATGACTCACTCGTGCTGTGGTTACACATTTCACGTCTCGTCTTTGGCTTTTAGTCAATGCAACAACTCTTAAGTTGTTTATGTCCAAGTATTTTCATGTACTATCCATTTAAAACCATATTCTTTTAAATGTATAATTGACGTTATAATTATTTTCCACAAAAATTATTTATATGTCACAAACATTAGTGATTTATTTCTTTGTAAAAAAATGCATGTGTTATCCGAAGATATTGAACACAAAACAATAAGATACATTGGAAACTAAATCATAAGTGTCAAACACTTTTGAAATTTAAACGGAAGCATAGACGATATGTAGATATCAAATACCAAAGTGCTTTTATCTTTAACACTTTATAATCTGATCGAAATCTTTTCAACGATATCGTCCCATGGCATATCTTGGGGTACTCCATTAATAAGACTCCATGCACTTGTAAGTACAAGTTTCACATTTCATCTTGAAACTTTAAACTTGGACAATTCTGCTCAAAACGACATCAAGTTGTTACAAAAGCTACATTTTAGTAGTAAACTTAAACAACTGAATTTGTACACAACAACACCAAATCGTTTTCCACCAAATAATATCCATGAGATTGTTACTTTGTTCAACAAATGCTACTTCTAGCAAGAGTAGCAAACCATTTGAATTCTCAAAACTATGCAAAACTTTGTTTTAAAAATCATTTTAAAATATTTTCTTAGTTTGCAATGTACAATATTAATGATATCAGTTAGAGTTTATGATAACATAGATCAAAACCCAAAATATCAAACGGTTTATATTGTTTAGTCTTATTATGCATGTACTAAATATTTTCTAACACGCACGTTAGAAAAAAAATATTATAACGGGCACATCATAGAATCGAACGTTTACATAAAACCTTTTCCAAGAATAAAGTTTATAAAATAAACCATTCCTCATCATTTTTAATGCGCACATAGGCAATTAAATGTTTACATAAAACATTTTCGTTCATTAGGCTCATAAAACGAACAATCTCTAACCGTGTATTCGTGATACACATTTTCTAACACACATGTAGAAAATTCAAGTCATTTTATATATTCAAAACATGACCATTTGGATTTAGAAATCACAAATTAAAGTTGGTGATAAATCCAACACAACTACCATCACTTTATGGTGATTTAATTCTTGAAGCCAATCAAACATCAACTTCAATATATGACATTTTATTTCTAAAACATACAAAACATAATATAAAGTGTTTATATTCATTAAAACCAATGCTACAACACATTACTTATAAAAAATGTTTACGTAAAACATTTCAAAGCATTTGTAATTTAACCATTTTTAACAATCATGTTAAAATGAAATGAATTCTAACGCGCACGTTAGAAATATTAACATTTCCACAAAATGTTAGTTTAACTTGTTATAAACACATATATGGTTCATATAAATAAGTCACTTCTTATACACATGTTGAAAATAAACAACTAAAATTGCTTCCAAACTAACACTTTTCATAAACCGTTTCTAACACGCATGTTAGAAGACAAATGATTACAAAAATCGTTTGCGATTTTTATTTTTATAAACTGTTTCTAACACATTTGTTAGAAGTAAACAATTACAAAAATTGTTATAAAGCTCATCACTAAATATGTTCTAACATACTTGTTAGAAATAAATGATTATAAAAATCATTATCATGCCAATAGGTTCTAACAAGCTCGTTAGAAAAAAATCGATTACAAAAATCGTTATAAACATATCAGTTTATATATAAAACCCAATTCTAACACGCTCATTTAGAAATATATGATTATAAAAATCATTATAAGGCTTATTATTTTATATCAAATACATATAAACCAGTCTCCTGTTAAAATCACTAAAAGTTTGTGCTATAAATCCATGGGTGGATGAAGAGTCCACTTTAAATAAAGACTTAATTAGAGACATAAACTCTAATCAAGTAATATAAACTCTTATTTAAAGACATTAAAACTCTACTAAAGAAAATTTAACGTTTACAAAAAACGTGTGGTTTACACCCATAATTCCGGTCTAACACACATGTTAGAGAATTTAACGTTTACAAAAAATGTATGGTTTACACTAATAAACCCGATCTAACACAAAAGTTAGAAAATTAACGATTCCCAAAATCTTTTCAAAACCAGACGTTTGAAGCATAAGTCATTCGTTTTTATATCACGGTGTAGAATTTAAGATTGTACCACAATCTTAATAAATCCAAACACAACAAGTTGTACTACATACATATTTCTCAAAAAAAAATATTTATAAGATCATAATCTCTAAAAAATATTTTTTTATTATAAATCCTTTCGTGAACCCAAAATCTTTATAAATAAGGTTTTAAGATTGTAACAACAATCTCACGAAATCTGTTTTAAGTTTGTAGGACATGGGTGACAATTATAATAAAAACTATATAAATAAAAAATAGTAAAAATACTCTCTTTACACATTTGGGAAATTGTAGTACATGATGGTGTACAAATTCAAACGAAAATTAAATACGAACAACAACATATTAATAGAACAATCGATTCAAACCATTATCTTCAAAAGATAAAGTCTCTAACTTGATCTTTAGGAACATATTCTTGTAGTCTCCTTAGCAAGATCTTCCAAATATAGAGTAATCAACTTTGTGCTCGAACAAGGCCTTCTTGTAGTATCCCTTGCTGCAAGAAAGAACAAACGATGTTGACGGTTATGGCTGAGGCACGTGTTCAACACGCTCCCCTTAAAACAGATTTTCCCGCCTCTATTAAAGACGACGCGTCTGTCTCCCAGGATACAACAGCCGAAGCAGTCTGTACTGCCGGAGAAGACCACGCGCCCGAGGTTACACCGGGTAAAACCATAGTGTTAGAAATTTTAGAAACTTAGAATAGAAATGAAGTTGAATCGTTTAGAGAAACTTATCTCTATATGTTCCCAACATATGGGTCATCAAGTATTTCTTCTCCAAGAACTCTTCATGCATACATATTTCTTTCTTGTATCTAACCACATCAAAAGAGGCATATTGCCTACTAAGTATGCAAGAGTCATGGGTGATGAAAAGTCCAACATAATTAGAGACTTAATTTTGCTATAAAATCTCTAATCAATTGTCATAAAAGAAACTCTATTCAAGAGTTGTCATCAATACACCACATGAAAAGTTTATTATTCTAATAGAAAATAAACAAGTGACATAAATAACTCTACTCAACAGTTTGTCACTATATATAGAATTTAATATGAATACTCTCAAAAAAATTCCATTCATAACATTTAAAAATTTTTCAACATTATATTAATTCATCTTAATTTATAATTATATTATCAACATATGTGATTTAATTTATGATTTTGAATCTGTAAAACATAATTAAATAACTACCGGCTCTTCTTAATGGGACATCCAAGAAACATCCTGGTAGAAGTTTATTATACAAGATAGGTACATATTGATGTATTTATCGTAAAATAATCTAAGAATTATAGTTAAAAAGTAAAAAATAATTACCGGCTTAAACTTATATGACATTATATTAAACTAAACATCATCGTTATCATGAAATTTAGAATTTAATGATGACAATGGAGATTAAGAAAGGATTTGGACTCTTGCCTCCATAGTATTTGTCATCAACCTCTCCAAGAAAAACATAAATCCAATAAAAACAAAATGTCCAATCAGTATAATATTCATGAATTAAATAATAAGGAGCTCAAGTCATTCGTTTATGTCCACCAAATATTTTTGTTTTTTTTTTTCTTTTTGTTGTTTCTCTTGTTAAATACAGAATAATTAAATTTAAATGCGCTTCATTATAAATATATATATATACACACACTCTTCCAAAATCATATTTCCAACTTAAATTTTAATAATATATAAATTTATTGAGTTGTAATTAATCACAAGCAAAAAATTATATATATTGAAAGAATTCATGTAGTATGAGCTTCGTGGCACCAACATCGGAGAGAATGTGAAGTTTTGGGTTTGAGGTCTGAGGTCTTAGTTCAAATCTGATCTCAATCGAGTTTTACCAAAGTGCGTCTTCGGTCTATAGGTTTTTCCTGGAACTGGTGATGGTGGGCTAGCTCAGGCTATCCAGCGCTGTCTGCGGACGCGAGCATATGAGGTCACCTTTTTGCCATTGGGTTACCCGGGTAGCCAGACTTTAATTTCGTTTTCCGTTCAAAATAAAAGGTATGAGTTTCGTGGTTGTTAACTGCTTATGCTAGTGACATAACAAAAGGTGTAACGCGTATGAGTAATATTCAGTTTGTATTATATATTGAGGAATTTATAGCAAAATGCAAATATTAGCTGTAAAATTAGTATGAAAAGGAGGTATGAGAAAGAAGGGTATAATTCCTTTTGATTTGTGAATGGCCGGGGAGGGGAGAAGGTCAATATCTCCACATTTACAATTTGCATATTAAATAATAATAAAATGCATCTCTTGCTCCTTTATGTCAATATCTAGTGTTCAATGTGGAAAGTGGGGTGCTTCTTTAAAGATGCACAAACAAATAAATCAATAAATTTTATAACTATAATATAATAATAACCAAAGGGAAGAAGTTTTGTAGTTTTTTAAATCGCTACAATAGTTTTTTTCCATAAATTTAGTTTCCATTATTAAAACTAGTCATACAGCCGCAAAATTCTTATTTCATTATTATGTCTAAGGTTTAAAAACAAAAGCAGAGATAGAAGAGTTGGTAAAACTCCCTTCATAAGATTTGTGAGATTATGATTGCTATTTGCACAAAACATCTTATTTTAAAAAAAAACTATGCATATATTTTAAGGGTTCGTTTTTATTAGTCGCACATAGCAACCAAGATTTCAAAGACGACGCTGCTCACAAAATAACTCATTGCAAATCCCTTGTTAAATTCTTTGCTTAGCGATTACTTATTTTTTCGCAAACTAGCGACAACATCTTTTGTATTGGCCAAAAACGTTACAAAGGCCTTTAGCAGGGAATTAACGTTTTGGACTTTGGTTGTGGTTAAAGGCCTGTAGTGTGTTAAAATAAAAAATAAATAAAAAAAACCTACTAAAAAGTTATAAACGGTTGCTTCCCCCCTTTTGTTCCTCTTTGTTATTAGAATCTTAAATAATAAAAATAAAAATATATCTAGAAAGCATGCTGACAAATCCTTTGATGTTAAAAAGGTTTATCTAGCAGAGCTGACCTTTAAAAAGAGGGAATTAAAGAATGAGTAACTTTGCTTATAAGCATATTAAATTATGGCTTGACTTCAATTAAATATTTTTTTCAATTGCAGGATGCAAAATTCCATTCCATCATTCCATGCACCAGAAGAATATGTATCTATGTATGTATGTATAGCTGTCTAGTTTTTCTCTATAACTTGATGGTTAATACATACAAGAAAAAACACGCCTGCTCTCATGTGACAAACACGTGCACGAAATACACCTTCACGAGGTTCCGATTCGCTTTTTAAACTCTCTCGATGTTGTTTTTCCCTTTCAGACATTAAGTGAAAAAGTTATGCCGATTCTTGATCGTTTTCGCCATTTTAAGAAGTGCAAGACAGATGCCAAAGGCAAAAGGGCACAACAGCTGGGACGGATGATGGAAACAAAAGTGCTATTAGTCAGGTCCCTCATGTTGCCATCTTAACTTGCCTTTACTAATTACTTCAACTTCAACTTTACCTCTTATTATTATTATTATTATGATTATTATTATTATTATTATTATTATTATTATTATTATTATTATTATTATTATTATTATTATTATCATTATTATTATTATTATTATTAATATTATTATTATTATTATTATTATTATTATTATTATTATTATTATTATTATTATTATTTACAACCTTCTTCTTGTATATCCAATTTTTTTGGGATGATATGCAAAAGATACAAAAGCTTTCAAACATATATGCTGTCAAAATATTAAACTGTTAAAAAGACACCTGTTGTAACATCTCATTGTTTACATATACATATATATTAAGTAACAAATTAGAATAATTAGAATTTGAGAAACAATTATTTTACAAAATGAATGATATATAGTTGAAAGTTGAAGTTGAAAAACAACTTTCAGGGTGCATGATATTGCTATTACAATATGGCAAAAATATATATATAGTATACTTGTAATTTAACGTAAATAAATAAAATCAACAAAAAGCCTTCGTTATCATGTCCAATATTAACTTCCGGAGAAAATCAAATACAAAGGACTTTAATTGTAAGAAAAGTAAGAAGGAATATTCTAGAAAATTCTCTAACGTGAACACAACAAAAAATACTTAAAAAAACACAAAACGTTTTTTCAATATTCTATTAAAATAGTCACCACTTTATCGTTACTAAAAATAATATTTTTTTAGTGACGATAAAGTAGCGTTTTTTATAAAAAATATTAAAAAAATAATTTTTGTGTTTTTTAGATTTTTTTAAGGTTTTTTGAGGGTTTAGTTTTTAGCATTTACCTTGGGTTTGGGGGGTGTGTTTTTAGGTTTTTGGGTGGTGGTGAGAGTAGGGGTTTAGGTTTTTGGGTTTTTGCATGTGCATGTTCTTTTTCTTTTATGGACACTTGTCACTCGATAGTTCTTTCTTACACTTCTTATTTTTATACCCATTTGTAGAATAACTCAACTCTTAACTTCATAGTATCCATTATTCGTGAATACTATGAGAAGGGTTATAAAAAAATATACAATAAACCATAGATTATAAACTATAAACTATTATGAAGGGTTATACTTCAAACAAAATATACAATAAAACATAGATTATAAACTATAAGCTACTATGAAATTTAATAATCACACGTCTCTCCATCTTCATAAAACACATGACTGTGTAAAAAATTTTCACATAACCTTGTTCTTTGAACATTGAATTCTTCCATAAATAACATATCTTGACATATTTATGTAAATATATCCACATAGCCGTAGATTTAACCAAATGAAATTTTTAACTTCAAATTACCTATACAAACTTTATTAAATAAAATTTAAATTACATTTTGACCTGCTTGATAAAGTTTGTCCAACTTTTTGCCATTATACGGTATAAACAATTCCTTCCTAAATGAATAAAATTGTACAGAGCCCATAAGCTAAGAATCCAGGATAGATCAAACCAGTTGCGCAACTTGAACGAAAATCAGTAAGGATCGGACTCTCAACATCCAAACCAATGAGGGTCGGACTCTTAATGTCCAATATCTTACACTACAAACAAAGAAATAAATAGAATTTCAGAAATTTTAGGTACCATGATAAATGAGATGAGCGCATCACTTTATAATCAAATTAGTTTTCTTTACATTCACCCCGTCACTACTAAAATATCAACTCTTTTCTCGCAATGTATTTTGTTGCAAATTTGTGGAAAAAAAGCTACCTGTGGTGACAAATTTTCCACAAATGTCACTGGTGGGAAAAAAAAACATGGTCACATTTTTATAGTTTACACACATGGCCAATAAAAGTACTTAAACGTACTATTTGATGATGATATTCAAAGTTACAAATACTACCTTTATACACACAAACATACATACATACATACATGTAAATGCACATACGTGCATTACTCATACATGTAATAAGAAAATGATTACACGTTTCATCAAGAAAATCTAATATGCGTATATTAGTTATCGGATTTCATAAGCGTTTACAAATACCTTTTGAAACATATGGCTACTTATATAGTGTACATTATCTAAAAATACATTTTAGTATGTGATCTCTTGTGATATAAACTCCGGTTTAGAGTGCAAATGCAAACCTTTTAGGGTCCTTTCTAGCAACCCACTTGAACCTATAAACCCAATTAATAAGAAGATGTCACCTCATTTCAACTCACTCCAATCCATTTCAACCCTAACCATCTTGAAAGGGAAGAGGGTACCCATCTTAGAACTCATTTGAACCCATACGTTTTTGAATAAATAGAATTAAATACAAAGATATAATAACGAAAAAACATATTTTAGTAATAAAAAAATACAATAATTAAAGATAAAATACTTAAATCAACTTGAAAAAAAAAACCAATTACATACAAAATTAAGCTACTTGATATCCGAAGTGGGGATGTTTAAATTTGATAGGCTAGCAATGTGTCCCACAAGATCATATCGAAATTTAAAGTGTGTATCTTGGTTCCGCAACTACGAAATGATATCATGATATCATTGGCACATGGCAACTATCCATAGGTCGGAGAGTCCATCACGCACTATGGTGATATTTCATTCTAGTCATCCTTTAAACTCACATCGTGCAATATGATACACACGTACTTCACATTCTTATTTTCTTGTGCTTCATTGCCTGTGATGGTCAATTCTGTATACCACATTTAGATTTCGAAACACTAAACACTCAAACATTATTTATTGCCAACTCTTGTACCTTCTTGAACTCTTGTACGGAGTAATCATCGCGATCACGTCACACAAATATTTTCTTTAATCCTCCCGTATGTTCAAGTTCTTCTGCTACGTCAACCACTTTTGCAAGAAACTCGAGATTAAACTGGTTGAAGTTGATGAGTTGGGTAAAGAAAAGTTCATTGTGTCTATTTGAATGAAAGAAAATATGAGGAGAATTTTTTAGTTTGTTTGTTTATAAAATGAATACAAAATTATTATATAGTGTGAAAAACTGATTTTTTTTCCAAGTTTAACGTTCAAATGACCGTTCAACGGCATGCATCACCACACATCTAAAATGGGTTCAAATGACCGTTCAACGGCACGCATCACCACACATCTAGAATGGGGATTTCAACCCGTTGGTCGAACCCTAGGGGGATGCGACAATGTTCTTGTATACCTCGTGTGAACCCCATTTAGCGGATACCCCTTCCACTAACTACTAATTTTTCATTTCTTTTTTACTTCTTTCTTAATATCTACACATTTAAGTTGTTATAAGATATCACTATACATGCCTATTTTACATGCACTCACATCGTATCAAGCTAAACTAGTTGATTACTTTCTGACAAAATGTAAAAGTTAAAAGAGAAATGGAAATTATGTTTTATATTTTAGTTATTACTTGTTTCATAATTGTTTTTTTTTTTTGCATAAATTTGTAATTTAAAGTTTTTATTATTTACCAAAAAAAGTTAATTAAAAAATTGTGTTAAAGGAGTCATATACTCTGGTCAGCCTGCAAACGTATGTGCCTTACATGATTTTCAGGTTCGTGTTGTTTTTAGGTTTGTAGTCAAATTAACAGATAAGCACTTGCAGTAAGTTAGCATATTGTTGAAAAGTAACTAAGTGTGTCTCTTTCTCTCTCCATATATTTTTTCTTAAAAGAAAACTTCATTAGAAACAAGCAGCCCGAAAACCGAGGCCCCAAACAAACACACAGCACGACTACATAATTACAAATTGACACCAATCTGGCCACAAAATTGAAGAAAACTTAGATCTATGCTTGAACCAGAGAAAACCCAAGGATCTAACATCGCTAAAAATCCCTTCTACTTTAACCAAGTCAGTCGAAAACACAGCCTTGTTTCTCGCTTGCCAAAGACACCAACAAGCAACCCGGATGATACCTTGAATTGCCACTCTTTCCGTAGCCCCAATTCTGCCGAAACTATGAACCTCCAGAAGATCTTTGAACGAGAAAACAAAGATATTACGGATACGACACCTACTAATCTTTTGCCAAAGAATTGTAGCAATCCCACACGAGACAAACAAATGCTCAACCGACTCATCAGCATCTTTACATAACGAACATAACCCATCACCCACCACAATACCTCTTTTAAAGAGAGCATCCGCAGTCGGGATTCTCTCTATCTCAGCCCTCCACATAAGGATGTTACACTTCAAAGGAACCCATTTGCACCATTCAAAGACATGAAGATTATTGACATCTGATCTGCTAGCCAAAATATTCCTCGCCAATTTCACCGTAAAGGAGCTCGATGTAACATCCGTCAAAAACCGAATTTACCAAACCCGCTCCGTTTATTAACCGAACAATCAGTTAAAAATTTCGTTGCGTATTTAATGCCCAAATTAATTTTAAACGATACATAATTAATAAGTATATTGGAATATATAATTTATATTTGAAATTGTATTAAAAATAATTAAATAAAAATAAATCAATGCTGCCGGGTTTCGAACCCGGGTCAGCCGGGTCAACATGGTCAACAAAGCCTTAACACACATCCTTCCAACCACTCCGCCACTTGTGTTTCTTGTTCATTACTAGAAACAATTAATTCAAATACACAAACTCGAATTCAAACTGACGCGCCCAAATCGCAGTCGTCGGAAATCCCGACGAATTCGCCTTTCTCGGTCGGTTTCTTGTGTCTTAACGCGAATAATAAATATTGCATCGGTTATAACCGATGTCCAGTCCGCGACTTTGGTCATAACCGCCGGAAAACTTTAACCGACGAATCAAGACTGAAATCAGACCACATGCATCTCGAGTCGGGGTGTGACACTCGACTCCTTACCCAACCACTTCCATCTGTTTTTACAATTTGAGAGAACCACAGACCGAAGGCACTCAAGCAGCGAAACCAGCTCATCCTTTTCCTCCTCAGTGTCCGGTCATGCTTCCAAAGCCAGGAACCATCTCCTCCAACCGGTCACTAACCGAGCAAGTTTTGACAACCTCCAATCGAAACAGGCTAGGAAAAAACTCCTTTAACGGCCTGTCTTTCAGCCACGGATCAAGCCAGAACAAAATGTCATTACCATTACCCACGCTACCTTTAAAAAAACAGCGAAACGACACATTGGTAGCAATCGGTTTGTTTATAATATTAGCCCACACACCACCAACCGATCTACAAACCGGCAAGAAAGACCAGCCGGAACCACCTGAGTGAATGGAATCGATCACCCTAACCCAAAGGTTCTCTTTCTCACCCTTAAACCGCCATCCCCATTTACAAAGAAGAGCCATGTTGATGTCCGACAGCTTGCTCAGACCCAGCCCCCCGACTTTCTTGGGACTAGCAACCCGGTTCCACGCCACCCAATGCGTTTTCTTAGCACCATTAGAATTGCCCCACAGGAACCTTTTGATCAACCCTTCAAGGTCCTTAATAACTTTGACCGGGGCCTTCTCTCATAGGGGAAAAATCATTTGAGAAGAAACTTAATATAAGAATAACAAAAACTGATGTCATAATGGTAAAATTATAAAGAATTTATAGTTAGTCCTCTCATTAATTATTCTCTTATTAATAAATTAGGCAAAAACAGTTTATCTTAGACTAGTGGGTATGGTGAGGCACATCCTTGGGAGGATGGGCCGTCACGTAGGATGCCACGTAAGCGGGTGTGAGGATGGGGCTAAAGAGGATGGACCTAAGGGGTGGGGGATGAACCCCTTTATATATATGTATGTATGTATATGTATAGATGTGTGAGAGAGGAAGAGGCACGGCATGGGCGGCAAATCCTGGCCGGTTGTGTCGAAGCCGAGCATAGATGTGTGTGTGTGTGGGGGGGGGGGGGGGGGCGGCGCCTGGCCGACCCTCATACCCACTAGCCTTACACATTTCGAATTTATTCTATACATGTCGAAATTTATCCTACATATATTCTACATACATCGGAATTTATCTTATACTTTAATTCTACATATATCGAAATTTATCCTACATGTATCAAAAATTTACTTTCATCATAATTTAGGTTGTCTTGAAAGAATATATTTTAAAAATAAGTTATACATTTAATGCAGTTGTTTAATTTAGAGGAATAAATAAATTATTTAGTTTTATAAATTTACCTATATGGCTTTATAATAACACTAAATAAACATATTAAATAAAACATTTCTATTGATTTAAAAAAAATTATTCTTAATTTTTTTTTCTCATTTGAATGTTTATATAGAAAATTAAAACGGTATTTTAATGCATATAATAGCTTATCGTGGTATTTACTTTATAAAAGAGATTAAGATTATTTTTTGATAACATATATAGTTAAAATATCTTATGGAATAATCAACAGATTAATTAATTGTTTTTATTACTTGATTAAGTGTTTTTTTTATAATGACTTGTATCAACAGATTAATTAATTGTTTTTATGACTTGATTAAGTGTTTTTTTTATAATGACTTGTAGCAGTATCAGTTTATGCAACTTAGGATGGTGGATGATGTGTTAACCGCTCTCCTTAGATAAATCTCATAGTTTATATGATTAAACCATGACAACCATGCATCTCCCATTTTTCTTAATTAGTTAAGTACATTTTACAACATAATTTTTTTTAAAAATAGGAATGGTGTTTTAGATTATGATCACACCATATAGGATGGTGGATAAGAGTGGAGTCACATGACGCTGGCATGAAGGGAATGATGGTCTTAAGGGTCATGACCACACCGTAAAGCTTAATTATGAAATTTTAGCTATCATACTAGTTTGCAAGTTGTAATAATCGGAGCACCTTGGCTTTATATATGACGATTTTAATTAGTTAGGTAGAATATTAAAGTGTTATACGAAAACAGAAATCAGTTAATATAGTAAATGGAATCATGATTTAATGCATACATTAATTGTAATAAGCTTACCATTATGTTGCTTTCTTCATTGTATTTAAATTGTTTTTTTTTTTTTTGCAAAAGATGTATAATTCTGTTAATGGAAATATTCAATTAAATAGCGTATCAAGGTGGAGAGGGATCGATGAGACTTGAATTCCATATATGACACCTTTAAATTGACTAAATATATCTAACCATAACTATATACCTATTTTTTCAATTCAAAACTAGCTGATCAAATAAAGTGATAATTTAGGAATGGATTATAACATAAAGAAATCTCACACACACATGATTATTTATATCGTAATCATGTGTATAATATAATAATAATGTTCTGGAAAAAAATACCCTTGTCAAAAGATGATTTTATAGCCAAGTATCATTTTTTTGTATTAGTTTGTATTTAGCAGTGTATGGGATTGGTCATGATCAAAAGCACCCGAAACAGGAGGAGAAAGACAGCAGATGGAGGGGTTGAACGCACTACTAATGTAGCATCCGATCTCTTCTAACAGTGATATTTGGTATTGGAAAGACAGTGTCCAACCGAGCTTCACAGTAAAAATGGTAAGACAATCATTAGCACAACAAATTGACTTTAATTCACAGAGCGGAGAGTTTGTCTGGAATAAATGGGCATCCGGAAAAAGCGACACGTTCGTGTGGCGAGCGACAGATAACAAGATACCAACGACAATAGCATTAAGGGAAAGGGGTTTGACGTTAGCAGATTATACTTGCAGTATGTGCGGTGCAACAGAGGAATCGGCAAATCATGTTTATTACAATGCAGTTTCGCGAAGCAGGTGTGGAAGTCAATTCTGGATTGGGTCAAGTGTCGAACAATAAGCGTAGAAGGATCCCTAAAACAACTGTTACAGGAAGTGATCGATTTACAAAGGAGCCAAAAAAAGAGAAAGGTTATACACGCTATCGTTTTGCAAACAATATGGAGTTTATGGAAAAACCAGGAATGAGAAGATATTTAGAGGCAAACCGGGAGTCATTCAAAAAACGACGGAAGATATAAAAGAAGAATCTTATCAATAGGTAAAACAAAGATCAAAATTCAACTCAATTTTAAGGCAACAATGGTGGGATTTCAATTTTATTATGTAATAGTTACGATGTAATGGTTTTTTTTCGATGTAACTGTAATCTTTTGGCTCCCAATTTCTGGCTAGGAGCTTTGGATTTTTTGGAGTGGTAAAAGTCCCGTTTGCTATTAAAAAAAACTTAGTTTAGCCTAACGTTATGTAACAGTATACTGCATATCAACGATGCGTTCATGTAACGTCAACAAAAGTCTATTCGGTAATATTTGGATGGCAAGAATTCACTATACCACACCTTTTTTATATCCAAAACGAAATCACAACACAATTTAGCTTTTTAAACCTATTTTTGTGTGTAATTTCAAAATCATAAATACTAAAACATAAGTATCGTATCACTTAAGCCGATTTATGATACCAGAGGTGTTTACGGCCGACTAATCAACTGGTTTTGATGAAAAATTTAGGCCACATCGCTAATTATGATTTCAGAATAAGACAAATTATACTGGTCTGGTTTGGTGGATCGCACGTACCAATGGTTTTGGCTGTTTGATGGTTTCGTTTTTAGCGTATTGAAAAAGTTTTTTTCTTCGAAACCATTAGTTTGTATTAAGATTTTTAAAATGATAAAAATGTTTCATGAATATAATACAAATATAAAACTACAAGTCTCAAAAATTTTCAAAAAAAAAGAGTATATATAAGAAAGGCTTAATAACTGATTCGGCTACATGGCCAGTTTCCAAGTTCAAAATCGTCTATTTAATCAGTAAACACCCAAAATTGAAATGCATATCGAACAACATAAATCTCAAACCATCAATTTGTTTTCATTTTGCACATCATGTTTACTTTCAGTTGTTTATGAACACTCATATTTGCAATTTAAAGACATGCAATCTGACAATGACTACCACTAAACCATACATACATAGATACATACATACATTCATTATTGGAAGTGAGAGATATCATAATGTAAGAGAGTGTAGTTAGTGAGGATGACAATCAAACATGAAAGCACTAAAGCAATATGTATCAGAGTTCTTTCCCTATCCAAGATCCATTGTTGCTTATGATCGATCAGTTTGTAACGTCAGGATCAACTACTCATGTGAGTGGTTATATGCATGTCACCACCCCTTGAATGAATGATAGCATTAATGATTTATCTTTGGTCATTGGGTATCAATTATTAACGAGAGCTTAGTATAAATTCTTTGTTGTACTTGCTACACGTACAGTAGTAGTGACAGATGTTTACATAATACATTTCGAAGGCACACTCATGTTATGCATACACAATTTTCAATCACCATTACCATAATTATCACCAGCAATGCGACCATCCAACTGAATTTCAGTTTTAACATCCAATCCCTTTTACACTGCTAGTGAACTTACTCATCAGCCACCCGATGAGCTTTATATTAATCTATTCGATCTGGTTGTTAAATAAAAAAATAAAAAAATATAGAATATGACGTTTACGATGAAAATTCCTTGACAAAAATACCCATTGGTAATTATTACCGACAGGTTATATAAGTTATAACATAAAAAAATGTTTTTTAATTGTCGCCAAAAATACGTTGGTTATAAGTTAACCAATGGATATCGCATAAACGAAAAAGGAACAAAATTATGTTGTATAACTTTAATACATTTCAAAATTCCTATCTATTAGGAAATATGTTATATATAAGTGTGAATGTGAATGTGAGTTACTTTGACATCATCTGAGCAGGAGAACCTCACATTCACTAATTATGTGTTCTACCTAATGAATGCAAGTAAAAAAGGTTAATTTTTTAAAAGAATATATTAATACAATTACTCTAAGTAAGTATGAGTGTAATTAAGTATTTATATTTAAGAGTAAAATATTAATTATTTTTAGGCAATAAATAAATAAATACCAGTTGGATATCATGTTCAAAAATATCATCTTTAAGCAAGTGCCAAAATTGTGAAAAGCATATAATAATACTTAATTTTAAAAACAACTCGATTTTTAGTAAAATTTATATCGGAAAGTTCAGAAAAATCAAAACAAAACCAAGTCTGTCAATTTTTTAAAAGAAGCTAATGACTACAAGTTAGTTGAGAAAAAATTAAATTAAATATTAAATGAAATATTATATGGAGACAGCGTCTACGACGACAACAAAAGAAACCTATCCTGTCAAACATTTTGGGCCGACATGTATTGCGACGATAAGTCGTCGCTATATCTCATTTTTTTCGTGACTATAAATTTTTTTTCTTGTAGTCTATATCTTTAGTAGACGAGCACCCTGTTCCAAACTACAATCCAGTAATAAGTAGGACGTATATACATGAGATCTGAACAACCACAAACTCAACTTGAAAATATCATAGGAACTAATGCCTTAATCGGTTGAAATAAGTACTACACTACCATGGCACTCATGCCTTAATGGGTTGGCATTGTTTAATTCATAAAGATCGCTTTCATCAAGAACCATAAGTTCACCCACACCACTGTTACTAATCCATAATCATACAAAATTAATGAAGAGTTATCATAGCATAACTAATCGAATTTTTTGCATAATTAGGTGGTTTCACCATCAAAAGAGTGCTTTTAGGTGGTCCAGAAATTTGTTTTCAAATCTAGGTAGGTCGCTTTTTAACGCCCTGCTTTTTCATACTTTCCATATTTAGAAAGTTCGTTTTGTAATTATATTATTGGAAACCTTGTAATCTTGTATTCATTCTGTCATTGTAATCATTGTAATCCGAGACTTGAATCATAATGAAACTCGTATTTTATTTCAATTCATGTTATATACATTCATACTCTCATACATATGATACTTGATTCGTGATACTTGCAAATGTGTGATAAACTTACCAATACGTGATATACATACTTCATACGATACTTATACGCGAATCTTATGCTTAATCATACTCGTGTTATACTTGTGTAGTCCTTAGTGCATGCTACTTATACTTGTAAACCTTAAAATAATCATAAACACACTATACATGACATTGGACAAGGCCCCTAACAACAACAAAAATTATTTTTGTCTAGGCCTTGCGGACTGCACGGTTTCTCCCATACGGTCCGCGTGGGGTCTGGCGGACAACAGATTTGAATCAGCCGCGCAAATGCACACATCCACACCTATAAACCTCCACCAATCACCTCTAAACCTCCATTAAACACCTCCCAACAACCCTAAACTCTTCCCCTATAAATACCAACTCTTCTTCAAGAATTTTTCACTTTTAATCACTCTCTAATTTCTCTCAAACACTCCATAATCTCTGAAATCTCAAGAACTTGGCAGATTCATCACATCTTGCCAAAGTGAGCATAACTCCTTCATTTCTTGGTCTTTTTACTTGATTCTTCTTTCAAACTACTTGGATGAACCTTAGGTTTGATTCCACGGATTCTCCTTGGAGAATCCAGACCTAGAAATTCACCAAAAAGGCTCCAAACTTTCTGTTTTGAACAAAACTTCTTTAAACTTGAGTTTTACTTCAAACAAGCTTGTGTTCTTATGCTCCTAATCAAGTTAATGGTTAGTGAGCCTAACCAAGGTTGTTTCACATGAAATAGGAGATGTTTTATCACTCCAAACTTTCTGTTTTGTATGAGCTTTAAGCTCACAAGTGTTGCCAAATCTTGAACTTGAAGATAGTGTGACTACAAGGTTAGCTTGGGCTATCCTACATCCAAGTCCACACATCACTTGATGTTTTCTAATCTCTATCCCAAGTAGTTTGCTAGTTGAAAGTAACACAACCCTGTCTAGCCTTCGACTTATGTCGAAGTCGGCTCACCCGGGTGGTAGATTACTTGGCTACTTTGTATGATAGCATGTAATTTCATTTCCATTATTATTCTTGTTCTTCACCCTCCTTGTTGTCTATGACAACTTGTGTAGTGATAAACTTACATGAGGTTCCTAAATGGAAGATTTATCTTCCTACCTCCTACATGACTTCTATGACATCCTTGTTGGACTTATGATATAATACATACCTATTATAATGTGTATATATATAACTTATAAATAATACTATTAACCGAACCCTTGATGATGACTAAATAGTTATTCGTCAAGCTACTAAGTTAGGTCACCAAAGTGTTTAGTTCCTCATTGTGATTCTAATAGGTGTTAACCCATGAAATATATAAACCCTAATGGGTTCCCACAGTGGCAAAACAAGTGCTAGACCTTAGTGATTATTTTCGAGTACATTATGTTGTTATGCTTTATTCCAAATTCCGAATCTTCCATTAACATCCAATACTCACACCTACGTTTCCTCTTGTAGGATAACTCGGTGTTCCTCCATCAACAACTCTCACGGAATCATCAAGTTGGAAAGCTTGCAAAACCGTGAGTACATTTGACCCATTTTCTTTTATATCACTTTAGGTGTAACATGTTTACCTTATACAAAAAAAATCACTAAACTTATACTTTATGCAATGCACGGAACAATCCAATATACATGAACACTTTGATACATTACTTGATGCTTATATTTGGACCATTCTTATGTAATACGATAGTCATTAGCTTTATACGAGCCTCCATTTGACATGTATAGTGTTATAGGAGTAACGCACCACCCGTGAACGAGAGGTCATGTTAAATTATCTTTATTTTGCGTAAGCAAGAGGGTTGACTAGAAATATTGCATGCCATGTATAAAGCTCTTGTATAAACTTAGTTGCCATGTGAATTCGTTTTAAACTTTATGCTTATACGTATGCTTATTCATAAACTTGTGTACTCGCCTTTGCTTTTGCATTGAACTTTATTTTAAACATATTACAGGTTGATGAAGATGATGCTATGAAATGGAAGTAGCGTTGATGCTAGATACACATATAGACGCCTTAGGTTTATTAATGTTGTATCGATTTTTGTCTTTTGTTCATTGTTATTCGAAATTCCATATATTGTAATGACAATTTATTTATGAAATGAAATATGATTTTGAATTAATTATTGTCACTAGCGTTGTGAGCAATGAGCAATCTGTTTCGTCCCGCCTTGATGTTTCCGCCATCGGTTGGGGTGTGACACGCTTAACCAAACAGCGACCTTTTACCCCCCCTGACAGAATTCAGAAAAAGCTGAAGTTCTTACGAGGTAGTTGTTTTAATCAGAAATATTCATACAAGGTCGTTGTTCGGGTTAGAAATCTTTAGAAGATCGCTGTTTCATCCCACCACCTCATACAAGGTCGATGTTTGGGATTGCTAGTTATCAGAAGATCGTTGTTTCATCCCTCAATGTATCAAAGATAGTTGTTTCAAGCAGAAATGTATACAAAGGTTGTTGTTTGGGATTGCTATCTATCAGAAGATCATTGTTTCATCCCACAAATTAATAATAGGTCACTGTTTCAGAGAAATATGTAATTGAAAATTGTTGTTTGATGTTGCTAACTTAAAAGTAATACCATATAGGTCGTTGTTCAGTATGCATGTTGGTATATCACCCCAAATATGAACAAACTGATGCACAAGAAGCATGCCTTCTGTTAATAATAATATAATGTTGTTCTTGCAATTGTGTTGGTGAAGTCCTATGTTCCTTACGAAAGCTGTTCGGGGGGATTGATTTTTCAGGCGATATCAAAAGCTGATCAAACTATGCCGAAAGATCATTTGGGACATCATTCATCATGACGTTTTTCTCAGTTTTAAATTTCGTATACCAAGTGAGAAAACCTTGTGTGGAGGAGAACGATCCTTCTCTTCTACCACCTTCTGACGTAAGGTGTACGAAGATAATGACTCTACAGCTGCTATTGAGTCTTCTTAAAGATTCAGCTACCTTGTTTAACATTTCTATCTCAAACAGCTACCTTGTTTAACATTTATATCTCAAAGCTACCTTGTTTAACATATCTGGACCAAACAACTACCTTGTTTAACATTTCAATCTCATACAACGACCTTGTTATTACATATCCAACTCAAACAGCGACCTTCTTACTTTTCTATCTGAAACACCGACCTTCATGTTAGTTATCCACCTGAAACAGCAACCATTGTATACATATAGATCTGAAACAACGACCTTTAAGAAGATGGTGATCTGAAATAGCGACCTTTACCTTTTTCCAGCTTTTCCAGAATTTTGTCAGAAAGTATGCACAAGGTCGCTGTTTGGGTTGGTGACCTACCTATATTTGAAAACAATTTTGGTGACCACCTAGAAGCACTCTTTTGCATGTGAAACCACCTATTCATACAAAAAAATTCTAACTAATCAACGATACTACAAAATCAAACCCTAAATTTGTGACTTATAACACTTAAAACGTACCTTTTTCTCCTCCAACATTTGGGTGTATATAAAAATAAATAATTAAGCGAACTTCTCATTTATAGTACAAGTCATGTAATTAAGCAGTTAAACTTTTACCGGGTACATTATTTTGATGATTAGAAACTTTACATATAACGACAATTTAGGTTAAGGTTAAAGTTAAATGTACCAAAAGATAATGAAACAGTTGTCACCTCCCCAGTTGGAATATGGCATAGTGTGGGGTTGATGTGTGATGTTTTGTGAAGGTCGCCTTGGTCTTTTGTTAGATGGCCGGGATAATAATGATTGTATGCCCCCACTCCACATCTTTCACCTTTGTCCTCTTCTTACTATCTTTCAAAACCTGTTAGCTTAGATCTTCTTTTTTCATGTTCCAAATGATCAATTTACTAGAGGCTCGATCGGTTTAATTATCATGTGTCATGTTAACGTACTCTTAGAGTTCCCTGTCTACACATATAATAGCACCCGGGCTAACGTTTACTCTCTCCCTCAGCTCGTGTTGCGGAACAACTGCTTCACATGTAAAAAGAAAACAAGACAAATGAAACATTAATTGTGGTGAAACGTACGTTAAAAGAAAATTAATGTAGATGAAGAGGAGACAGATATATTATATATATATATATATATATATATATAGTATAGTATTAGTCATTATTGCATGGTCCATGGAGCCGTACGTTCAATATATATATTATGCATTTTGTGGGGTTTGGCTCCCTTGTTGGGGACAGGTACTTTTGAAATGGACATGATATCTTTTGTTAGATTATAGATATACGTAGGTTAGCTAGGTGTCTGTTAGTTAGAGGCTGTTGCTTTGGGTGACTACTATGGATTTTGTTAAGGGACAACTACCCTTCAATTAGCTCACACTTATACTTTTACTTTTATATGCAAGACAGGCATGAATCCAGCCAAGTGTACGTAGCTAGCATTTGCAAGATAGGTCATGTTTTTAACTATAATTCAACGTAAGCCAACAGTAAACATTAATTTTGTTATCTTCTCACATGCAATAATGCAATGATCTATCCATGTCAACTTTATATATAGTACGTACAAAACCACATTCATTTACACCACAAAACAATTATATATCAGTTGAATTCATATGTAGAAAGGAATCATGTTTACTTGCAAATTTAGAACAACTTATTCAAATTTAGAACAACTTAATATATCGTATCATATCATACGTAGAGCACACCCTCTTAGACGATGTGTAACACTCCATGCTTAAGGGCGTGGAGGCATCCGATTCATCACCCCGGTGGCAACACTTTGCAGGTTGGGGGGGGGGGGGGTTGTACACCGCACCGGTGGGCATAGAGGGAAAGGCTTGAATCTAGTCACGCGACGCTTGAAGAGCCAAATTGCATCGACGTGGCTCTGACATGGGGTGGTGGTCAGGCCATGAACTTAGACTATTACACTTCGTCTTAATTGTTAATAAACTTTAAGTAAATTTTGTTACTACTTAATATATAAATCAAAGTTGAGGGTTCTTTTTTATCTTAAAGGTATTTACCATTTATCTTAAAGGTCGTCAGGCTTAGTTCGTCTAGGTACTTCCCATTTCTCGCGTCATTATAAATATTTTTGTCTTTGTTTTCGTTAAACAGTATTTAGCTTTTTTTTAGTTTTATGTGTAAGAATGTGTCATTTGAATGAATAAAGAATATGTAGTTTTATTTGGAGTTATTGTTTGACCTGACCCGGATCGAATATCCGACCCCAAACATATAACCCGAAACATAGGATAGGAAATAAAATTGGTCCCATGACTCCCCCCCTCTCTCCCGGAACTTTTTGTCAAGCTCCGCCACTGGCTAGTACGATGTCCATTTTTAACGTTTCAGTCGATGTAAATTACACATGTTAATTTCTATACTGAATGCATATGTCATATCGGTACTGTAACAAGTCGAATCAATATCGATCCAATGCCTGCGGTAACGTACCATCACAACACGCGAGCAAATAACTTAGAATGACAAAAAAGATAATAAACATAATTGCGGATTTAGAATTTATTTTAAAATTACTAAAAGTTCAAAATGAATAATAAAAATAATGCTTGCGGTAACGTACCATCACAACACACGAGCAAATAACTTGGAATGATAACAAAATAAATAAACATAGCTACGGATACTAAAACATCAAATTGTATAATTAACAAACAACTAAAAAAATCAAATACTTAAAAATTCATGGTTACATGACACATGTAATTTATTTTTTATTTCATATCCTTATTTAGAATTGTGCGATCTTGAGGACCGTATGTTTGGCATGTAAAGAGATAATAAGAATTTAAACTTTTTCTTCATCAATTAGAGGCTTTATATCTAATTAATTCTATAGCTTTCATTTTACACTAAAAACGATAAATGCATGCCATCTTTTTCTATTTGAAAAATGGTTTGTTTCAAACGCAGTAATCAAATAAACAATAGATAAACAAAGTTGACAGTAGAGTGAAATCAAATAACTTATATATAAGTTAGTAACGCTTTTAGTCGATATATGATTACGAAATATGAAGTTACGTCGATCATCTGTTACTCTACAACCTTGATTACGTGAAAATAATGTTCAACGACTTCTACTTGAGCAGTGCATTTTATATACATTTATTTCATGTTGGTTGCTGGATAATTGTGTCAATATAACTGCGAAATATACTTTGATGTTTGTATTTTATAGATTGTGGATAAATCTAACTTAAACAGTCTACATTTAATTTAGAATGCAACTTAAAGTCTTTGGAAGAAGATGTGCGGAGAAAATTAAGGAACAAGGTGTAAAATAAATTATGGGAGTTCAACAAATAAAAGCTAGGCTCACTAGAAAAAAAATGATGGATCAAATGGAACGCAGGCTGGCAAGAAATTGGGTTGGGCTGATTTGAATTAATTGGGCCATCGGTTAGAAAAGGATGGCTGTGAACTAAAAAGGTCTCTCAATGGGTAGCACTTTAGAGTTTAGGGGAGGGGTCAAACCCATCAGAACCAGGCCGGAGCCAGTAAATCATCAAATGAGCTTGGGGTACCCGTTGAAACCTGATCTCTCTGCGTCGGTGTTCCGTGAACCCGCCCCCCTACAACGTCTTCCAAGCTCAACGGTCACAAACACATACACACAATCAACCCCACTTGGATTGTTGAGTGCTCTCCTCTACCTCTACCCGCGATCCTAGCACCGGTGTTCCCAATATACACAAGAGCCCTAGGATCCGCATCTTTTGCCAAAGGGGGAAGCTGGCGCACGAGAACCGAGACATGAGAAGGATACCTAACAAACTGTCGTGATCCTCCCATCTCTCTCTTTTCTTATTTTTTACGAATGTACTTTAATGGTTTCATGTCTGAAATTGGTTCATGCCTTTTACAACAATTAAAAATTTTGTGATACACGGCTTACTTTCAAGTGCTACATAGATATGTTTGATATCCCAAACCATGAAGTTGTCATTACCAATGCATAGGTGCGGTGGGAATGGACAATGCCCTATATAAGGTTGCATAGATATTGTTTTTTGTTGCCAAAGACACGTTGACACTAGTGAAAAGGTCAAAAGTTAGTACACATATTATGTATCATATGTACTTATGTATGTATTAATAGAAATTAAGTTTGATACGTAATTACAAGGAGACAAACGACAGTTAATTCATGTATCACACGACCATAGATGTATTTTTACTCTAAAATAGCTATTATATGTATAACAATCTAGAAGAACAGTTACTTTGTAAATTAACAATCCAGGAGAACAGTTACTTTGTAAATTTCTCTTATCATTATCCTGTTGATCATCATCCTACTTTAATTTAGGTGATTTTAATCTTTATTAAATGTCTTCATTGTTAATATTTTAGTGGTTTTATTAAAATTCATCCAAATATATAAGGTGTTTTTTTTTTCTTTTTTGAGTTAAAAATGTTTTTTTAGATTCATTGTGACGTAGAAAAAAAAGCCTGGTTTTACACAAGAGCAAATCCACAAGTAAATTATTTTTCTATCAATGGTTTATATTTCATAAGTATTGAACAACTTAAATACGATCAAAGTCGCCTGTTATATAATTTTCAAAATTTTTATCGTTAATGGATACATCACACATGCATAGGTTATGTGTAGGTAATATAACTTACACATTACTTAGATTATACGTAAACTAAGTTTTTTTCATAACTTTAGAAAATTAATAGAGATAAACAACAATGCATTTGAATTATTTAATTACATTTTAAAATCTTTTAAGATTGTAAAGTTGTATGATATATTTTATTTCGTGCTTAGGTAGAAAATTGTGTTCCGCTCAGACACTTTCTTATATTGTTGTGGGTTAAAAGTGAATGTCTTGATTAAAGTGTCAAGTTATAACAGTTGAGCCTTTGGCAGCATATATACTCAATAATCAATTTGAAATTTATATGACGCCTACCTACCTGCCTAATTTGTGGGTAACTCATGATTTGATATTTTAACAATGATGGGACACCATTAATTAATCATGAAACCCGGACTTTAAATACATTAATTAATTCTTCTACATTTTACAAAATTTGAATGCACTTACACTTTTATAAACGCCACACAAGGATGGCAATCGAAGCATTTTGAGACAGGTATTGATAATTTTTGTTATATACTTAATTGTAAAACCATATCATACACATGGATCAATATATGCCAGATATATATCGGGTAATCATGAGTCGGTGAAGATCTCATTCAATACCCAAGATTTAGGTTAAAATATGGTGAATTTTCGTGAATTACTAGGTTTTCCGGCCCTCTGCGTATCCTACACCCAACACCAGTGTAACCTAAGCCGAACAATGTCTTCCACATCGATGCTTCTCTGCCTTACCAGCCACCATATATGGTGATCACTATGCCCAAAATTGTTGTAGCCTGTGTCGATGCTTGGTTCTTCTAGTTTTGTTACGCCTTTCAATCCTTGACACTTCTAATCATCCAAACGCATCCCACAAGCATCTTTAACATGTTCAGACGTGAAAGTCACAAACACGTTCAAAGTAAACGTGTTCCACAAAACCGAAATCATATAAAACATCTAGTTACATATTAATTAAACACCATAATTCTACCCAACAATCCGAGGGAGCGGAGGGTGTAGTTTGATTTTTAATACACACCAACTACTAAGTGTTAAAGTCCATTAGTTTGTTGTACTTGATTGTTAATTAATTTATTTCATGTTGAGCTTTCATCAAAACCAAGTGGAATTATTATTATTATTATTATTATTATTGTTATTGTTATTGTTATTGTTATTGTTATTGTTATTATTATTTGAATTAACTTTTGCAATTAGTTCTAGTAATTATTATTAAAAACTAAAATATATTATTTAACTTTTATATTTAAGTTGGTCGCTTTTTTAGTTTAATTTTTTAAACTTAAATTTAATGAATTGAACATGTTGTGTTCGTAAATGAGTATTTTTTTTTTTGGATTTATTTTCTAATCATGTGTAACTTTTATATAAATCTTGGAAATTAAAATAAAAAATTGAACCAAGCATGAGCAGGTAAAATATGACCTGAACCATAAACGATTGATTCCCATCATGTCCGAACCATAATGCGCGGGTTCAATCCCGCTAGTTATGTTACTACATTGCATCGGCAATAAACAGTAGAATTTTTTTTCTTTTTAAGAATGTTCATTTATAATTTAGAATGATATTAATACTTTATTCGTGAACTGTTGAAAAAAATTAGTAATACTTTAAGTGTTAATTGTTGAAAAAAAATTATAAACACAGTTAGGTTTATTATTATTTTTTTGTTAACACTCTGATATAAATTTAATTGTAAACGGAGTTGTATTCAGTTTTACCGAGTACCAGTGTCGTACCTATCTATTTTTATTGTTTATGGTTCCGATTTCAGTTTTGGTATTTTGTACTACTAGTACTTCATCCCTATCGTAAACCGGCTTTTGCATGTGCTTTGCCTTGGTAACTTTGACAAAATATAATTATACAATTCGATTACCAACGACAGTAAAGACTAAAATTTCATTTAGAAGATTGTGTATTTTTTTGTATCGTGAACAATGGATAAAACATAATTTTACTGAGTACCGTTAACAATATTCTTTTTTATAGTTTTAACGAGATGATTTTCGGTATTACACCTCGAATTGTACTTTTTTGTAGGTAATGGGTCAAATTGCGCCATGGAATTGTATTTTCTCGGTAACGGTGTTCTGTTGTAGCCTACACGATAACACGTCAAATTGAAAATTGTGTTTGTAGAATATACCCACCGTCCGTCGTGCAGGCCAACCCCTAGTTAATCTACATATATAAGTAAGAATTGTTATTCCTTAAGAAATATGATGTAATGGTAAGATATCTTACCTCTATTCTAGAGGTGAAAGATTCAAACGATGCATGATGCATGTATTGGGTTAATAAAAGTATGCTAGTTTATTATCTATATATATAATAAAGAAACCATTGAGGGACACATGTCACCCTCCCTGTGGTTTCACCTCAGATGAATTTTCCCGTCTAAACCAACCAAAAATACGGTAGACCCGATTACTAAATGGATAGATCCGAATCAATAATTAAGTTACCTAAAATACTGAATCTTACACGATACGCTTCATTCTAACCCTTTAACCCTAATTATCATTCTCTCTGAAGATCATCCGCGACGACCTCCATCGAACCTTTCAATCTTCATTCAGCGGATTTCAACACTTTATAATCGACGGTAATCTCTTATTTGTGGTTTGATTCATATATTTTATCGTTCGATTCGTTTGATTTGGTAATAATACCCAAAATAAACTCATAAACCCTAATCTCTCTTCAAAATTCTCTCTCAAGAAACTTCTCTTGCGATTACAAGCTTCGCCATCATCATTTTCGGAATCATCTAATCGACTGTATTTTCTTCCATTACATCTTAGATTCATTTAGTTTTTCGTCATTTGATGTTTAAATTTTGTATAGATGATGTGTTTTGATCGAATGAATAAACTATTATTTTTGATCGATTGAATAAATTGTTCATCCGAAAAAGATGATGTCGGTAATCAAGTGAATGTTTCTATTTTCGTATTTGATTGTAAACATCGATATTCTCTGTTATTTGATCTAATCGGTAATATGTGAATGATATTTGTTTTGATGTTGCCATTAAATAAGATATATATTTAGTTAGGTTTTAATAAATAAGAATATTTTTCTTAAAAATCTTTGTAGAATAGTCTTTTAGTTTTGATTTTGTCGATATATGTTATGTTATTGTGACCTTCATATTGTATATCTAACTTTTTTGTTGACTCATATTTGGTTGTTTAATTGACTATGGTATTATTTTGTGATGATACTTATTGTTACAAGCTTATTTTGATGAATGAACTTTTGGTAATAATACGGTACAAAAATCACCGATTCTTATTATAATACAATGGTATATAATGAGCATATTAACCATTAAAAATTACAACATACAGATACTAAGACAATTTACAACTTTACTCAATTTGTTGAATGTATTGCTAAGGGGCTGCATAAATGGAACTTGCTAAGTGGTTCGCCACTATGTCGGTTATGTGCCGAAGTTGAAGAAGACGCCGAGCACCTTTTCGTTTTCTGTTACATCGCAAAACTGATGTGGAACAGGGGAATCGTGTGGTGCAATAAATATATTTATTTTCATTTGTGAAACCGCGTGTTCACGCGGACAATAGCCTAGTTAAAAATGTTAAAAACGGTACTGTTTACTTTATTTTGTAGTCAAAGTTGATTAATGTGGCCATGAGTGGGACTTTTTTTATGCTAGAATCCAGTTTACAAATTAATTGGGACAAAAATAAACACTTAATTAAGAGTGAATATAATACAATGAATGCATGGGCACACCACCATGTGAAATGGCATGTGTGGGTCTGCCAGTGGTTGCCATTTCCATAGCTATAAGCCTTTGCACATGCTTTATTATTACCTTAGTTTCGTTCTATTATCAGATAATACGTTCCTGGAATTATCATAACGTACTAAGCTCAGGGCCTGACCTATAGTGCGAGTTATTTAGGTTTGGGTCTAGGGCCTTCAAAAAATAGGGCATTCACTTAAAGATATTAGTGCAAACTTATTATTTTAGATTTGTTTGATTCCTTATAAAAAGAAATATTCTCTAGTATAGTTATGTTAGATTTTTGTTTGATTCCTGATGTAGCGGAAGATTAGATAACAAACAACGGACACGTTGATTCAGCGAATACCCGTGTTGATCTTTCCTAAACCCCCAAAATTCAATCCAAAGGGCAAGAATTTGAAGTGACAAAAACTGATTTCTCAAAATTCAAGTCTGAACTTTTCATTAACTTTAGAAACATATAAATAGAAACTGAAATTCGAAAATGAGTCTAAAACACACTTGGGCCAAAAACTAGAACAAAACAAAAGTTGGCAAAAAGCCCAAAAAAACATAAAAATGATAAAAGTCATAGAAATAAGCCTTTTTTGACTGGTTGCACGCCCAAAACGGACCCCCGTAGCCCAAGTTAGAGCCATTTTAGTGAAGCCCCATTTGTCACGCGATCTTGGGCCTCTAAATATAACATGGCCCGCTCCTCCACACTTGGGCCTGCGTCAATTCCAAACATAGATAAAGGAATAGTGTTTATAGCAATCAAAGAAGGAAAAAAGGCTCAAAAAATTTATTTCGTCTTAGGCCTACAAAAAGGTTGGAACGGCCCTTACTATTATCTATAGATTATTACTTTTATAAGAAAAAAATTATTTCAAATAAAATTCAATAGAAATTGGGTTGTTAACGTTATAACATGATAGGTAAAAGACATTTAACGTTATAACGTTATAACATGACAGGTCAATGCCCCGCTAGCGGTGTGCTCATATAATGTATATATGTGTCGGCGCTCGGGGGGCAAAAGAGAAATGGTACTAACTTTAATGTTATTTTACTAATTTCGTGAAAATAACGTTAAAAGAGGCGGATGGTTAATCATGCATCATGTGGTGGTGTTGATAGCTGAAAGACATGGGAGTACATGCACTAATCGGTCTTTGTCCGATTGTTTGACTATTTTGTGCCTTAGGTCCAAGGCTTGATACAAAACTACAATCGAGCCAGGGGTCTCATTGGAAGCAGTCTCTCCATTCCTACGGGGTAGAGGTAAGGTTGTCTACATCTACTCTCCTCAGACCCTACTTTAGCTTTACTGTTGATGAGATTTAATGAGTATGATGATGATGATGATGTAATTGACAAGGTCTTTGCAACAATACTACTCACCATAGAATCCCAAGGATCATGATTCAACCCACAATCAAGAAACTAAATAACATAAAACAAAGATGGGATTAAACCTAAAACGATTGATCAATCGAGATACACATACAACTAGAAATTCTAATCCCTATGTGTACATAATTAATGATGCGACACCATGAACCGTCACAACCCTTGATCGTGATGCTTGTGATCGTCACATTTCTTGCCCGGCGATGCTTCTGATAGTCAAACACACACACGTGTATCTGATAGTTACTAGGTTTAGACTTTACATAACTAACCTCTAGCTATACAATTACATGACCTCTAAATACATACTATATACTAATTACACTAATGACCCGTAACTTCTAATCAAAAGGCCATCCACCTGATCATCGATCAGTTTGTGTAAAACTAAATTCAAAACTCATTGAGAGATTTTTTCCCCATCAAAACAGGTCCATGTGCCGAAAACTACAGTACTTGGCCAGACTTTTGTCCCCATATATATATATATATATATTATATTTATTGTTACTTTACATGATTCTTGTTAAATACTTACATGCATACATACACGTAATAATTTAGCTATGGGACGTATGGTAAATTGATGTTGATAACTCATTGTTGGATATTTTAGTGTAATTTGAGATTGCGTATGACGTTCAAATAAGGGTGCACGCTTATTTCAATGTTGATACGCTCCCAAATTTTTAGAGGAAAACCCTGGACGAACTTTGATTGGTAACTAATCCCCAAAATCTCACAATAAAAAATTGTCATACAAAAATCTAGAATTTTTCTGATTTTATCCGATCAAAGATTGGTAGCCACTCCAATTGTTTGATCTGATAGTGATTACACGACTTCAGAGTTATCCAAGCATTTACGAATTATTCCCAACACTCATTAGATCGGTATTAACTAATTAGTCGTCACAATTGCATTATTTGTAGATCATTCCGGAGCTGGATCTGAATACAAGAAAAAGTGGTGGGGGCAATTGGAGGTACTAAAAAGGCCGGGTCGGGATCTATCTAAGAATAAAATAAGGGATTGATTACAGTTGACGCCGTGGAGTGCATGTCAGGTACGTTTCAGCTTTTTTGTTAATTATGTATTTCTAGACAATACATACATACATACATATATGTATCTCGATGATCAGGTGGTGAATTGGCCACAGAGTTGATTGGTTCCCAAACATGGGCATCACCATTCGCCTCCACGTAACTGATAGGGCCCATGCAGACACTTAAATGTGCAGTGGGAATTTAGAAACTTCAAAACGATGACGGGCCATTTTAATTTGTTGTCAGATATGACAGGTTATGGCCTTTTCTATATCATTGAACCTTTAATTTTAAAGACAAACAGAGCTTCTGTCGACAATCCACCATTTCCACTTATCCAGTCTTTTATCTTAATTCGTAATAACTAAGATAAAATGCATGTAGCAAAAATAGAAAAGATAAGAAATATAATCATTTTTATATTCCACAAAAAGCCTCAAAATACACTTTGTACCCTAAAATAGCATAAGTAATACTTTGTACAATAACCAATCAAAAATAGCATAGTCAAGAAGTACACTTGTCAAGATAAACAAAGCCCATATTAATTATATATTATTTGGATGACTTGGTACATGCTAACCAATCAAAATCTGTATAATCAGTTCAATATTATCCTCCTCTTTTCTTTTCTAATTTTACTTTTGAAACACACTTATTATCATATTCCTAAAAAATAAAAATAAAAATTTCAAACCCACCCAAAAGAAGGAATTAGCTAGCTAGGTAAGTATAGTAATGGTCACCAGCTAAGGCTTCGGACGTTGACTTCACAACAACCCCCCCAGTGACCATATATACACACTCACCTTTCCCAACTTCATCGTCAAATATTCAAATACATTGTAAACAAACATGGAATACGGCAGGCTAGGAAGCTATCAGCCGGGAAGAAACCCCCCATTAAAGCCATTATCCTCAGCCTCATCAGGGCCTACACCCAACTCTACTTCCAAAACTATAAAGTTTGTCCTCATCATCGCATTCATTCTTGTTGTAGCGTCCCTGGTGTCGGTGGGACTCGTGGTGCGTCTCCGTAACAAACACAGTGGCCAGGGATCTCATCCCCGCCCGACCCAAGCCATGTCACGAGTCTGCGGCCAGACTCGTTACAAGGATCTGTGTTTGAGCTCCCTACTTAATTTCCCGGGCTCATTGAGCGCGTCTGATAAAGACATGGTCCACATTTCGGTTAACATGACGCTGCAGCACGTGGGAAGGGCCTTGTACACGTCAGCTGAGATCAGTAACCTTGAAATGGATACACACGTACGATCAGCATACGAGGACTGTCTTGAACTTCTAGAAGATTCCGTGGACCAGCTCACACGCTCGCTGCAATCCGTTCAGGGAAGTGGGTCGAGTGAGGATGTGATGACGTGGCTGAGTGCGGCGCTGACGAATCAGGACACGTGTGCGGAAGGGTTGTCCGAGGTGGAGAATGGGTATGTTAAACAGCAGATGGATGAGAAGCTAAAGGACTTGTCGGAATTGGTGAGTAACTGTTTGGCGATATACGCTGCGGCTGGGGACGAGTTTAAGGGAGTTCCGATACAGCACCGCCGTAGGAGGTTAATGTCGTTTCCGAAGTGGTTAGGTAGGGAGGAGAAAAGGCTGCTGCAGGCACCGCTGGCCGGTATCCAAGCGGATATAGTGGTGGCGAGTGATGGAAGTGGGACGTGTAAGACCATCGCGGAGGCCATAAAGAAGGCTCCTGAGAATAGTGGCCGTAGGATAATAATCCACGTTAAGGCAGGAAGGTAAACTTTTATCGAAACATGAATAAATAAAAAAATAGACACAAAAGTCACTTTTTATTTATTTATTGGTTAAAAAGTTGAACTTAAAATATATAGGATTCGTGCAAGATAGATAGGAGTTAGGCAATAACTATGATTTTGATCAATCTAGAGTAGATATTCTTTTTCAGTTTAAGTATCTTTTTTTACTTGAAATCAATTCTTTTTTTTTTTTTTTGTGTTTGATGAAATAGGTACGAGGAAGATAATTTAAAAGTGGGAAGGAAGAAGACAAATTTGATGTTTGTAGGGGATGGAAAGGGCAAAACGGTCATTACAGGAGGAATAAATAGAGTGGTTGACAATGTGACGACTTTTCACACCGCATCTTTCGGTGATGATTCATTCCTTTTTTTTATTTTATTTTTTTCATGCATATATCCAAAAACATGCATTATTTTCCATTGTTTTCATGAACGTAAACATCACCGTTTTGCTTGCATCCACCTAACTTTTCCAATTAATAATAGTAACGATATTATAAATCTAATATATGCATTTTCCAAAAAAAGTGGATGACAGATAAAATATCCAGAACCAATATAATATAATAACTAAAAGAATGTTTTAAAATTTGAAGTAAAAAACTGAAACCACATATATGTTTAGATAAAGACCAATACCTATTCTTTATTTGAAAGAGCACAATATTAATTAATTCATGACTAAACTTCCGTTTTGCTCCTCATAGTTTGGTCGTTTTAATGGTTTTGTTCCAATCTTTAAAAATAGACAGTTTATTTCCTGGTCTATGTAACATATCTCTGTTTCACTCCCCGTCTTTAACGCCGTCCATTTCTCTGTTAAAACCTGGTCACGTGCCCCTCACATGAGAGGCATTATGGATATTTTGATAAATTCGGATTTAAAGATTTATTTATTTACTGTTAATTCTTGAAATTCATTTATCAATTAATATACATAATTATTATTTCAAACAAAATTCATTTTTTGTACAACATCAACATCATCAGGCGTATACAAGTATCAACATCATCTTCATATATATTTGTTGGTGACGATCTGAACAAACCACCGCCTCTATCTCTATAAACCGCAACCACCATCAACATCATCTTCATCATATGAAACCCTAGTCGTCTTCATCAGATCTTAACAAACCCTAGCCCCTTCTTCATCAGATTAGAGAAAACCCATTACTGTATAACCTCCGGCGGCCAGATCTCAAACCTCCGGCTGCTGTAGTGTTTATCCAGAGTGATGGAGTAGAGTTGTGGTGGCGGGGATGGTGGTTACGGCAGCAGGTGGTGGAGAAGAGTTGTAGGGTTCCGGTGGTTACGGCGGCGGATGGTAGAGAAGAGTTATGGTGGCGGCGGCGGGGTGGTTACGGCGGCGGATGAGAGAGAGAGTTGTGGTGGCGACGGCTGATATGCAGGTGGTGGTTACGGCGGCGGATGGTGGTGGTGGCGGCAGATTGTGGTGGCAACGGCTGATATGCAACTTCGATGAGGGTTCCGGTGGGGTGGGGTGGTGACCGGTGGTGGTGAGGTGGTGTGTGATGGTAGTTGCTGATCTAGACAGAGAAGAGAGAGGAGAGTGTGTAGAGAGAAGATGAACATGCCTGTGATTATAACATATAAATATCTTTATAATTGAATTACCAAAGTGTCCTTATTTTTTTCTTAAATTACCAAACTGTCCTTCTAGTTAACAGAGATTATGGATGAAGTTAAAGCCATGGAGCAAAATAAAAAAACATAGCAAACTATTGGAGGAAAATATCTATTTTTAAATGATTGGGGCAAAACCATTAAAACGACTAAACCACAAGGAGCAAAACGAAAGTTTACTCTTAATTTATATTGATTGACAACAGGATCTTTTTTTATTTATAGTGTAGTACTCAATGTTGTCAGTTTATACAAAGCCAGTAGTATAATTATCTGCTATAGCAATTGACTTGTAATTAAGCCTAATTAATTTCCAAAAAAACAGCTGCAACCGGTGCTGGTTTCATAGCCAGGGATATCACATTTGAGAACTATGCCGGCCCTGCAAGACACCAAGCTGTGGCACTCAGAATCGGAGCCGACCATGCAGTCGTTCACCAATGCGCCATCATCGGATACCAAGACACGTTATACGTCCACTCCAACCGCCAGTTTTTCCGTGAATGTGACATTTATGGCACCGTGGATTTCATCTTTGGCAATGCTGCTGTGGTTTTCCAAAGCTGCAACATATATGCAAGAAAACCAATGCCACAACAAAAGGTCACCATTACCGCTCAAAACCGGAAAGACCCGAATCAAAATACCGGTATGTCAATCCACGTTTGTCGGCTCGTGGCCCAACCTGATCTGGAGGCATCAAAGGCAAGTTTCCCGACGTATCTTGGGCGGCCATGGAAACTTTATGCCCGGACGGTGTACATGCAAACTTACATGGGAGACCACATTCACCCTAGGGGTTGGCTAGAATGGGCTGGGACGTTTGCACTTGACACATTGTACTATGGTGAGTATATGAACAATGGGCCAGGGGCGGCTGTCGGTCAGCGGGTTAAGTGGCCAGGCTATAGGGTGATCACTTCAACCATAGAGGCGAGCCGGTTCACGGTGGGCCAGTTTATATATGGATCTTCATGGTTGCCTTCTACTGGAGTTGCATTCTTAGCTGGTTTATCTCCATAACTTTATTATGACATATAAATATTTATATATATACACTTGCGGATCGATTTAAACATGTAAAACCCATGCTGTTGGATATATATATATATATATATATATAGCTTATAAGGTGAAACATGATACCACAGTATCTTGTACTATAAATAATGTTAAAGTGTTGGGTCAGAATTGTAATAAATAGTAAAAATCATGTTATTTTGGACCCCATCAAGCTCGCTAGTATTACCATCAAATTAAATGAAGAAATACATGCTAACAGACGTTAACCTGTATAGTGTTTTGCTGGAAATCGATCTGTTATTGTATTAATCAACATCGGGTTTAAATTATATCTTTGTCCATGCATCCCTTTCTCTTGAGGCCGGTACATGCATGTGTTTATAATATTTTTTCCGATTAAATTAAATAAATGCAGGCCGGTTTGGTACATTTGTTAAATATATAGGTACGTACTTACAAAACCATTCTCAGTCGGTAAAACCTACGTACAGTAATATATATCTTTTGATTTAAATGCAAGTTTGTTTTACCGGTTAACTCTCAACACATTCAGGAGCCTAGCTACGTACAGTAATATAAATCTTTTGACTTAAGAGGGCAAGGGTGCATCTGGGAATATCAACAACTCACCAACACATTCAGGAGCCTAGCTGTATGCCTGAAGCGCACATTTTCATCAATCAACCCATGAACCAGCAGCAGTTTCCCCACATGGGCAATCACCGAACCATATGAATAACCCCATTTGTTCTCATCAGGCATACCAATGTATTTTCTGTATAAAAGGGACCATACCCGTCCCATAAGATCACAGGTGCACCAAAAAACCGTACATTTGAAGACATCAGGAAACCTTGATAGACAAACGGCAGAGAGGTATCCACCATACACTCCAATATCACCTGCTTTTGCCATCCCTTCTTTCATCTCCAGCAATTTGATCCTCAGCATCAAAACGTCCAAAGTTGTGCTTCATTGCACCTTCAAATGTTAGTCCTCGCCTAGAACTACCCCTGTTGTCCATCTAAACAACTTTCATCTACTTAGAGAACAGGTCGATTTATAATTCATCTTTAAAAGAGTTAAATAGCTACAAAAGAAAAACACAAGTTCTATCAAGATTCAAAGTTGACCACTGATTTATATAAAAGTCAAGGTTAAGAACTAACCTTCCATACTAGGATGCCTTTACTTCTGGGCTCTCATATCAACCATGTTGGCCCACGAATCACTCACAAGCTGTACGACGGGACCACCATACACAGATATCATGGTTTTATACGGGGGAGATCCAAACTTTTCTTTGTCAGGTTTATATAAAGCCCTGTATAAAAGGGTACCGTCTTTTGCATGAATTTCACAAATCTTTGGAAGCTCAAGTTGCAGCTTTTTAACTCTCGGAAGTGTAGACGTTTGTTGCTCATAAAAAGACATAATCAGGCTTCCATCATGCAAGGAGCAAAGTGATACTCCAGGAGGTGAATCAAGAGATTCATGAACATCTATGAATCTCTGCATCTGATGATCAAGCACCACTGAATGCTTTCCACCGGCATTTCTAACTCATTCTGTGGGAACAGTTTAGCCCGATACAGATGACACCCAAGAGGCCCATCTAGAGTTCCAGTGAAATATATATAACCCGAGGCTTCCTCGACACCCACAATCTGCTCTACCATCCAATCAACTTGCGTTGTTGGTCCAACACAGTCCCCATTTTCGTCATGCAAATAAAGATGTCTAAATCCTGCTTTTTTCCCTAGCCCATTTCCCTCCACAGGTGTGAAGCAATCATGTAGGTTGATCCACATCACATGATCACTTTCAACGCATATCTAGAGTCTAGACACCCTCAACTACTTCTATTGTTAACTTACCGGAAAGTACTATCCTAACTTCATGATCATTCATAAAAAACAAAAGAGCTCTTAAGAGAAAAACATAAATCCATGCATATGGGACGAATGCATTGTTGAGATCATTATACTAATAACAGAATTTTGTTCACGCTATGCAATTGCATGTAGCACTAACCTTGGTGGTCCCGTTAGTGCCAGAAGTCAACTGTTTTGACTTGTTGTGCAAAAGATCTAAGTCGAACGCATGTAGTTCGTGATTTCTTACATAAGCAAGCACAGTACCATCTGGAGAAAGATGTGGATCAACAATTGGGAAGGAATCACTGGGAAGCTTAAGCTGCGGTTGTAAAGAATGATCCATGAAATATTTCTGTAACAAATAACAAAGCAAAAATGATAAATAAAAGCAAAATAATTTATCACATTATCCTCATGTTACAACAGACAAGTATACGAACCCCAGCAGGCAAAGGCACCATAATTGTGTCTGCTTGGAGCTTGTTTTGACCCATTCGTATTGTGTAACTCCCAAACCGCGCTCCCTTAATCTTTCCCTCCCAAACTTGTCGGCTTCTGATGAAATATTATCACCAAGCCCACCATCAGGAGGACTAAAAAACAGTTAGTTGCTTTGTAAGGTCAAAGATATAGACTTTCTGTTTAATGTTTGATCAGGACTAAGCAAGTAAGATATAAGATTATCATATCGGGAACTAAACATATAAAAAATAATTTAGTATACTTGAATGAATTTATCACATGTATGTTTCTTTTGGTAATTAACACTTAACACTATGAAGACTTCCAACAAGGGAAGAGCACAAGGTGTCATCAGGCGAAATACCCGCCTTTTGCATCTCGTCATATAACTTAAAAGCTTCTTCCGATCTTCCCTCTTTCGACAAACCCGCAATCATAGCTGTATAACTTATCACATTTCGAACGAAACCTCTCTGAGGCATTTCATCGAACAGCTTTTTCGCATCATCTACTCTACCAGCCATACATTCTCCATGTACTAAACAAGTGAATGTGTACAAATCAGGCATCACCCCTTTCGCTTCCATTTCACTTCTTATCCTATGAGCTTCCTTCATCAACCCTTTTTTGCAATACCCGTCGATAAAAGCATTGTATGTCACGACATTCGGTCTCTCCCCCTTGCTCTCCATCTGTTTAAACGTCCTTCTAGCTTCAACAAACTCCCCTTGTTTACAAAAAACATCAATCAATGTTGTGTAAGTTAACATGTTTGGAGCCACACCTCTATCCGCCATAGTAAACAACAACGTCTTCGCTTCCTCGAGCCGGTTAGCTTTACACAAACCAGCCGCAATGATATTGTACGAAACGACACTAGGTTTAAACCCTTTCGTTTCCATCAAACTCTGCAGCTTTATCGCATCGTCAACGTTTCCTTTCTTACAATACCCATCCATTAATGTGTTGATTATAATATCATTCACATCAAGACCTTTACTTTTCATTTCACTTAATAAAACTTCAGCAGCTTTCATCTCCCCTGCTTTGCATACACCATTCAACAACACGCCGTAAGTATGCACGTTCGGGACAAGTCCTCGCTCCGTCAATTCATCAAACAGTTTGAAAGCCTGTTTCAAATTCCCCACCTTACAGTTGCAACTAATCATCGAAGTGTATGCATAAACATCCGCAGCTATCCCTTTCTCAAGCATTTCATCGAACACCTTCTCTGCATCCTCAACGTTACCCAATATCGAACAAAACTCGATCAAAAGTGTATAAGTCGCCACATTGTACAAAACCCCCTCCCTCTTCATCAAATCAAGAATCACCTCCACTTCCTTAAACTCCGATTTCTTCAAATGCGCATCGATCAACACATTATACGTATTCACATTCGGTCTAACCCCTTTCACAACCATCTCATTCATCAATTCTCTAGCCTTAACACTCTCGCGAATCTTACACATCGCCGAGACTGCAATAGTCATCGAATAAACCGTTATCCCAACTCCCGAATCAACCATCTTTCGAAAAAAACCCGACACTAAACCAAACTTCTCACATCTTTTCGCTGCAAGCAAAAACACCATACAAGACCTATCATCAATCTTACTAAACCCATTACTTTCCATGTACTCAAAAACCTCCAAACTCTCCTCAAAGCGCCCGTTTTCAGCGTAAACACGAAACAGAGTATCAATCAACTTCCCTACAGCAATCTTTCTGACCCCATCACAATTCTTATCAACAAAAGATGCAATTTTTTCAACTGGGTGTTTGATATTATCATTAACAGCTAACTGATTCAAGATTTGTTTAGCAAAGGCGTAATCTTTAGCTTTGTAAAGGCGACAAGAGAAGGAAATGTAGGGTTCGATGAGATTGAGGTTGTTAGGTTTGAGGGAATTGAAGAAACTTAAGCAAGATTGAGGTGGTATTTGAGGGTTTGAGAGGATTAGGGTTATGATTTGGGGGTTTAATTTGGATAGGGGAAATTGGGTTTGATCGAAAGATTGGGAAGACTTGAGGGTTTTGGAGATGTAATTGGCGATATGTTGATTTGAATTCGGGATAATTGGGTGTTTTGAGATGGATTTGAAAGCTGATGAGAGGGTTTTGTTGGACATGGTTAGGGTTTAGGGGAGAAGAAACATACGTGCGTTTGTGAGAGCTTGGTATAATTACACCTCGCAAGATGGGCGAGTCGGGTCGGGTAACTTAAGCTTACCAAATACTGGAAAGCAAAACAAAACAAAACAAAACAAATAGTGCTCATCAGATTCATAATTCTGTCACTCACTCCCAAACCGAACAAGAGTATTTTCACGTGTTAGACCGATTTGCATCAGAAACAAGTGATCGTTGACGTGTTTAGGAAAGCAATGACAGTATAATAACATGATTCTGCTAAATAGGATTCAGCTGTATGTAACAGTTCACATAAGGGTCACTTTATATGATAATTCTGCAGAAGCAAATCAGCAACAATTCATGTCCATGTGGATGTGACATCATTTCTACATCCGACTAATAAGATATGAAACGACGCTACTGACAAACCAAAACATTATATAATCATCCATACTATACTTAAAGTGGATATGAAAAAGTGGAAAACCCTATTATGTAATGAAATCGATGATGGATCGGATCAGAGATATTTAACAAATTGCACCTTGAAATGAAATCGTATTTTGACTTCCAATTTGTCACAATCAAAGTTTCATATTTATTGACGCATTCTAATAGATACCTCCGAGTCAAATTAGGCGAAATAAACTTACCAGGCAATGGTAGTTATTAAAGTATAATAATAATAATAATAATAATAATAATGTGTTTAATTGTATTGAAATACTTGAATCAAAAGCATGAAGTAAGTAAGAATGAAACTACAAATCAAACGTAAAATTCATGACACTTGAGCCTGGAACTAGTCCTCAGTCTCAGCTTTATTCTTTTGATCATCTAAACTAGCGAATAGTATTTATGTTATATTGAAAAGCATTGTAAGTTTACATTACTTGTCAAACATATATATATTACTAAAAAGTATTTCATAAAAATATTACTGGTCTGATGGCCGATTTTTAGTCTAAACCATTATATATATACAAGGTGCCTAAAGTATATAAGTTCACCAAGAAAGCATCAGACCCCACTGATCTGCATATTGCTAAGGTGTATACAGACATACAGTAAGTGTCTACTGTAAGAACAAAAAATAAACTCTAGTCCAACACAGACATGCTACTATATCGCATCTTAGAAATGGATTTAGCTTTTACATATATACATGCTACAGATTACACAACATGTTGGTTTTGCTGCAGAATGGGGTTTTATTGCAGCTTATACTGTACATTACACATGAAATCCAGAACATCGAGTTACAAAGCAGCAATGAAAGGCGGCTCAGCTTCTCCATCAGCCCCATCCACCATGCTCGTCTGCAGGAAACACACACACACACACACGATGTTTTACAACAGATTCTTACATAAAGATTTCAGATTTTAGCATGCACCTACAGGGCCGTCTCCGAAAATGTTAAAAAAAATTGGGCCCTAGGCGAGATGAAAATTTTGGCCCTATCCGTTGTGGAGACGCCCTACACGAACGACGGATAAATTATAGACCACTGTCAACCAACTCGTTTCCAAACTAAATTTGCATTGAAATATAGAGTAATCCGAATTCATACCATTGAATGAAAATGTATTATATTTGACCCGATTTGTTTCCAAATAAAATTTACGTTGAAATGTAGACCAACTCAAAACGTACATAATGTGCAGTGGTGACGAAGGGACGTGACAAAGTATAGATTACAATTGACCCGACTCATTTCCAAACTAATTTACGTTTCTCAAATTTATACCGTTGAATGAAACGTATATACTTAACCCAATTTGCTTTCAAACAAAATTTATATCAAAACGTACATAAACATAAATAATCCCTCGCATTTAGTTAAGTAATAGAAGGGAAAACGATCAACAAAAAAAAGCCCATAAAATTACATAATTTTGTTATGTTAAAATTTGAATTAGTTAAGTTCTTCGTTTTCAAATGGAGATAATTGGAACCTGTGAACTTCATTTCCCAATTAGAAAAACAAAAAAAAAGACTGCCAAAACATTTCCAATAGAAAAACAAAGAAAAAGACTGCCAGAAAAGGAGATAATTAGAACCTGTGAACTTCATTTCCCAATTAGAAAAACAAAGAAAAAGACTGGCAGAAAACATAATCGATCCGGGGTCCTATCCTTCAAAATGGAGTCTACTAACCACTAGAACAAATTGTTTTTGTTTCCTTATTTTATATCATGTGATATATATAACTTATATATATATATATATAATATATTCGAAAAAATTTCCGGGCCCTTTAACGATTTTGGCCCTGAGCCGGCGCCCACCCAGCACTTGCTCAGGGCCGGCCCTGTGCACCTACCTCGACATCTTTAATATCATGTCGTGATAGATAACGTTCCAGTGCCCCTTCCCCATACAAGATTTTTGCTCCACGTTCAACAGCCTCCTCGTCAACAACAACAGCATCTATTATGTTGTCCCCTGTTCTTTCATCAGGGATCTGCAAACAAATCATCTTTCATTGTTGATGTGGAAAGTTCAACAGATTACTGCTGGCCAAGTTTCAAGAATTACAAACCTCGTACATGGCATCCATCAAAATGTTCTCTAACAAGGACCTCAACCCCCGAGCACCTGTGTTTTTCACTATTGCTTTTTTCGCAATAAGTTTCAATGCACTTTCAGTGTAATGCAACTTAACCTGAAAACAACAACAAAACAAGATTGATTTATCAAAGCCAAAATGCATCTGTATTTTTAAAATGAATATATCAGCCAGTCAGCCACACGAAAACTTACTCCGTTCATCTGAAACAACTTCTTGTATTGCTTGCCTAATGCATTCTTTGGCTCAGTTAGCACCTACAATAATGTTATTGCTTGTAAGGATAAAATCCTACAAGAAAAGTAATGCCTATCTGCAAAAATCAGTCCAAACTCTTGTATAAACCTTACCTGGACAAGTTGATCCTCTGTGAGAGCTAATAAGTTAACAAGAATCGGAAACCGTCCAACAAATTCAGGAATCAATCCGTAAGCAATGAGATCACTACTTTCGACCTGACAAAAACATATGTCAATAAAGTTGCTTACCAAAACATAGCTATTAAATGATACTTACGTATAATGTTTAGTGTGAAAGTTGATGCTTGTATGTGCATTTTGAAAGAAAATAATATTTGTGTTTAGTGTTCGGTAACCTATTTCTACCAAAGGTTATCAGCTTTTTAACGGGAAAAGTAATTAGTTTAATACTAGGAACGATAAAACTGACCGTCAAAAGGGTTGGGTAAAATACACTATTTTACCTATTACTTTTCATCAGCCATCCAGAATTTGCCAAACAATATACCGTTACTACCATCTCTTGCATTAAATTTTATTACAGGTTAGTTGATTATCTGTTCAAATTATTATTTTTTTCCAAAATGCACGTATCAGGTTAGGTAAAAATAGAGTAAGCTTACAGTTTCCAACAAAGATGAAGTCACAGCAGTAGTGGTAACTCCTCCGGTTCTCATGTTTGCCCGAACAGGCGCCCCAAACCCAATAGAAGAGTCTTGTCGTCTGAAATAACACAATTGTGTGATATAACAGAACTACAGCAGTAAGGAAAAAATAGAGTCAACACGTACCTTTCTGAGACGGTTTTCTCAAGATCTATAAATGCTCCGCCACATATAAAGAGAATATCTTTGGTATCAATCTGCAAAAAAAAATAGTAATAAAAAGGTTTATAAACAACTATGGGTATCGAGCCTAGAGTGGGCAAGTTTAACCAATATATTTTATTTTGTACCTGAATATTGTCTCCTCTAGGATGCTTACGTGCCCCCTTCTCAGGGACATTGACAACCTGAAATACATCGTCATGAATGCATGCTCTTTCTTTTGTTTACTTTAAAAAAAATGTTTTATCTTTAAATAAAAAATAAAAAGAGAAAAGCAAACAACATACAGTCCCTTCCAGCATCTTTAGTAACGCCTGCTGCACACCCTCACCGGATACATCTCTGCTAATGTTAAGACTCTCAGCCTATGAATACGAAAATAATAAGAAGAAATTAATGAGTGGAACAGATCAAAGGTCAAACACTACACTCCACAGAAATTTTTAAGCTAAACCTTCTTTGTAATCTTGTCAACTTCATCTATATATACAATGCCCTGCTGCGCTGCTGCGACGTTATAATCAGCAACCTGAATTGAGAAAAAGGCTATGATCAAATATATATGTAGCGTAGATTTTTAATATCATAGCTTAAATATAGGAGCAATTGGAGTACTGTCAAAAGCTTGTATAGAATAGATTCCACATCTTCCCCAACGTATCCTGCCTGCAAATCACAAAATGTTTAGCAACATATAAGGTCAAATGCAGACATAACTTATCCTATGTGATAGATAATGTATAGTAGTTGCCTGGGTAAGTGTGGTAGCATCTGCAATAACAAATGGAACGTTCACTAAGCGAGCTAATGTTTTTGCAAGTAGCGTCTTCCCTGTAATGAAAAACAAATTTCACAGGTACTTCAGTTTGAGAAATACAAGGGTAATGAAAATGCAAGTAAGATAACAGATTCACAAAACTTTTACCTGAACCGGTTGGGCCAAATACAAGAATATTACTTTTTTCAAGCTCTACGACATCGCTATCTACCTCCTTTTCCGTGTCATCTCCTGAAGGCCTAACTTTCCAAGTTGTAATAAAATTTGTTAGAAGCGTTTTACCAAAAAAGTAAAGCTGATGATCATATTCAACATGCTACTAGGGTGCGGTCACCGTTACAACACTGTTACCGGAACAGACATATATTTCGATATGCAACACATAACATTTCCATATTGCAGATGCAATATGCATATTACTTTATTCAAAAGAAACAATGTGCTTACTTTTGTGAAGTATCAATAGAGATCCTCTTGTAATGATTGTATACTGCCACAGAGAGCACCTATATGAAAGGAATTGCAATCAGTGCTCCATAAGCAATGAATGATACAACAACATAATTAAACAGCAGGTATAAGTTGTAAAGATGAGTAAAAAAAAACAACCTTTTTAGCTCTTTGCTGACCAATAACAAACTTATCAAGGCCTTTACAGATCTCCTTTGGAGTTGGGAAACTGGTGCCCAAATTAGAGCCACCCCAAGTCCCATCCCAGAACCGGAGTCCGAGCCATTGGCGGTTGGGTTAGCCGGAGGAGCAGTTTTAAAACCATCTCCACGAGGATGCCAGACCTCAGGTGGGTCTCCTCCACCAACACTACCGCCATACATATTAATGGACCTCCACTTGCTGAAAAACCCATAACCCTTATTATCAGGTGCTGAGGGTTTGAAAGACTGGTAGTGGTCTAATTTGGGGCTTGAACAAGTGTGCATATCGTGAGCTGAAATCAAGTACTTCAAGTGTGATAAAGAAGCTGTGGGTGTGGGTGATCTTGATCTTAGAACAGCCGCAACAGCCATTGTGATTCACTCAAGAAAAATCGATCGCTTTGTATAAACAAGGAAACTTTTTTTTTATTTTTAAAGGGAAGTGTTTGGGTGTTTCAGGAAGGAAGTCAATAGAAGGTGAAATTTCGTAAGATAATCTTTCTTCTTCGTTCACAACACATCAGAATTTGATTACACTGACTGAAAAAAATAAAATAAAGATAAACTTTGGTGATAAATTTCAAGAAAATATCTTTAGTGCTATCAATGTTATAGATGTTTTAGATTTAGAAGAGATTTTAGATTTAGAGGAGAAGATCTTTTATTTTATTTTTTTTCTCCACAGATATAAATAATATAATAATAATAAATATGTTAAATAAAAATGGATTCTGAATCTTGGGTGTACTTTATGCATCTCAAAGAGTACATTCCTTTCCTTTCCTTTCCTTGTACGTCCAAAACAAAATATATATCCAGTGTTAATGAGCATCACAAATTTACGAGTGAAGGAACAGATCTCCAACAACTTTGTGTTGTGTGGTTCAAATAGAATCACAAGTCTATAACTCATGCTTTGTAATTTGCTTAATTTTGAATTAGGAGATAAAAGGTAAAGACGAGTTATAGATACTTACGCTAAATTATTTATTGAGTCTTTATAGGGATAATTGTTAAATTTAATTAGATAGGTTTATCTAGTTGGTTTATTTATTTATATTTGTAGAGTTTTAGTTGGATTTGAACTAGAATAGGTTTAGTATAAATAGAGAGTTAAGATTGTTGTATTTGTGTGCTCTCATTGTTCAATAATAATAAAAGAGTCGAAACAGTTCGTTCAATCTTGTGTTTTTTCTATTCGATCAAGGGCCTGATTTCCAACAAACACGTTGCATTTAAATTTGCAAACCAAAAGTATGACAATAGAATTATTATTATCATGAAACTAACTATATTAGTGAATGATAATTACTAAAAGACAAATTGGATTGGTTAAACCTTTTCAGACAGATACTAACTAACACTATTATTAAAAATCTTGAACAGTTTAAAGAAGAATTGTTTATCAGAAACATATCTAGGAGGATGGAATAGAATCACGTTTGTTATCAAACTAGTGATCATGAAAGGGTGCTAACGATTACATGATATATCGATGATATATTATAGACCAGACAAACTTTAATCTAAACGACGTTAAAAAAATAAGCAATCAACACGGTTAAGTAAACATGTCTATAATTAAAAGATAGCTTTAACTTTAATAAGGTAAATAAAAAATAATTAAAATTGTTACCTGGTACATTAAAGGGTTAGCTTTAATATAAACGATAGTAAAAATAAGCAAACAACACAAATAAGTAAACATGTCAAGTTAACTTTAATTATAATAAGTTAAATAAATAATAATTAGTATAAAAAAGAATTAAACTTATAAAAATATTAAGAGAACAAAAATTTATTAAATATAAGAAAGTTAACTTTATTAAACTTTAAGGGTCATATGATATCTTTATTAAAGTTTGGGGGTTGAAACGTAAATCACTTATTAGAAATAGAATTATTATTAAACTTCTGTATACAAATCTATTAAAGTTTAGGGGTATAAACATAAATAGTTTATATATCAAGGTTGGAGAACTCGCTAGTCGCTAGTTGGTCGGTGAAGTGGAGACTAGCGACTACTCGGGATTAATCAGATCGGGTTTTTTATATGTAATTTTCAGTTTTATGTATAAATATATACATTTTTATAGGTAAATATTGTAAGTAGCTAGGTTTTAAATCTTTCTCAACTCATTTGTTTAAGTATACATGATTAATTGTTGGAATTCATATGATTTGGTTGGAAACTGACCGGAATTTAGAGGTTTTGGCCGGAATATACATGTTTTTTGCTAGAATCGTCGACTTTTGGCTGGCCTAGTCGGACCTAGTCGGTTAATGGACCGATTTAAGAAAAATTACTCAGTAACTGGACGACTAGCGATTAATCGGCGACTAATCGTCGCCTAGTCGCGATTTTTACAACACTGTTATATATACAAAAAAAAGAATTATTAGTGTTTAGAGGTTGTATGATAACTATATTAAAGTTAAGGGTTAAAAACGTAAGTCAAGTACAAAACTAATAATATTGTAATGTAATGCTATAAGTTAAAGTCAAATTGACAAATATTAAAGTTAAGGGTTGAATATATTAAGTACAAAACTAATAATATTGTAATGATAATGTAACGCTATAAGTTAAAGTCAAATTGACAAAAGTAGGGAAAAAGAAAAGAAGAAAAAAGGGATCAATCATGAATAAGAACTATTCACAATTGGTTTTCTTATTTGTTATAATTAGTGGGATTCCCGCATGCTTCTTTGCGGGTATTTGGTCATTATCGATCGATCTGGTTCATTACAGTACCAGTACGATGATACTGGCACTCGGATAACAATCATTGCCAATCGATACGTGTTTTACTATCGACTGAAAACAATAAAAACGAATATATGTACTGGTACCAATGTTGTTCGGTCGGTATCGGTCCGTTACAATACCGGTATCGTGTAGCTTACAATACCAAAAATACATATTGCGGATATAACTTTGTGTTCAATGAATTTTATATCGTCACGTCGCGAAAACTATAAAAACGAATACAATACCGTTACCATTGTTGTTTGTCGGTATATGTTCGGTTTGTGATAATAAAAAAAAATTTAACCATATATGGTTCATTCAAATAGAGCTTTTATCGAATCGTACATAATGATAAGCACATGATGACACTAAGAAAGAAAAAAAACTATACCAATTTTATACGGTACGGTACGATTTTATACGGTACAGTACTGATGTTATTCAGATGGTATTAGTAATATTAAAAAAAATCATTAAAAGTTAAATTTAAAAAAAAATATGTTTAAGGTTAAAGTAAATATAATATTAATCTATTGTAATATTGAAATGATAAAAGTACAAAAAAAAACTATACATATTGTTATAAAAATCAAAATACTATTCATGATCACTTTCCAATTATATATACAAAGTTGGATTCCAATGCTTACTCGTATTGGTACTGGTGTTGTTCAATTGATATCGATTTCATTCGTTACGGTGCGGGTATTGGGATTATAAAAATTAATATTTTTTAACATATTTAAGGTTAAAACTAAATACAATACCAAACTTTGTTATAATATTAAAATGAAATAATAAACACATTGAAAAAGTTATATATTATTATAGATTTAAAGTTACTATTCATAGAGCCTTTCCGATACCAATTGGGATAACTTTGTAGAATAGTAACTCAGTTTTAAAAGTGTTCCAACTAGGCCACTCAAGTTTCAAAAGTGTTCCAATTAGTTCACTCAACATTCATTTTTTATTAAAATTAAGGGTTTTTTCATCCATTTCATAGGTAACCGTGGTGATGTGAATTTTTGTTTCTTTTTTCCCTTTCGTTTGATGCTAACGTCCAGTGATGACGTGGATTTTAACTTGTTTTTTTTTAATTTTTAAAGTAATTAAAGTGTTTTTATTTTTAATAAATAAAATTTCATATATTAATAATCCGATCCTAGCATCTTATGCTCCATTTTTCTTCTGATACATGGAAAAAAGGACATGACTCGATTTGAATATTAAGTTATCTAATTGGAACAAAAACAATACGAGTGACCTAATTAGAACACTTTTAAAACTTGGTTACTATTCTGTGACATTTTCTCATTCCCAATTATATATATTAAATAGCTTTATATGTATCAAAATACTATTCATGATAACTTTCTAATTATATATACAAAGTTGGATTCCTATGCTTACTCGTATTGGTACTAGTGTTGTTCGGTTGATATCGATTTGATTCGTTACGGTGCCGGTATTGCGATTATAAAAAATAATATTTTTTAACATATTTAAGGTTAAAACTAAATACAATAACAAACTTTGTTATAATATTAAAATGAAATAATAAACATATTGAAAAAGTTATATATTATTATAGAATTAAAGTTACTATTCATAGAGTGTTTCCAATTTCAATTATATATATTAAATAACTTTATATGTATTGAAGGGGTATGGTCCTAAAAACCTTGTGCTAATCAAGGAAATCATACCCATTAATAACTTCTAAGGAAACTTCTCGCAGACTTCTTTGCCAAAATAAGATTTATTAGAACTCTCCACCAAATATCCAAGAGAGGAAATGATCATATAATTACCTTGCGCGGGCTCGCGCAAGGTTCAAAGTTAAAAGCCCAAACATTCTCTTTGGATAAATGCTATTTAACTACCTTGCGCGGGCTCGCGCAAGTTCAAATTTAACCTTGAACATTCTCTTGGGATAAAATGATTCATTTAACTACCTCGCGGGGGCTCGCGTGAGGTTTAAAGTTAACCTTGAATAATCTCGTTTGATAATGCCTCATGCACAAACCTTGCGCGAATATTTATACCAATGCAAATATCCACCAAACGTTGCGCTAAGCAGCAAGGAGAAGAAAGAAGATCAGTTAACTAACTTGTGCTTCTTGCGCAAGGAAACAGTTAACCCTGAGAAACTTTCCCTTAGCAAAATCCTTGACTTGGTGCAGAAGCAAAGGGAATCTTTTCTGTTGTAACAGAATGTACACGTGACGAACAACAGATGGGTAACAGCTGTGAAATCTTCTAGAAGCCATTAACACCCAATCGTGCAAGCATCTTTTCGGTTATAACCAATTGCCACATGGCAGCATCTGGACGGATGAGGAAGATCACGGTGATGGCATGCTCACATTTATAAAATGTATCATGTTGACACGTGGCACCTCCCTAACCGATGATGAGCTCACGATCCGTGTGCACTAAGGATTGCCAACAAACATTAACGGAATAGCAGAAGATTCCGTTAAAGTTAACAATCTCTCATTTTGGCGCCAAGCGCTGGCTATAAATAAGTGACTTGGAGTTCAAGGAAAGGTATTCACTCTCAACTACTCTCTCTCTTACAATACTTTACTTCCGACTACCTGTACTTATTCTCACGCCGGAGGGTGGTCACGGAGAGAACCCCCCTTCTTCCCGTGGCGAGCTAACGGTGTTCTATTTTGCAGGATCAGCCGGAGTATAGTTTCATTCATCATCCATCGTGAAACCAAACGAAGGGTTAACCCTTTTATGCAGAGCCCATTCCATAGATCTACTTAGATTCCGGTCTAGTTGATCTAGGGTTTCTTCATTGGCGCCCACCGATTTCAATTCTTTTTTCTCATCTTTCGTTTCGTTTCACCGACATCTGCAGCATCATGGCTGACGGGTCATCTTTTCAAGGTCCTCGATTGGAGATTCAACGCGTCGTTGTCGGACCTCAGATCGACGGACAAATAGTTGAGGATTCTTCCAGCGAAACTAATGCTCAGTATGATCCTAATCATGCGAGTATTCCTGTAACGCCGGCAGCCCCTCAGGTTGATGTTACGTCGATTTTACCACCTGGAGAGACTCTATTATCGTGGTTAATCAAATCTCAAGCGGCTCTAAACGCTATGTATGCTCAATTATGTGCCCAAACCGGAACTCCAGCTTTTCAAGCTCCGGTTAACGCTCCTCAGGTCCGTGCTTCGCCGCACCTCGAGTTTTGAGTTATAATACTCAAAGTCATGCTCGTTCCCCTTCGCACATGCCTGAAGATGGAACAGAAAGGTATTCTAAAACCAGGAATGATCCTGTTCATTATGGTAATAGAAGGCAAGAAGACAACGTTCAGCGTCGTGCATCCGTCCATTCTCGTTTGGGCCCGCGGTCTTCACAGAAGCGGGACACCCAACACGATGAGCTCGATAAGACCTATGAGGAAGGGGATAGTGAAAGTATTTTCAATCAAATATCTGCAGATCATGCTAGTTACAAGCCAAAAGTACGTGCAGTATACAATCCAGAAGCTGAGCATGATTACAATTTGGTGTATCACCCAACCGAAGCAGCTGAACAATCAAAGTTTACCAGAGAGATAGCACTGGCTTCGTTGGAGCTAGCGAAATTACCATCCAACGTTGGAAAGTTTAACGGTTTAACCGATCCTGATGATCACATGCGCCTCTTTACCGGTGCATAGTTACTTGGGTGCTGGACATTACCAGTGTGGTGTCACCTATTTGTACAGACCCTTACCGGCGCTGCGCGCCTTTGGTTTGATAATTTGCCAACAGGTAAACTTTCCTCTTGGAATGACTTAAAAGAAAATTTTCTTACACACTTCAGTCAGCAACGTCGATGCGTGCGTGACTCCTCAGATGTAATGAACATCTGGCGGAGGGACGCTGAGAACCTCGAAGATTTTATAACGCGTTACAATAAAGAGGTGTTGGAGATTGGAGATGTTCACGAAGACCTTATACGCGCGCAGTTCAAGTACGCGGTAAGGTGTGACGACATGATTAAAGTGTTGTCCGGTACAACTGGCCTTCCAAAAAGCTGGGATAAACTCATGGCGGCAGCCAAGGTCTACGCCCAGACTGAGCGCAAGTTAAATTCTAACAGGCCACCTTTACCTCAGAATCGTCCGTAAGACCTGAGTAGAGGTAGTCGCAAGTATAAGAGAAATTGGAAAGAGTCAAGTCAGAATTCATACTCTCCTTATTCACCATTGATGCGTGTACAACAATCAACAAGATAACAACTCAAAAAGCAATTAAACAAGAGAATAGGGAACGCTAGTGGACTCCATTAACGAAATCTCCGGCTGAGGTTCTCAGCATTGAGAATTATCGTTCAAACAGCCGCAACCAATGAAAAACAAAAAAGGGCAAGACCCAAATTTATTCTGTGACTATCATAGAGACACAGGCCACACAACAGATAACTGCATCAGTCTATGCACGGAGATTAAGAAAGCATTAAAGAGTGGGAAGCTTACACATCTACTCCAGAATGTGCGCAAAGAGATTAAACAGATTACGCGCGGGAACGAAGGGCCTAGCAACAAGAAAATGAAACAGCATGTTTCCATGATTCAAGGAGGTCTGTCGCGCAAGCGTAATCTTCAACACTTTCAAAACAACACATGGCGCGAGCAGCAAGTCATTTTTCCTATCGTTCCAGGAGGTCCTCAAGAAGACCGGCCGGTAGTTATCACCGGTATCTTTGGGCATTACCAAACAGATTATGTGTTTACCGATCCTGGTAGTTCCATGGATATTATGTATGAACAGTGCTTCAAGCAGCTAGATCCTGAGGATAAGGCACGCTTGGAACCAGGTGATTTTCCATTAACTGGGTTCTGCAATGAGGCTGTCTTTCCTCTAGGACAAATCCTTTTTCCTATTACTTTATCTTATGGGAGGTGTTCCCGAACGAGTAACGTCAATTTCATGGTGATGCCGGCAAATTCCCTTCACGATATACTATTGGGACGCCACGCGCAACGTGATTTTAGTATGATTACCTTCGCTCCACATGCTGCTTGTGGTTTTCTGACACCAAATGGTATAGCTATACTCTATGCGCGGAAAAAAATCATGTCAATTGAAGAACCAGTTATGAAGGCTGTCAAGACATTGCCAAGTAACGAACCAGAAAAATGGGTACTCAACAATAAGTATCCTAAGCAAACAATCTTGTTAGGGCCTGCAGTCAGTATTGAAATTCGTGCAAAACTTAAACTACTGTTGTTTCGCAACAAAGACATTTTCGCCTGGACACCCGCCGACATGGTCGGCGTCCCACGCAACATTGCGGAACATTGTCTGAATGTATTTCCATCAGCAGAACCAGTTGTACAGAAAAAGCGCAGAAAAGACAGAGGCAATAAATGAACAAGTCACCGAGTTATTAAATGTTGGTATTCTGCGCGAAGTTAAATACCAGACCTGGGTGGCAAACCCAGTCATGGTAAAGAAACATAATGGCGGGTGGCAGATATGCGTAGATTTTAAAGATTTAAACAAGTCGTGTCCGAAAGATTGTTATTCTCTTCCCGAGATTGACAAAAAGGTTGACTCCTTAGCTTCCTTTCGCTGGAAATGTTTTCTAGATTGTTATAAAGGTTATCATCAAGTCTTGATGAAAAAAGAGGACGGAGATAAAACAACTTTTCGCACGGAGAAGGGCATTTTTTGTTATACCAAGATGCCTTTTGGTCTCCGCAATGCGGGAGCTATTTATCAAAGATTGATGGATACAGTTTTTGGAGATGATATCGGGAAAACTGTGGAAGTCTACATTGATGATTTGGTCATTACGAGTAATTCAGAAGACACTATGTTAGACAACATCCAATGAACTTTTGACTCTCTGCGAAAGGTAAATCTAAAGTTAAATCCAAGCAAGTGCTCCTTCGGCATGGAGGAGGGAAAATTTTTGGGTTTCATCGTCACCAAGGACGGTTTCAAAGTTAATCCTGAGAAGGTCGAAGCAATACAAAAAATGTCTTCTCCTAATACCATCAAAGTGATGCAACGTTTGGCTGGAAGGTTAGCTGCTCTAAACCGCTTCCTCGCCAATCACGCTGCAAAGTCTTATCCATTTATTCGAAGCTTACGCAATTGCACGAAGAGCAAAGAGTTCACATGGACTCCTGAAGCTGATCAAGCTTTCCAGCAAATGAAAGATTGTTTAGTTCAACTTCCCACACTTACTGCTCCTCGTGAAAAAGAACCCATGGTCTTATATCTTGCTGCATCTGAGGTAGCAGTAGGTGCTGTCTTATTGGTAGAACGCGAAGGGGTCCAGTCTCCAATTTACTATATCAGCAAGATGTTGAACGATCCAGAGACAAGGTATTCAATTATGGAGAAATTAGTTTTAGCATTGGTCCACGCCTCGCGCAGGCTGCGAAGATACTTTTCTGGGCATGTTATTACAGTTTTAACAAATTTTCACATTGGCCAAGTCTTGACAAAGCCAGATGTTTCTGGACGACTTGCGAAGTGGGCAATAGAATTGGGAGGTTATAACATCTGTTATAAACCCAGGCCAGCTATCAAAGGCCAAGTTTTGGCAGATTTCATCGCTGAAATTCCTGCTGATAAAATTGAAGAATGTCAAGCAATTCAAAACCCAGTCCCGGTCATAGACAATAGAGCTTGGACACTGTTTACAGATGGCGTATCAAACAGTGATGGGGCTGGAGCAGGTCTTCGATTAATGAGTCCAGAGGGAGCAGAATTCACATATGCAATTTGGTTGGATTTTAAAAGCACCAACAACGAGGCCGAATATGAAGCTTTCCTAGCAGGCTTACGCCTCGCTATTAAAATGGGTGCAACAAACTTAGAAGCCCATGTTGATTCATTATTAGTTGCCGAACAAGTAATTGGAATGTACGATACAAAGGGAGATATCATGGCTTTGTACTTGGCGCAAGCTAAAGCTCTTATAGCACAGTTCCAACAATTTAAAGTCACCCACGTAAAGCGAAGCGAAGACAAACATGCTGACGCTCTAAGTAAACTAGCAGCAACTAGTTTTAAACATTTGGCAAAGGAAGTTCGCATCGAAGTTTTAAGTAATCCATCAGTTCCTTTCAGACAAGTAACAATGGTCGAATTAGGAGATCCATCATGGATGTCTCCAATAGTGATGTATTTGTTACATGGTTCTTTACCAGAAGATAAAGCGCAAGTACGTAAGTTACGATGCAAAGCCCTTAATTACGAGATGATTGACGGTATTCTGTACTGACGCTCTTACATGGGTCCTTCGCTCCGCTGTGTTAACAAATATGATGCGCAATACCTGATGAGGGAGGTTCATGAGGGGCTATGTGGTATACATTCTGGGCGCGCATGGTAGTAGCCAAAGTGAAAAGCGCAGGGTATTATTGGCCCGGAATGTACGTTGACGCTGTAGAGATCTTTCGCAAATGCATGTCCTGCCAAAGGCATGCCCCTAAAACATTGCGCCCAAATAATCCTTTGGTACCCGTTGTAACATTTGGCGGGTCGGGGTGTGACACCCGTCACAACAGCTTGGCCTTTTCAACAATGGGCCACTGATTTAGTGGGACCATTTCCAGATGCGCCCGGCGCAGTCAAGTTTATCATTGTTGCGGTCGATTACTTCACCAAATGGGTTGAAGCTAAACCCTTAGCTTCTACTACAGCGATGGTAATTCGCAAATTCATCTGGGAATACATCATTTGCCGTTTTGGTCTGCCCATGCGCATTATTACAGACAACGGTCCAAATTTAACGACTGAAGAGTTGCAAACGTGGATGACCGAAATGGGAATCCAGCATGTTTTCGCTTCTATTGCGCACCCAAGCAAATGGTCAAGTTGAAAGCATAAACAAACAGTTGGTCGACGGTATCAAAGCCCGCCTCGGCTCGGCACGGCGCGGCGGGGGTGGGTTGACGAACTGCCTAGCATCTTGTGGGCACACCGAACTATGCCCAAGACTAGCACTGGCGAAACTCCTTTTAGCCTTGTGTACAGCACGAAGGCTGTGATTCCTGCCGAAATTGGGTTATCATCTCACGGATGCTAGCCTTGGAAAAACAAGATAACGAAGAATAGAGACGCATTGATCTAGACTTATTAGAGGAAAGACGAGAGAATGCAGCGATTCGTAAAGCTAAGTACAAGTCTCAGCTTGAAAAGTATTACAACAAAAGGGTACGCATCTGCTCCTTTTTTTCCTGGTGACTTTGTTCTTCGCGATAATGAAGCGTTGAATGCCGAAAAACCGGGGAAGTTAGCTCCGCGATGGGAAGGACCGTACGTGTTAAATGAAGTATTGGGAAAAGGCGCGTACCCTCTAAAGCGTATGGACGGAACCAGTGTTCCTCAAACCTGGAACGCCCAACAACTACGCCGATGTTATATGTAATCTCAGTCCTTTAAGCAACTCGTAATGAGACTGCTTACTTTATTTCTTATGTAATCTTAGTGGCAGCCATAGCTTTACGCTTTATCAGTATGAATAAAATACTCTGTCCTACTTACAGTCTTGTATATGCTTATTTACAAACGCATGCAATTCCTTTGGATAAACAAAAACACAAACTCATGAGCCACAAATTAACTTAATACTTACGCTCACACATGAGCAAAGAAATTGTTCATTTGTCTATCCTACACAAGTAATTGGCCACATGGAAAAATTGTAAAATAAATATACTATGTTCACATCAAAAGTACTTGCGCATCAAGCCACGATACATCAAAAAAGACATTTACAGACAGCTACAGGAGTAAACACAATCTAACTCTATTTTCCTGCATCCTTCACATCTTTTTGTTCCTCTGCCTTAAAGAAGATTTCTTTTAATCTATCCACGAAATCATCATGCTGCAGCCCAGCATCGACAAGATCCATGCCAGGAATATGTAATTGATCATAGCTCTCCTTGGCAGCTGTTTAAATGGCCACAGTGTCAGTTCCATGCGTAGCAGCGCGGCTTGTATCCCATTGGGTCTTCAACGTATGAGCCACATGAAGGGTGCACTCCTTATAACCCTCAGCACGACCATCGTTCCGTGCTGCAACCATTAGTTCCGCCACTCTCTCATCTAATTCTGTAGAGTTCAAGATGGAGTTCGCGATCTACAAAATCAACATGTCAATATAAGATATAAATATTCAACAAAGATGAAAATATTGAAAGAAAGGAATATTACCTCCACAATCCCATACTCCCGCAACCAGGTAAGCTGGTTCATGAGGGATTCGGTCAGGCTTTCTGCTGTAGCGCGAGCGACCTCCGTGTCACTAAGCTTTTGTTCACCATCAGTTAAACGGCGGGTCAACTCGGCGTTCTCTGTTCGGTGTAGGTTGATATCTTTTTTTCAAAACATCAACCTCATCTTGCAGCCGCGCCTGGTCAAATAGCATAGAAGTTAGATCATCAATCTCTTTATTCTTAAGAAGGAGAGTCATTTTGGTTGATACCTCATTCTGCTCGCTCCTTTCTCTATGAGAGCGCGCCTCTTCTGCTGCTGTAACTCCATCAGCTTTCTCTTTCTTAAGCTTCTCAATTTCGTTGCGCAGAGATATCTTTTCTTTATTATCGTGATCGCAAGCCTCCACAAAGCGCTTGCGCTCGTCCACATGTTGCGCAGCAGAGGCCTCACATTTGCGCTTCCATGACAGCACAGACCACTTCTCGGTCTTCTCCTCCTCCTCAAACTTGGCTTTTTCAGCCTCAAAATCGACGATCATCTTTAATGTCTTCTCCTTCTCAAGTTTGGCCTTCACCTTATTAATCTCAACCTCATCCAACTCCTTGTTCATACTGTGCCATTCCTGCACGATCCTGTTTATTGTGGAAGAGGCAAGGGCAGACTCTTGCAAATATGATTCATATGTAGCCTCATGATCTTTCTCTTCCTGGCGCTTCACCTCCTCCGGGGGGAAGATGCCCTTATACCACTCCCTGCACGAGTGCCAATCAGTAAAAACATCACCCTGTCTAACCTTCCACACAGGCTGATGGATCGCAGAGGCCCGCTTCTCAGAATAAGAGCGATAGTAATAATCACCAGGCGCCTCCTCTGGGCGAATGGGCGACTCCTCATCAGAATCCTCCACAGACATAAAGCCTTCACTTTGTGTTGAAGGGCCAGCTCCCTTAAACATAAACCTTGAAGGCTCCGACACAGGGGAAGATATTTTTTCTTGCTCCACGGTTGGAGTATCTTTCACCCCAGCATTGTAGCTGTATCTTTAACCAGCTCGCCAGCAGGATTCTCAGCATCAAAGTTTTTAGGCTCTTCTTCCGGAGCCACCTTCTCAGTACGATGGGGTCAACGTAAAAAACGGGTGCTTCTCGCTCCACATCTCTCTCCTCAACGTTTTCAAGCCTGCGCGGCGATGGTATAGCAGATGAGGTGGCCGGTGCAGCCTTCACCATTTTCTCTGCAAAGCATATTAACAAATACCAAGTATAAGATTTTGCGCAACTTTTCCTGATTAGAATTGCGCAACAAACTGAACATACCAGGTGGGAACTTCTTTGCAAAGGCATCTAGATTGCCTTTCTTGCCAATGCGCGGCCGCGCAACTTTCGCTGGAACAGGAGCTATAGTTTCAGACTCCTTCTCTTCTTGGACGTGAGCTTCGACGCCTCTTCTGGGCTTAAGGGTATTTCCAAGGGATCATCTGGGTTCGAGGCAGGAAGAGAGGAGGTGTCAATGGGTTCTGGCTTTGGTTTCCTCAAACCTACAGGCGCAAGACCCTCAAGTGCGTCCGACACCACCACATAATCACACCAAGAGTCAGATACGGGACGCGTACCTTTCTTACCCTCAGCTTTCGTAGCAGCTGATGGCTTGGTTTTTTGATCTGGTTTAGAAGGGGGAGGTGCAACAGCTGCGACAGCAGTTGGTTTCTTCTTCTTCTTCAAGTCAGGGCTATGCCCAAGTTTAGCAAATCACCCACATAGTCAATCATATTGAACAAAGGTTGCGCCATTAGTTATATTGCAATATTACTTAGGAAACATGTTCAAGAGTAATATTGCAATATCAACTTAGGCCTTGTAAGAATTTAATTACCAGTCTTAGAAGATGGTTGCGCCTCTAGCTCCTCCTTCTTGGGCAGCTCAAAGTTCCCCAAGATTTGTGAGAACCAAGTATCCTCACCCTCAGCAATGGGCACGACGACCATTTTCCCTTTCTCTCTCTTGAAAGATACCAAGTAGAGCGGCGCAGCTACATAACAAATATTTTTACATCAGCACGTATCTATTAAAAGATATTACTAAGAAGTTAGACGGTTACTTACCAGTTCCATCTTCAGTATACACCGGTTTTCCCGGTGTTCTTTCTTCCAAAAAATACTCATCCCAGCAACGATGAGGGCCCTCTCCGGCAAAACAATGTTGGACACATCTTTAATATCCTGGTACCACACCTCGTCGGCAGGTATGGGGAGGGTCTCCAGCTCGATATTATCACGGCTCGGAAAGTCATCTTCATCGGGATTACCGCCGCCTTTATGAAGAACTTCTGTTTCCAGTCGTGGTAAGATTTATGTAACATTCGTCATAAAACGGGTTCCAAAACCTGCTCCGTATAAATTCTAGAATTTATAAAATGTTTCGCTACGCATGTACTCATTTTATAAATTATATTAGTTAATTTTTATAGTTAATAAATAAACTAGAATGTAAATATATTGAATAAATAAAAGAAGAAAAATAATACTAATAAATAAAAGTCAAAATAATAATAATAAAAATAAATAAAGGGGGTGTGGACTACGGGTTTCGAACCCGGGTCCTTACCCACACCAAACACACTCTACACCACTACACTACACACACAACTTAATTCAAATCTAAAACAATTAAATTTTATACATAAACTGACACCCACAAGATCCCCTTGCCGGAGATCCCGGCAGTCTACGCGTTTTCTTCCAAACAAACAGTTGTTCAAGTTTATTTTAGGTAAACTTCTCGATTGATTGCACTGGCAATCAATCCAAAACCAAAACCAAGCTCTCCAACACCCTCTATAAATACCCGTCATATTTCCTCAAACAAATTCGCTCAATTCCTCTGGTTCACTCTCTCTTATCGGTCGTCGGAAATTCTTTATTCCACCGGAGAAACCATCGGACCATTAGAATCCATCCGCCGGAGATCGAGATCCTCCAATCCGATTCTACGGTAGACTCCTACTCTTTACCCTTTTAATATTTGTTAATTTGCATAACATTCTGATGTTAATCAGAGGAGAATCAAGAATTTTTGGGCGGGTACAGGTTGGTTCAAATTCATGATGAAGAAGATGAACTGTTGTGTTCATATATATTTATTATAATTAAGATGATAGTCGGGTTAAGCACCCCAGCCCAACTGGTTGGGCCGGGTGCAAACAGTCCACCGCTGGACTGTGTGTCTAACCCGAGTTATATCGTGATTTAAATTAAACTTATAGACAACAGCAAACTTCGTCTTCTTCGTTGGATTTAACCAGAACTAACGTCCGACTGATCCATCGATTTTATCAAGTTTCTTTAGTGTGTTATGATTAATTATAGGTGAGATAAATGAAAAGAATGAAAGACTAAGCGTTAGATATACCGAAATTGGACTCCTCTGTTTCTCCGGCGGAACTCCGATGTCAGCAGACTATTCCGGCGACTTGTGTCTTGCGGCAGAGAGACTTCAGCGAGCTTGAGATGGATGTGAGTGGCTTCGGTATGAGCTCTGTGGTTCAATAAGGCTCAAAGGTGAAAAACTCGGTTTTCCGGCGATTTGCAAGTATTTTCCGGCGAGTAAATTTTCGCCGAGAAAGGGTGCGGTTTTGAGCGAAAACGCTACCAGTGGATTGTGGGTGAATTTATAGGGAGGAATCGAGATGTATAGAGTCGGATTTCAGGCTTGATTCAAAGTCATTACATTTTCCGGTGGTTATGACTTGCGTCGCGGATTCAGACGTCGGTTATAACCGATGTAGTGATTAAAGTTTACGTTATAACTGAAGAAACCGTCCAATCTCGCTAGATCGCCGGGATTTCCGACGACTGCAGTTGGGCGCGTCGTTATTTGAATTTGAGATTTATTTTATGTATTAATTGTTTCCAATATTTAACAAGATACACTAGTGGCGCAGTGGTTGGATGGTTAAGTGTTAAGGCTGTTGACTCGCTGGCTGACCCGGGTTCGAAACCCGGCAGCACTAATTTATTTTTATTTCATTAATTTCAATACTTTTTCAAATAAAACTTTTATAACCCAATATACTTATTAATTATGTATCGTTTAAAATTAATTTGGGCATTAAATATGCAACGAAATTTTTAACTGATTGTTCGGTTAATAAACGGAGCGGGTTTGGTAAATCCGGTTTTTTACGGATGTTACACAAAGCATGCCACACCAAACGTCGCATGAACTAACCCCACTTTGAGTTGTCACTGTGTCTACACCTGGACACCCTCTGACTTTTACCTTGCAATCATGTATTTACGATTTTCATTCGGGTAGCGTGAATGTAACAGGCCAACACCAATATGAACCCTACCAGAGCCCAGTAGTCATGGGGGCCCACATGACTACCAAGGCCAAGTAAGGGGACATATGGTAGCCCAAACATGAGCAAAGCCCAAGACATCCTATGGATGTAGCAAATTTATTTTCTTCATTTGTTCTGTGAATGTTCATTTCTAAATACGACACATGACACCTAAAACGTCAAACTCATACTCTCGATACGTATTCCTTGTAGATGTCTTCTAGTCTCTCTCGTAGAGGTATGAGATCAGGAAAATCTCGCGAGTGCATGGCTGCCCAAATCGCTCAACAAATGGCCACCGTAATACCCAACATTGTAGTTGAAGTCCAACAAGCCCTTGTCGCCAATCCTATCACCCCAACCAATCTAGAAGGACAAAATGTCGCCAACCCTCCTCTCAACACCACTAAATGCACCTTAAAGCATTTCAAATCCTGCGATCCTCCAAAATACAAAGGGACTGAAGGTGTCACTGCTCTCCTCCATTGGTTTGAGGAGATGGAAAACACTTTTCTCAATTACGACTGCCCCGATGATCGCAAGGTGCGATATGCTACCGGTCGTTTGTTCGGAGTAGCACTTACATGGTGGAACACAGAGAAGGGCAAGCGAGGTGCTGAGGATGCTATGACTTTGACTTGGGAAGAGTTGAGGGAGATCATGACAAGACGTTTCTGTCCAAGAAGCGAAATCAAGAAATTAGAAGATGAGTTCTACTCTTTGAAACAAAAGGAGGGCGACCACACCACGTACAACAAGAGATTCCTTGAGTTGAATCAGATGGTCCCCAACTTGTTCACTCCCCTCTACTGTTTGATAGAGCACTACATTCGAGGTCTTCCTTCAAAAATTCAAGACCCTGTAATAAGTACCACACCTGCAACTTTGGAAGCAGCAATGGAGTTAGCTACAGAGCTCACTGAAAACCACATACGGAATGAAGACTTCAAGAAGGAGAAGAAGAAGGATAAAGCATCAACCGAAACCTCAAACTCAACCCAGACCGAATCCTCTTCTCAACCCACTTCTAAGAGAAAACGAGATGGGCAAAATTTCGCTGTCACCCAAGGCAATCAACCAGCTCCACAAGCCGTACCCCTCCAAGCTATCCCAATCACTCAAGTATCACCTAACTCTACTTACCCAAATAAGAAACCTTACATTGGACCTCACCCTCAATGCAACACCTGTTTTTATCACCATCCATCTACCTACCTTGTCGACGGTGTGCTAATTGTGGGCGTTATGGTCATTTGAGCAAAACTTGTCGTACCCCTCAAAACCAAGCTTCACCCTCTACCCAAAGCATGATCCAATCATATCAACAACCCCAATACCCCATAGTTCCACATGTGCGAGCTTGCTTTAATTGTGGGGACCCTACCCATTTTAGAAACACGTGCCCTCGATTGGTTAACATCATAAACGCCCAAGCTCAAGCAAACCCAGTTAACCAAGCAAATCAAGAAAACCCAGCACTACCACCAGCAAGAGGAAGAGCTTACAACATCAACGCCAATCCTGTTGAAGATAATAACGACCCAAACGAACAACCCAACTAGCCTTCCATCACCAAGAGTCAAGACTCAACTTCAACCGTCTAGTTCTTAATGTTTTCTCAATCTTTACGTATCCCTGTTATAAATTGGGAATTTATGTAATCAAGAATTTTATTTCATTAATTTCAATACTTTTTTCAAATAAAACTTTTATAACCCAATATACTTATTAATTATGTATCGTTTAAAATTAATTTGGGCATTAAATATGCAACGAAATTTTTAACTGATTGTTCGGTTAATAAACGGAGCGGGTTTGGTAAATCCGGTTTTTAACGGATGTTACAGTATCCCCTGCTTTTAAGAAATTTCGTCCCGAAATTTAAGTAGTGATATATTTGACTAAAAATGATGGTGTTTAGTTTGACAGTTACATGCTTAGAAAAAGAGTAAGAGTTTAAGTTTTTGTTTGAGGCGGTAACGTCCCTTGTAAGGGTTAAGTACCCTGTTACAGGAATCGTTTTTGTTGCCTACGGTAAAATATTGATAAGCAGAGTTGATTTGCTAAATATGGTATCATGCGTAAGAGTTTTGATATGTTTGGAAGGATATGGTTATATCCTAAAGCAAAACTTCTAATACTACAACCTACATGGAACTGCTCATAACCGTCTAACAATACCTCTGATCCTTTGACAAGAATACTTATATATAGGAAGTACCAGCGGCGTATCCACCATATTCTTGTCAAATTTTCATTGGTTTTATCAGTAAGTTATGATTGGTCCTAACTCTAGAACATAAATAACACAACAACCAATATTTGAATCCACATTCTGATAGCATATATGTTTGAATGGTGACAGTTCCTCTCTCGTTTGTTATGATGGAGAGGTTAGTTTATGTAGAAATAGAACACAATCCAATTTCTTTAACTGGCGAGATGATATGAATGTAACACAAATTTCAACCAAGACAATACTAAATCCTACATGGAACTTCTCATAACCGCCTGATAATGCCTCTGATCCTTTGGCAAGAATACTTATATATAGGAAGTACCAGCGGCGTATCCACCATATTCTTGTCAAATTTTCGTTGGTTTTATCCACAAGTTATGATTAGTTACCAAGAAATTACTAAATCCTACATAGAACTTCTCATAACCGTCTGACAATGCCTCTGAACCTTTGACAAGAATACTTATATATAGGAAGTACCAGCGGCGTATCCACCATATTCTTGTCAAGTTTTCATTGGTTTTATCAGTGAGTTATGATTGGTTCTATGATATAACTCTAGAACATAAATAAACACAATAACCAATATTTGAGTCCATATTCTGATAGCATACATGTTTGAATGATGACAACACCTCTCTCGTTTGTTGTGATGGAGAGGTTAGTCATTGTGGAAGTGAGACATAGCTCAACTTCTTTAAATGATGAAATTGAATACGCTGAAATGTATAATGAACAAACTTCAACCAAAACATACTAAATCCTACATGGAACCTCTCATAACCGCCTGATAATGTCTCCGATCCTTTGACAAGAATACTTATATATAGGAAGTACCAGCGGCGTATCCACCATATTCTCGTCAAATTTTCATTGACTTTATCCGCAAGTTATGATTAGTTCTATGTGACTCTACAACAAACACAACAACCACAAGATCATATTGCATGTACTGAAAATGAAAAATGTATATGCGATCAAGGCTCAATCAAACGGAGCCGATCGTATTGCATGTATTGAAAATGAAAAATGTCTGTGCGATCAAGGCTCAATCAAACGGAGCCGATCGTATTGCATGTACTGAAAATAATAAACAATAATCACACAAACAGTTTATACATGGAACCTCTCATAACCGCCTGATAATGCCTCCGATCCTTTGACAAGAATACTTATATATGGAAGTACCAGCAGCGTATCCACCATATTCTCGTCAAATTTTCATTGACTTTATCCGCAAGTTATGATTAGTTCTATGTGACTCTATAACAACACAACAACCAAAACTTACTAAATCCTGCATGGAACCTCTCATAACCGCCTGATAATGCCTCTGATCCTTTGACAAGAATACTTGTATATAGGAAGTACCAGCGGCGTATCCACCATATTCTCGTCAAATTTTCATTGACTTTATCCGCAAGTTATGATTAGTTCTATGTGACTCTACAACAAACACAACAAAATGAAAAATGTCTGTGCGATCAAGGCTCAATCAAACGGAGCCGATCGTATTGCATGTACTGAAAATGAAAAATGTCTGTGCGATCAAGGCTCAATCAAACGGAGCCGATCGTATTGCATGTACTGAAAATGAAAAATGTCTGTGCGATCAAGGCTCAATCAAACGGAGCCGATCGTATTGCATGTACTGAAAACAATAATCACTCAAACAGTTTACACATGGAACCTCTCATAACCGCCAGATAATGCTTCTGATCCTTTGGCAAGAATACTTATATATAGGAAGTACCAGCGGCGTATCCACCATATTCTTGTCAAAGTTTCATTGGCTTTATCCTTAAGTTATGATTGGTTCTATGTGATTCTAGAACATAAAGAAAAACATAAAACTAAACGATTGGAGTTGAATCTGGATTTTCGGTGAAGAGGACTAGTTGGGTATCTTCGTTTGGGCCGTCATTATCTTCGACAGGATTGGCGTTGATGTTGAAAACTCTTCCCCTTGCTGGTGGCCTAGTGATTGGGTTTTCTTGATTTACTTGGTTAACTGGGTTTGATTGAGCTTGAGTGTTTATGATGTTAACCAATCGAGGGCACGTGTTTCTAAAGTGGATAGGGTCGCCACAATTGAAACAAGCTCGAACATATGGGAACATGGGGTATTGAGTTTGATGATAGGTTTGGATCAGGTTTTGAGTAGGTAGAGAGATTTGGTTTTGAGGGGTGCGGCAAACCTTGCTCAAATGACCATAGCGTCCACAATTCGCACATAGTCGACAAGGTAAGGTAAGGGGATGGTGATAAAAACAGGTGTTACATCGAGGGTGAGGTCCAAGATATGGTTTCTTATTTGGGTAAGTTGAGTTGGGTGCCACTTGAGTGATTGGGATAGCTTGGATGGGTATGGCGTGTGAAATTAATTGATTACGTTGGATAGTAGCGAAAAGTTGCCCGTCTCTTTTTCTCTTAGAAATGGGTTGAGAAGGGGATTCGGTTTGGGTGGAGTTTGAAATTTCAGTCGATGCTTTATCCTTCTTCTTCTCCTCCTTGAAGTCTTTGTTCCGGATTCGGATCCCGGTGAGCTCTGTTGCTAGCTCCATTGCTGCTTCCAAAGTTGCAGGCGTGGTACTTATTACAGAGTCTTGGATTTTTGACGGAAGACCTCGAATGTAGTGCTCGATCAAACGGTAAAGAGGTGTGAACAGGTTGGGAACCATTTGATTTAACTCGAGGAATCTTTTGTTGTATGTGGTGTGGTCGCCTTCCTTTTGCTTCAACGAATAGAACTCCATCTTCTAATTTCTTGATTTCGCTCCTTGGGTAAAACCGTCTTGTCATGATTTCCTTCAACTCTTCCCAAGTCAAAGTCATAGCATCTTCAACGCCTCGTTTGGCCTTCTCTGTATTCCACCAAGTAAGGGCTATTCCATATAAACGACCAGTAGCATATCGTACCTTGCGATCGCCGGGGCAATCGCAATTTAGAAAAGTGTTCTCCATTTCTTCAAACCAATGGAGGAGAGCGGTGACACCTTCAGTCCCTTCGTATTTTGGAGGGTCGCAGGATTTGAAATGCTTGTAGGTGCATTTAGTGGTATTTGGGGGAGGGTTGATAACGTGTTGATCTTCTTGATTGACAGGATTCGCGGTAAGTGCTTGTTGGACTTGGATTACAATGTTGGGTATTACGGCAGCCATTTGTTGAGCGATTAGATCAGCCATGCGCTCGCGGGCTTTTCCTGCTCTCATCTTCCTACGGGCGAGGTTAGAAGACATCTACAAGGAATACGCATCATGAGTATGAGTTGAATGTTTTTGGGATCATGGGTCGTGCTTAGGAATGAACATTCATAAAATAAATATAGAAAATAAATCTACTACATCCATAGGATGTCTTGGGCTTTGCTCGTCATTAGGCCCTGCATGCCGCCATACTTCACCTTCGTAATCATGTGGGCCCCCATGAATACCGGGTTTTTCATATGGTTCGCATGTGTTAGCCTGGTTACGTACACTAAAACCCGGAGAAAATCGAGAAATATGTATATAACGTATGAGATTCGGAATGTGTCCAGGTGTAGACACGGTGACACCTCAAAGTGGGGTTAGTTCGAACGACGTTTGGTGTGGCATGCTTTGGCCTAATAGGTCCTTCGTACTCTCATCGTTAGTCCCCAGGTAGGCAAACTGGTCCGTTATATTGGATTTATACGAATGCCAACCTAGACAGGACGTTCCGACTACCGATACTTGTACCCTTCCAGTTACTACATGCCCGTCGCAGAACTTACTTTGATGAGATTTGAAAATTGCAACAAAATCTTTGAATAACAAAAGTATGAACATTAAAATCTGTATGATGAATGTGTATGTAAGTATGTATGTTTAACTGTAAGTATAAACAAATATGAAACAAATAAATATCATAAGTTTGTATGTAACCACCTAACAATTAAAATTTAGGCAAACTATAGTATAGGCTCTAAGGGTCTAATAACCTATCCTATATCCCTATAGTCATGGCTCTGATACCAATCTGTCACACCCCGACCCGCAGCGGAAAAGGTGATCGGGGCATGATTGGGTTATCATCAAAGCTCATGACATTTATTTTAACGTTTCATGTTCATTAATACACTTTAATGGAAAATTACAATCAATATTACATCATGTCCTAAATATCAATCTAGGCTTCATTGTTTTCTTCTAAGGCATTTCCTATGTTTTCCTTGCTTCATCCTGTTCACCTGTATCATGTGTAAAAAGGGTTTCTGGATCAACAAAAAGTTGGCGAGTGAATCCTATGGAAAACATTTGAACAAGTTTATTTAATTGATTATAAAATAAAGTGCACAACCACAGATGAGTAAAAATAGATGTAACTTATTCACCAATCAATTTAATATTAAATAATACACACATGAACAATAATGGATCGTTTTGAGGCACTCGTTGCTCAATTCGTCTCTCATGAGGAACTGATGGGCCTAATGAATGAATTGCATAAACTTGACAATATGAAATACATAACTACAAACAATAATAACTCAATAATACACACACGAACAATTATGGATTTGTTTTGAGGCACGCGTTGCTCAACTCGTCTCACACGAGGAACTGATGGGCCTAATGAATGAATTTCTTATAAATTGACAATATGAAATACATAACTACAAATAATGTATACAATCTAAGTTTAGATCACAATATGGTATGGCACAAGTTTAAATAAACGAGTTAATTTTATGACACATGACACACCCCAAAACGTGTAATTAACAAGGGGAGTTGTGAGATTCACTCACATTGGGTGCGTTCGGTTGATGATGTTGAATGCGCACGAAGTGGTTTTAACCACGAGTGAAATTAACCTAGATAATGGCATAATGTTTCGGTAAGTAAACGGGTTTTATTAATCCATTTTAGTAGGATTGTTGGGTGTATTTTTGTGAGTTTAAGGCTATCTTCTAACCTTAAAAATGTTATTTTTAAGTATTTTTAATTGATTTTTAAATAAAATAAATAAATAAAAATAATAAAAAAATGTTGAGTTTTTGACAGATGACCGTTGACCATTGACCATTGACTTTGACTGTTGACCGGTTCGTATGTGTGTATGTGTGCGCTGAGTGAGGCTCGAACCCGAGACCTCCCGTACGCGTGCACGCAGCTCTACCAACTGAGCTACGTGTCTAACCCGAAATATTTCTGTTTTTAATTATATTTATATATTAATTGAATTAAACAGAAAATCATTTATTTTTAAAAACGATTTTAATCTAACGACTCGGTGCGCTCCAAAGGTCTCGAACCCGGGACCTGTGGTTTAGGTTAACACACAGTCCACCGCTGGACTGTGTGTCTAACTTGTTAAATAAACTGATTTTTATTATACTTATATACAAACTAAGTATTTTCATTTCTGTCTTAAATAAAAAGTTTGATGATTGTCCGGACCGGTGCGGTAGTCCGGACTCGAACTCGTGACCTGTGTTTTAAACGCGCACACAGTCCACCACTGGACTGTGTGTCTATCTTGGTTATTATTCCGGTTTTTATTAAACTTAACATCTTACGCAGTGACTCCGGTTCGTTTAAAAAAAGAACATTTTTATTAAGGCGAGTATGCGTGGGACATGTATCGAACTCGGGACGTGAGCGTGTTTAATGTGCACACAGTCCACCGCTGGACTGTGTGTCTAACCCGAGTTATATCGTGATTTAAATTAAACTTATAGACAACAGCAAACTTCGTCTTCTTCGTTGGATTTAACCAGAACTAACGTCCGACTGATCCATCGATTTTATCAAGTTTCTTTAGTGTGTTATGATTAATTATAGGTGAGATAAATGAAAAGAATGAAAGACTAAGCGTTAGATATACCGAAATTGGACTCCTCTGTTTCTCCGGCGGAACTCCGATGTCAGCAGACTATTCCGGCGACTTGTGTCTTGCGGCAGAGAGACTTCAGCGAGCTTGAGATGGATGTGAGTGGCTTCGGTATGAGCTCTGTGGTTCAGTAAGGCTCAAAGGTGAAAAACTCGGTTTTCCGGCGATTTGCAAGTATTTTCCGGCGAGTAAATTTTCGCCGAGAAAGGGTGCGGTTTTGAGCGAAAACGCTACCAGTGGATTGTGGGTGAATTTATAGGGAGGAATCGAGATGTATAGAGTCGGATTTCAGGCTTGATTCAAAGTCATTACATTTTCCGGTGGTTATGACTTGCGTCGCGGATTCAGACGTCGGTTATAACCGATGTAGTGATTAAAGTTTACGTTATAACTGAAGAAACCGTCCAATCTCGCTAGATCGCCGGGATTTCCGACGACTGCAGTTGGGCGCGTCGTTATTTGAATTTGAGATTTATTTTATGTATTAATTGTTTCCAATATTTAACAAGATACACTAGTGGCGCAGTGGTTGGATGGTTAAGTGTTAAGGCTGTTGACTCGCTGGCTGACCCGGGTTCGAAACCCGGCAGCACTAATTTATTTTTATTTCATTAATTTCAATACTTTTTCAAATAAAACTTTTATAACCCAATATACTTATTAATTATGTATCGTTTAAAATTAATTTGGGCATTAAATATGCAACGAAATTTTTAACTGATTGTTCGGTTAATAAACGGAGCGGGTTTGGTAAATCCGGTTTTTTACGGATGTTACACAAAGCATGCCACACCAAACGTCGCATGAACTAACCCCACTTTGAGTTGTCACTGTGTCTACACCTGGACACCCTCTGACTTTTACCTTGCAATCATGTATTTACGATTTTCATTCGGGTAGCGTGAATGTAACAGGCCAACACCAATATGAACCCTACCAGAGCCCAGTAGTCATGGGGGCCCACATGACTACCAAGGCCAAGTAAGGGGACATATGGTAGCCCAAACATGAGCAAAGCCCAAGACTCCTATGGATGTAGCAAATTTATTTTCTTCATTTGTTCTGTGAATGTTCATTTCTAAATACGACACATGACACCTAAAACGTCAAACTCATACTCTCGATACGTATTCCTTGTAGATGTCTTCTAGTCTCTCTCGTAGAGGTATGAGATCAGGAAAATCTCGCGAGTGCATGGCTGCCCAAATCGCTCAACAAATGGCCACCGTAATACCCAACATTGTAGTTGAAGTCCAACAAGCCCTTGTCGCCAATCCTATCACCCCAACCAATCTAGAAGGACAAAATGTCGCCAACCCTCCTCTCAACACCACTAAATGCACCTTAAAGCATTTCAAATCCTGCGATCCTCCAAAATACAAAGGGACTGAAGGTGTCACTGCTCTCCTCCATTGGTTTGAGGAGATGGAAAACACTTTTCTCAATTACGACTGCCCCGATGATCGCAAGGTGCGATATGCTACCGGTCGTTTGTTCGGAGTAGCACTTACATGGTGGAACACAGAGAAGGGCAAGCGAGGTGCTGAGGATGCTATGACTTTGACTTGGAAAGAGTTGAGGGAGATCATGACAAGACGTTTCTGTCCAAGAAGCGAAATCAAGAAATTAGAAGATGAGTTCTACTCTTTGAAACAAAAGGAGGGCGACCACATCACGTACAACAAGAGATTCCTTGAGTTGAATCAGATGGTCCCCAACTTGTTCATCTCCCTCTACTGTTTGATAGAGCACTACATTCGAGGTCTTCCTTCAAAAATTCAAGACCCTGTAATAAGTACCACACCTGCAACTTTGGAAGCAGCAATGGAGTTAGCTACAGAGCTCACTGAAAACCACATACGGAATGAAGACTTCAAGAAGGAGAAGAAGAAGGATAAAGCATCAACCGAAACCTCAAACTCAACCCAGACCGAATCCTCTTCTCAACCCACTTCTAAGAGAAAACGAGATGGGCAAAATTTCGCTGTCACCCAAGGCAATCAACCAGCTCCACAAGCCGTACCCCTCCAAGCTATCCCAATCACTCAAGTATCACCTAACTCTACTTACCCAAATAAGAAACCTTACATTGGACCTCACCCTCAATGCAACACCTGTTTTTATCACCATCCATCTACCTACCTTGTCGACGGTGTGCTAATTGTGGGCGTTATGGTCATTTGAGCAAAACTTGTCGTACCCCTCAAAACCAAGCTTCACCCTCTACCCAAAGCATGATCCAATCATATCAACAACCCCAATACCCCATAGTTCCACATGTGCGAGCTTGCTTTAATTGTGGGGACCCTACCCATTTTAGAAACACGTGCCCTCGATTGGTTAACATCATAAACGCCCAAGCTCAAGCAAACCCAGTTAACCAAGCAAATCAAGAAAACCCAGCACTACCACCAGCAAGAGGAAGAGCTTACAACATCAACGCTAATCCTGTTGAAGATAATAACGACCCAAACGAACAACCCAACTAGCCTTCCATCACCAAGAGTCAAGACTCAACTTCAACCGTCTAGTTCTTAATGTTTTCTCAATCTTTACGTATCCCTGTTATAAATTGGGAATTTATGTAATCAAGAATTTTAATGCCAATTGATATTACTGTTTTATTTCTTACCTTTACTCATCGATTTAATGTTCATATCAATATACATCACGAGGCACCTTATTCTCATCATTTAAAGAAGTTGGGTCGTGTCTCACTTTTTCATAGACTGACCCCTTCATCATAACAAACGAGAGAGGTACCGTTGTCATTCAGTCATGTATTCTTTCAGATTTGAGACTCAAACTTTGGCTGTTGTGTTTGTTTATGTCTTATAGATTTTAGGGTCACATAGAACTAATCATAACTTACTGACAGAGCCAATGAAAATTTGACATGAATATGGTGGATACGCCGCTAGTACTTCCTATATATAAGTATTCTTGTCAAAGGATCAAAAGCATTGTCAGACGGTTATGAGAAGTTCCGTATAGTTTTTCTTTTGATATAACTATATCCTTTCAACTCATCAATTCCCTCAAAACTCTTATGCATGAGATCATACCTATTCAACCAACTCTGTTTATCCATGTTTCGCATTTTTATACTTTAGGCATCAAAAAGCGATTCCTGTAGCAGGAAACCTTACTAGGAACGTTACCGCCTCAACCAAAATCCAAGCAATCGCACCTCCCTTTTGCTGTTAAAAGATTTTCAGATATTAATCAGAGTACGTTGGGAGTCAAAAACGAAAACCTGATTTTACATGGGAACGCGAAGACTTCCGCATCTTATCCTATTACAACTTCTACCTAAATTTCGGAACTAAATTTCTAAACGTAGGGGATACTGTAACATTCGTCATAAAACGGGTTCCAAAACCCGCTCCGTATAAATTCTAGAATTTATAAAATGTTTCGCTACGCATGTACTCATTTTATAAATTATATTAGTTAATTTTTATAGTTAATAAATAAACTAGAATGTAAATATATTGAATAAATAAAAGAATAAAAATAATACTAATAAATAAAAGTCAAAATAATAATAATAAAAAAATAAAGGGGGTTTGGACTACGGGTTTCGAACCCGGGTCCTTACCCACACCAAACACACTCTACACCACTACACTACACACGCAACTTAATCCAAATCTAAAACAATTAAATTTTATACACAAACTGACACCCACAAGATCCCCTCGCCAAAGATCCCGGCAGTCTACGCGTTTTCTTCCAAACAAACAGCTGTTCAAGTTTATTTTAGGTAAACTTCTCGATTGATTGCACTGGCAATCAATCCAAAACCAAAACCAAGCTCTCCAACACCCTCTATAAATACCCGTCGTATTTCCTCAAACAAATTCGCTCAATTCCTCTGGTTCACTCTCTCTTATCGGTCGTCGGAAATTCTTTATTCCACCGGAGAAACCATCAGACCATTAGAATCCATCCGCCGGAGATCGAGCTCCTCCAATCCGATTCTACGGTAGACTCCTACTCTTTACCTTTTAATATTTGTTAATTTGCATAACATTCTGATGTTAATCAGAGGAGAATCAAGAATTTTTGGGCGAGTACAGGTTGGTTCAAATTCATGATGAAGAAGATGAACTGATGTGTTCATATATATTTATTATAATTAAGATGATAGTCGGGTTAAGCACCCAGCCCAACTGGTTGGGCCGGGTGCAAACCGAACACATGGTCGACGGCTCGATCCCACGCACACACACCGGCTCGATTGATTAAAACCCTTTTTAATCTATCACTTTCTGTATACACTTAACCAGTATATAAATATAATTAAATTTCAAGTATTAACGGGTTAGAAACCCAACCCAGTTGGTTGGGCTGGGTGCAAGTTACAGACAAGGTCTCGGGTTCGAGACATGTGGTACGCGTCCGGTTCAATCCAGTATAAACATTTTTAATTTAATTAAATTTGATAAAACCTAAAACGTGTATAAATATAATTAAAATCTAGATTCTTTCCGGTTAGACACGTAGCTCAGTTGGAAGAGCTGCGTGCACGCAACCGAGAGGTCACGAGTTCGAATCTCACCACAAACAGTCAAACGAGTCAACGAACCGGTCAGACCTGCTGTCAGGTCTGACAAGGTTTTTTTTATTTATTATTTTATTTCATTTTATACTATTTTTGTATATTTTTATTTAATCAAAAATCAATTTAAAACACTTCAAAATGCGATTTCTTAGGCTTAAAAACTCCAATAAATATCACAAAGACAACCTAAAAATCTAATAAAAATTATTAAATCAAAATATTATCTTTATATATTTATCGAAATATTGCGTTATTCTTTAGGTTAGTCTTCTTCGTCGGTTAAATCCTCAACTCGTGCGCACTCTTCATCAATCAAGAAAACGCACCCACTGTGAGTGAATTCTTACAAATTCCCCTTTTTATTCATGTTTTGGGGTGTATCATGTGTCATTTATACATTTCGTTTATTCAAACCCTTGTGCTATTACCATTATATGATCTAAACGTGTGATGTAAATGTTGGTTGTTGTGTTGCATGTTTACATTTTGTCAAGTTGCGTGCAAATAATTCATTAGGCCCATCAGTTCCTCGTTGGAGACGAGTTGAGCATCAGGTGCCTCATTAGATCGGCTCCGTTTAATTGAGTCTTGATCTCATTGTTCATCATTTGATATGTGTGTGCGTGCATTAATTGAGATTATGTATTTTGTGGTTAAATTTACATGTACGTATACTCATATTTGGTTATGCACATTTTTATTCAAATAACCGATACAACTAATTCTTTCAGACATTTAAATAAGATTCACTCGCCAACTTTTGTTGACCCAAAACCCTATTTTTACACATGATATAGGTGGACAGGTTGAAGCAAGGAACAAATATGAAATTGCCTTAGAAGAAAAATAAAGAAGTCATGAAAAATGTATTTGAACATGTTGTGCTTGTATGTTTATTGTAATTTCTTCTTTAAAAAGAAATAATTAATATGAAACTTATAGTAAATGTCATGAGCTTTGATGAAAACCCAATTATGCCCCGACTACCATTTCCGCTGCGGGTCAGGGTCTGACAATTTAGGTGGCACTAACAGCAATCGTTTTGCTTGCACACGTTGTTGGAACGAGTAGAAACACAACGAGCAGTGCAACTGATAGAAGACTCTAAACTTCTCAACCGTCGGTATTGTCACACCCCGACCCGCAGCGGATAAGGTGATCGGGGCATGATTGGGTCATCATCAAAGCTCATGACATTTATTAAATGTTTCATATTCATTAATACAAATTAAATGAAAGTTTACAATGATTGCTACAACATGATCTAACTAACAATCTAACTCCTTTGTTCTCTTCTAAGGCAATCCTATGCTATCCTTGCTTCAACCTGTTCACCTGTATCATGTGTAAAAAGGTTTTTGGATCAACATAATGTTGGCGAGTGAATCCTATGGAAAACATTTGAACAATTTATTTAAGTTGATTATGAAAAATGTGCACAACCAAACATGAGTAAAATTAGATGTAACTTGATCAATAATCATAAGATGTTAAATGAAAACACTCATGAACAATAATGGAACAATTAAAGGCACGCGATGCTCAACTCGTCTCTCACGAGGAACTGAGGGGCCTGATGAATGAATTGCATAAACATGATAATATGAATAACACAACTACAAACAATATAAACTCAATGAAAACACACATGAACAATAATGAATTTGAATTGAAGCACGCGATGTTCTACTCGTTTCCCACGAGGAACTGATGGGCTTATTGTATGAGTTTCATGTAATTTGACAAACGGAAAATAAATCACAACAATAAATCAATCTAAGATTAAGTCATGATGTGGTATGGCACAAGTTTAAATAAATAAATTAATTAATTCATAACACATGAACACCCCAAAACGTGTAATTTAAAAAGGGGGAATTGTAAGATTCACTCACAGTGGGTGCGTTCGGTTGATGATGATGAATGCACGCGAAGTGGTTTTAACCACGAGTGAGATTTAACCTAGATAAATCGCATTATGGTTTGGTGAGTAAACGGATTTTATTAAACTATTTTAGTAGGATTGTTGGGTGTATTTTTGTGAGTTTGAAACTATTTTCTAATCTTAAAAATGTTATTTTTAAGTATTTATAATTGATTTTAATTAAAATAATTAAATAAAAATACATAAAAAAAATTATTATTTTTCTGACCGTTGACCGGCCGGTTGACCGTTGACCTGACCGTTGACCGGTTCGTTGACAGTTTATTGTGCGCTGAGTGAGGCTCGAACCCGAGACCTCTCGTACGCGTGCACGCAGCTCTACCAACTGAGCTACGTGTCTAACCCGTTATATATCCGATTTTAATTATATATATACACTAATTAGATTAAACCGAAAATCATTTTTATTTTAAAAACAATTTAATCGAAACGGTCATGCACACCACAGGTCTCGAACCCGGGACCTGTGGGTTAATATAACACACAGTCCACCGCTGGACTGTGTGTTCAACATGTTATATAACTTGATTTTTATTATACTTAAAGACAATTTAGTTATTTCCTTTTCTGTCTTATTTAAAAAGAAAAGATAATTGTCCGAGTCGGTGCTGAAGACCGGACTCGAACTCGTGACCAGTGATATAAACAAACGCACAGTCCACCGCTGGACTGTGTGTCTAACTTGGTTATTATTCTGGTTATCAATATACTTAACATATAACTAAGGCGATCCGGTTCAGTTAAACAAAAACTTGATTTTTATTAAAGCAACGTGTGTGAAACGGGAATCGAACTCGAGACGTTTTGCGTTTTATATGTGCACACAGTCCACCGCTGGACTGTGTGTCTAACCCGATTAATTTCATGATTTTAATTAAACTTATATGATAACAAGTCTTCATCTTCTTCACTGAACGAATAACCAGAAATCGGGTCTGACTGGTTCGAGCTTTTGATCAAGTTTCATTAGTGTTTTACAGTTTATTTCGGTAAGATAAAAGTGAAAAAGGAAAAGAAACTGAGCGGAGATTATACCGACTGGATCCTCTGTTTTCCGGCAGAACTCCGGCGACAGAATCCAACTCCGGCTACGGGTGTCTGGCAGCAACAAGTCTCCGGAAATCTTGGAAAGAGTATTGGTAACTTCGGTAAAGGTTTAGGGGATTCAGTGAAGTTCAGAAATAAGAAAGTCGGTTTTCCGGCGATGAGCAGGGAACTTCCGGCGAGAAAAATTACGCCGTGAAAAGATGTGATTTTTTAGCGAAAAGGTTTGCAGACGATTGTGGGTCAATTTATAGAAGAAACAAGATGTATTTGGTCTGGTTTTGGGCTGGGTTCATCAATTCAAGTTTTCCGGCGGTTTTGAATTTGGTCGCGGACTTCAAACATCGGTTATAACCGATATGTGATTAAAGGTTTACGTTATAACGTAAATCGTAGTTAAGATTCGCGGAAATTCCGGGATTCCGACGACTGAAACGATTTGGGCGCCGGTTTTGAATTCGTAAAGTCACTATATCAATTAACTGATTCTAATATTCATCAAACATAACAAGCGGCGCAGTGGTTTGTGTGTGAGGTGTTAAGTCACTTAGTGACTCGGTACAGACCCGGGTTCGAAACCCGGCAGATGTATTTAATTTTTATTTTGCGATTTTTGACAGTTTTTCAAAAACTAAATATATATTCGCGTATAATAATTGATTACGGATCGTTTAAAAATGTTTTGGACATTTAATTCGAAACGAAAATTTTGACTGACTGTTCGGTTGATAAACGGAGCGGGTTTGGTAAATCCGTTTTTTGACGGATGTTACAGTATCCCCTGCTTTTTAGAAATTTCGTCCCGAAATTTGAATAATGATATATTTTGACTAAAAAGGATGATGACGTTTTGTTTGACAGTTGTATGCTCAGAAAAATGAAGGTTTAAGTTTTTGTTCGAGGCGGTGTAACGTTCCTTGTAAAGGTTAAGTACCCTATTCAGGAATCGCTTTTTGTTGCCTACTGTATGAATATTGATAATCAGGAAATGATTCTCTAAAAATGATATCATACATAAGAGTTTAGATACGTTTGAGAAAAATATGGTTATATCCTAAGGCAAAACTTCTAACACTACAATCTACATGGAACATAAATAAAAACACAACAGCTGATATCCAAACATGAATGAACACATCAGCAAATATTTGAACGTGAATAAACATAACAGCAAATATTCGAACATGAATGAACACATCGGCAAATATTTGAACATGCATAAACACAACAGCAAGTATTTGAACATGAATAAACACAACAGCAAAAATTCGAACATGAATAGACACATCAGCGAATGAATAAACACAATAGCCAATATTCGAACATGAATAGACACATCAGCGAATATTTGAACATGAATAAACACAACAGCAAATATTTGAATCCACATTCTGATAACATATATGTTTGAATGATGAAAGTTCCTCTCTCGTTTGTTATGATGGAGAGGTTAATTTATGTAGAAATGGAACACAATCCAATCTCTTTAAATAACATGATGATATAAATGTATCACAAATTCCAACCAAGGCAATAATAAATCCTACATGGAACTTCTCATAACCGTCTGATAATGCCTCTGATCCTTTGGCAAGAATACTTATATATAGGAAGTACCAGCGGCGTATCCACCATATTCTTGCCAAATTTTCATTAGTTTTATCCACAAGTTATGATTGGTTACCAAGAAACTAATAAATCCTACATAGAACTTCTCATAACCATCCGTTAATGCCTCTGATCCTTTGACAAGAATACTTATATATAGGAAGTACCAGCGGCGTATCCACCATATTCTTGTCAAATTTTCATTGGTTTTAACAGTGAATTATGATTAGTCCTATAACTCTACAATCAATACAACAAACATAAATTACTGAAATGAAACATATCTGTGCGATCAAGGCTCAATCGAACGGAGCCGATCGTATTGCATGTACTGAAAATGAAATTGTGTGCTCAAGGCTCAATCAAACGGAGCCGAACATATTGAATGTACTGAAATTGAAATTGTGTGCTCAAGGCTCAATCAAACGGAGCCGAACATATTGAATGTACTGAAATTGAAATTGTGTGCTCAAGGCTCAATCAAACGGAGCCGAACATATTGCATGTCCTGAATATGAATAACTTAACCACACAAACAGCCTATGCATGGAACCTCTCATAACCGCCTGATAATGCCTCCGATCATTTGACAAGAATACTTATATATAGGAAGTACCATCGGCGTATCCACCATATCCTTGTCAAATTTTCATTGACTTTATCCGCAAGTTATGGTTAGTTCGATGCGACTCTACTACAAACACCACAACCACAAGATACTGATAATGAAATTGTATGTGTGCTCAAGGCTCAATCAAACGGAGCCGAGCGTATTGCATGAACTTGAAATGTGAATAAATCTGTGTACTCAAGGCTCAATCCAACGGAGCCGAGCATATTGCATGAACTGGAAATGAGAATAAATCTGTGTACTCAAGGCTCAATCAAACGGAGCCGAGCATATTGCATGTACTGAAATGAGAATAAATATTACGTAACCGATCAAGGCTCAACAAACGGAGCCGATCGTGCGGGCACACCCTGATCAACCCATAATAAAATGGGGATCAAACTCAACCTCGATGGATGGGGAGCTGCGGCCTCGGCAAAATCGTATACTGAAAACAATATATAATATATAATATCCAATGATTCCTCTAACAGTCTACACATGTGATAAAGAAAGACTAAACAATAGGAGTTGAATCTGGATCTTCGGCGAACAGGACTAGCTGAGTATCTTCGTTTGGGCCGTCATTATCTTCGACAGGGTTGGCGTTGATATTGAAGACTCTTCCTCTTGCTGGCGGCATAGTGGTTGGGTTTTCTTGGTTTACTTGGTTAACTGGGTTTGATTGGGCTTGAGTGTTGATAACGTTTACCAATTGAGGGCATGTGTTTCTAAAGTGGGTAGGGTCACCACAATTGAAGCAAGCTCGAGCATATGGGAACATGGGGTGTTGGGGTTGGTGATAAGTTTGGGCCATGTTTTGTGTAGGGGAGAAGGTTTGGTCTTGAAAGGTGCGACAAACATTGCTCAAATGACCATAACGTCCACAAGTTGTACATAGCCGGCAAGGTAAAGTAAGGGGATGGTGATAAAAACAGTGGTTGCATCGAGGATGAGGTCCAAGATATGGTTTCTTATTTGGGTAAGCTGAGTTGGGTGCCTCTTGGGTGATTGGGACAGCTCGGATGGGTTATAGCGTGAAAAACGGGTTGATTTCGTTGGGTCGCAGCGAAAAGTCGCCTGACTCTTCTTTTCTTAGGTTTGGGTTGAGAAGGGGATTCGGGTTGAGAAGGGGATTCGGTTTGAGAAGGGGATTCGGTTTGAGAAGGGGATTCGGGGGTTTCAGTCGATTCTTTATCCTTCTTCTTCTCCTCCTTGAAGTCTTTGTTTCGGATTCGGTTCTCGGTGAGCTCTGTTGCTAGCTCCATTGCTGCTTCCAAAGTTGCAGGCTTGGTACTTATCACAGGGTCTTGAATCTTTGACGGAAGACCACGAATGTAGTGCTCGATCAAACGGTAGAGGGGAGTAAACATGTTGGGAACCATTTGATGTAATTCAAGGAACCTTTTGTTGTAGGTGGTGTGGTCTCCTTCCACTTGCTTCAATGAGTAAAATTCATCTTCTAGCTTCTTGATTTCGCTCCTTGGACAAAATCGTCTGGTCATGATTTCCTTCAATTCATTCCAAGTTAGGGACATAGCATCTTCAACACCTCGTTTTGCCTTCTCTGTGTTCCACCAAGTAAGTGCTATCCCATATAGTCGACCGGTAGCATAACGCACTTTGCGATCATCAGGGCAATCGCAATTTAGAAAAGTATTCTCCATTTCTTCAACCCGATGGAGGAGTGCGGTGACACCTTCAGTCCCTTTATATTTCGGAGGGTCGCATGATTTGAAATGCTTGTAGGTGCATTTAGTGGTGTTTGGGGAAGAGTTGAAAATGTTTTGGTTTGCTTGATTGACAGGATTATTGGTAAGTGCTTGTTGAACTTGGATTACAATATTGGGTATTACAGCAGCCATTTGTTGAGCAATTAAGGTAGCCATGCGTTCGCGGGCTTTTCCTGCTCTCATCTTCCTACGGGCGAGGTTAGAAGACATCTACAATGAATACATGAAAAGGGTATGAGTTGGATGCTTTTGAGATCATGGGTCACATTAGGGATGAACATTCATAAAATAATCATACAAAAATACCACATCCATAGGATGTCTTTGGCTTTGCTCGCTGTTAGGCCCGTCATGCCGCCATACTTTACCTTATGTAATCATGTGGGCCCCATGAATTACCGGTTTTTCATATGGTTCGCACGGTTTCTGCCTGGTTGCGTACACAAAACCCGGTGAAAATCGAGAAATATGTATACAACGTGTGATGTTTGGAATGTGTCCAGGTGTAGACACGGTGACACCTCAAAGTAGGGTTAGTTCGAACGACGTTTGGTGTGGCATGCTTTGGCCTAATAGGTCCTTCGTACTCTCATCGTTGGTCCCCAGGTAGGCAAACTGGTCCGTTATATTGGATTTATACGAATGCCAGCCTAGACAGGACGTTCCGACTACCGGTACTTGTACCCTTCCAGTTACTACATGCCCGTCGCAGAACTTACTTTGATGAGAATTGAAAATTGCATAAAATCTTTGGATAACGAGAGTATGAAAATAAATTGAACACATGAACATCGATATATGTATAATGAATATGTATATATGTATAATGAACATGTATATGAGCATGTATGTTTGACTGAAATGTAAACAAATATGAAACAAATAAATATCACAAGTTTGTATGTAACCACTTAATCAATTTAATATTTTAGGCAGACTATAGTATAGGCTCTAAGGGTCTAATAACCTATCCTATATCCCTATAGTCATGGCTCTGATACCAATCTGTCACACCCCGACCCGCAGCGGATAAGGTGATCGGGGCATGATTGGGTCATCATCAAAGCTCATGACATTTATTAAATGTTTCATATTCATTAATACAAATTAAATGAAAGTTTACAATGATTGCTACAACATGATCTAACTAACAATCTAACTCCTTTGTTCTCTTCTAAGGCAATCCTATGCTATCCTTGCTTCAACCTGTTCACCTGTATCATGTGTAAAAAGGTTTTTGGATCAACATAATGTTGGCGAGTGAATCCTATGGAAAACATTTGAACAATTTATTTAAGTTGATTATGAAAAATGTGCACAACCAAACATGAGTAAAATTAGATGTAACTTGATCAATAATCATAAGATGTTAAATGAAAACACTCATGAACAATAATGGAACAATTAAAGGCACGCGATGCTCAACTCGTCTCTCACGAGGAACTGAGGGGCCTGATGAATGAATTGCATAAACATGATAATATGAATAACACAACTACAAACAATATAAACTCAATGAAAACACACATGAACAATAATGAATTTGAATTGAAGCACGCGATGTTCTACTCGTTTCCCACGAGGAACTGATGGGCTTATTGTATGAGTTTCATGTAATTTGACAAACGGAAAATAAATCACAACAATAAATCAATCTAAGATTAAGTCATGATGTGGTATGGCACAAGTTTAAATAAATAAATTAATTAATTCATAACACATGACACACCCCAAAACGTGTAATTTAAAAAGGGGGAATTGTAAGATTCACTCACAGTGGGTGCGTTCGGTTGATGATGATGAATGCACGCGAAGTGGTTTTAACCACGAGTGAGATTTAACCTAGATAAATCGCATTATGGTTTGGTGAGTAAACGGATTTTATTAAACTATTTTAGTAGGATTGTTGGGTGTATTTTTGTGAGTTTGAAACTATTTTCTAATCTTAAAAATGTTATTTTTAAGTATTTATAATTGATTTTTAATTAAAATAATTAAATAAAAATACATAAAAAAAATTATTATTTTTCTGACCGTTGACCGGCCGGTTGACCGTTGACCTGACCGTTGACCGGTTCGTTGACAGTTTATTGTGCGCTGAGTGAGGCTCGAACCCGAGACCTCTCGTACGCGTGCACGCAGCTCTACCAACTGAGCTACGTGTCTAACCCGTTATATATCCGATTTTAATTATATATATACACTAATTAGATTAAACCGAAAATCATTTTTATTTTTAAAAACAATTTAATCGAAACGGTCATGCACACCACAGGTCTCGAACCCGGGACCTGTGGGTTAATATAACACACCGCTGGACTGTGTGTTCAACATGTTATATAACTTGATTTTTATTATACTTAAAGACAATTTAGTTATTTCCTTTTCTGTCTTATTTAAAAAGAAAAGATAATTGTCCGAGTCGGTGCTGAAGACCGGACTCGAACTCGTGACCAGTGATATAAACAAACGCACAGTCCACCGCTGGACTGTGTGTCTAACTTGGTTATTATTCTGGTTATCAATATACTTAACATATAACTAAGGCGATCCGGTTCAGTTAAACAAAAACTTGATTTTTATTAAAGCAACGTGTGTGAAACGGGAATCGAACTCGAGACGTTTTGCGTTTTATATGTGCACACAGTCCACCGCTGGACTGTGTGTCTAACCCGATTAATTTCATGATTTTAATTAAACTTATATGATAACAAGTCTTCATCTTCTTCACTGAACGAATAACCAGAAATCGGGTCTGACTGGTTCGAGCTTTTGATCAAGTTTCATTAGTGTTTTACAGTTTATTTCGGTAAGATAAAAGTGAAAAAGGAAAAGAAACTGAGCGGAGATTATACCGACTGGATCCTCTGTTTTCCGGCAGAACTCCGGCGACAGAATCCAACTCCGGCTACGGGTGTCTGGCAGCAACAAGTCTCCGGAAATCTTGGAAAGAGTATTGGTAACTTCGGTAAAGGTTTAGGGGATTCAGTGAAGTTCAGAAATAAGAAAGTCGGTTTTCCGGCGATGAGCAGGGAACTTCCGGCGAGAAAAATTACGCCGTGAAAAGATGTGATTTTTTAGCGAAAAGGTTTGCAGACGATTGTGGGTCAATTTATAGAAGAAACAAGATGTATTTGGTCTGGTTTTGGGCTGGGTTCATCAATTCAAGTTTTCCGGCGGTTTTGAATTTGGTCGCGGACTTCAAACATCGGTTATAACCGATATGTGATTAAAGGTTTACGTTATAACGTAAATCGTAGTTAAGATTCGCGGAAATTCCGGGATTCCGACGACTGAAACGATTTGGGCGCCGGTTTTGAATTCGTAAAGTCACTATATCAATTAACTGATTCTAATATTCATCAAACATAACAAGCGGCGCAGTGGTTTGTGTGTGAGGTGTTAAGTCACTTAGTGACTCGGTACAGACCCGGGTTCGAAACCCGGCAGATGTATTTAATTTTTATTTTGCGATTTTTGACAGTTTTTCAAAAACTAAATATATATTCGCGTATAATAATTGATTACGGATCGTTTAAAAATGTTTTGGACATTTAATTCGAAACGAAAATTTTGACTGACTGTTCGGTTGATAAACGGAGCGGGTTTGGTAAATCCGTTTTTTGACGGATGTTACAGGTATGATCTGCATCGACCGGCAAACAAACTCAAAATGCCGGATCCTAACCATTCCCATCGGGCTCAGCTGAGAAATATGGAACAAATAAAAGCCGAGAGATTCCAACATAAAATGGGTCACCGGAAGCCTGAAGTTTCCTTCGGCAAAATAGTCATAGAATAGCGTAATATAGTCGGCTGGAGCATCAACTGCCGTGGCATTCGCCACCGAAAAAAAAACTTTCCAAAACGGAGCAAACAGAAAGTTGGTAGCACGATTATCAAAATCTTTCTTCGACCACATTAACGGTGGCAAACTTGACGTCGATGACATCTCAGCAGAACTTGCACCGGTGGCCATAACTCAAACTTCGAAGAATACTCAGAAAACTTTGAAGGTCGTCGGAATATATGAACACAAGTTTTTCTCTCAAAATTTAGTCTGGTGAGGAAGCAAATGGATCGTTGATCCCTTTATATACTAATCGCAATTAATACACGATTTGACTGCAGCGACTTTTGCGACAGTCACGTATCCCCAAGCAACTGCAGGGGCGAGTGGGGAACAGTAACCGCCCCACGCGCGCGTGTCGCCGAAATAACATTAAATGCCGTAAGGCATGTACTGTTGACAGCATGTCAACAGTACCACCACGTCTCAATAACGTGCGTCGTCACCAACTACACCATCCAGATAAGTGACACGTTTCTAAGTATATTTGAAATTCAAATACTTTTTCAAAATTCGCTTACGACACGTCATCAAAATGCATAAAGCAACAAAAAGCTAGTCCTTACCTAGCACAGTACATTTATCTTAAGTCCAGTGCTCCACCTACTTTTTATTCTTACATAGGAGCAACACTGGACTGGGGGGACTTGAAGGGGTATGGTCCCAAAAACCTTGCGCCAATCAAGGAAACCATACCCATTAATAACTTCTAAGAAAACTGTGCGCAGGCTTCTTTGCCAAAATAAGATTTATTAGAACTCTGCGCCAAATATCCAAAAGAGGAAAGCGTCATTTAACTACCTTGCGCGGGCTCGCGCAAGGTTCAAAGTTAAAAGCCCAAACATTTTCTTTGGATAAATGTTTCATTTAACTACCTTGCGCGGGCTCGCGCAAGGTTCAAATTTAACATTGAACATTCTCTTGGGATAAAATGATTCATTTAACTACCTCGCGCGGGCTCGCGTGAGGTTCAGAGTTAACCTTGAATAATCTCGTTTGATAATGCCTCATGCACAAACCTTGCACGGATATTTATACCAAAGCAAATATCCACCAAACGTTGCGCTAAGCAGCAAGGATAAGAAAGAAGATCAGTTAACTAACTTGCGGTTCTCGCGCAAGGAAACAGTTAACCCTGAGAAACTTTCCCTTAGCAAAATCCTTGACTTGGTGCAGAATCAAAGGGAATCTTTTCTGTTGTAACAGAATGTACACGTGGCGAACAACAGATGGGTAATAGCTGTGAAATCTTCTAGAAGCCATTAACACCCAATCGTGCAAGTATCTTTTCGGTTATAACCAATTGCCACATGGCAACATCTGGACGGATGAGGAAGATCATGGTGATGGCAGGCTCACATTTATATAATGTATCATGTTGACACGTGGCACCTTCCTAACCGATGATGAGCTCACGATCCGTATGCACTAACGGATTGCCAACAAACATTAATGGAATAGCAGAAGATTCCGTTAAAGTTAACAATCTCTCATTTTGGCGCTAAACGCTGGCTATAAATAAGTGACTTGGAGTTCATGGAAAGGTATTCACTCTCAACTACTCTCTCTCTTACAATACTTTACTTCCGACTACCTGTACTTATTCTCACGCCGGATGGTGGTCATGGAGAGAACCTCCCTTCTCCCCGTGGCGAGCTAACGGTATTCTGTTTTGCAGGATCAGCCGGAGTATCGTTTCATTCATCTTCCATCGTGAAACCAAACGAAGGGTTAACCCTTTTATGCAAGTCCATTCTATAGATCTACTTAGATTTCTGTCTAGTTGATCTAGGGTTTCTTCATGTATTATTAAAATAAATAAATAAAAAAAGGAAGAAGAAGTCTTGTCTAGGTATACTCGAATTTTAATTGTTATCAAATAGCTTTATATGTATTATTAAAATAAATAAATGAAAAAAAAAGAAGAAGAAGTCTTGTCTAGGTATACTCGAATTTTAACTTTCTATATTAATAAAATAAAATGATACCTTTAACTAACTGTTGTGACGACAGATTCGTTTTTTTTCTTTTCTTGTATTACACCCTTATAATTAAAAAATTGAATAGTATATACTAAAACATATAATATATTTCTGAATTGTAGCTATTATTTAAGGTACTTATTTATGCTTAGTTTTAATCTTATCTTATCTTAAAATTATTTTATAATTCTTAAATCTTATCTACTAAGTATTTAATTTTATTTCTTATTCAACATGTATGTTACATGAGTTTTTAAACTAGTAATAAATATACTTGTATCTCATACACAAATCATATTGTGTTGTAATATTTGTACGTGTACGTTTGTAAGGAAGTGAAGTTGAGATGGAACACCGTATATAAGAAGTCATTGTTTAATTGACAAGTGATGTGTTCAGAAGTTTTTCTTTTGCGCATAAGGTATTCGATTATATTTTCAAAGAATGTAGTCGGGTTTTTTTGTCTAAAATATACACTAAATTTTATTTTCAAACCAAAGGGTGGTCCACCCCTGTTGACAACCAAGATCAGCTTATAACATGTATATGAGAATTTTAAAGCATAATCTGATTGTGATATTTTTAATGTTTGTAGTACATTAATTGACGTCACAAGCATCCTGATTTTATTAAAATAATAATGATATTAAGAAATTAAAAAAAATGATTTTGAATACATACTTTTATATAACACTATAAATAACTAGTTATGGTACAGAAAATTAGTATTCTAATTCAATATTTATTAAAAATAAAGTTGTGTTTATAACTATGTTTTTTAATCGGAAATGACTTTCGCATATACTTAGATTGATAAATTCCACGTAATATAATTACACGCTTCGACTACTCAACAACGATAGAAAGTAAACATTTAAATTGTTTTGTGTTTTACGTTCGTATTTAGTAATAATGGTATTTTATGGAAAAAATATTTATATAAATTTACGTGTAAATATGTATGGTGATATAAATGTTACATGTTTGAGCATTCACATCTGAAGAAACCCTAGATCAACTAGACCGGAATCAAAGTAGATCTATGGAATGGGCTCTGCATAAAAGGATTAACCATCTGTTTGGTTTCACGATGGATGATGAATAGAACAATATTCCGGCTGATCCTACAAAACAGAACACCGCTAGCTCGCCGCGGGGAGAAGGGGGTTCTCTCCGTGACCACCCTCCGGCGTGAGAATAAGTACAGGTAGTCGGAAGTAAGTATTGTAAGTGAGAGAGTAGTTGAGAGTGAATACTTTTCCTTGAACTCCAAGTTACTTATTTATAGCCGGTGTTTGGCGCCAAAAAGAGAAAATTGTTAACTTTAACGGAATCTTTTGTTATTCCGTTAACGTTTGTTGGCAATCCGTTAGTGCACACGGATCGTGAGCTCATCAGCGGTTAGGGAGGTGCCACGTGTCAACATGAGATCACTACATCTTATAAATGTGAGCATGCCATCACCGTGATCTTCCTCAGCCGTCCAGATGCTTCCATGTGGCAATTGGTTATAACTGAAAAGATACTTGCACGATTAGGTGTTAATGGCTTCTAGAAGGTTTCACAGCTGTTACCCAACTATTATTCGCCACGTGTACATTCTGTTACAACAGAAAAGATTCCCTTTGCTTCTGTACCAAGTCAAGGATTTTGCTAAGGGAAAGTTTCTCAGGATTTACTGTTTCCTTGCGCGAGAAGCGCAAGTTAGTTAACTGATATTCCTTCTTCTCCTTGCTGCTTAGCGGAATGTTTGGTGGATGCTTGCTTTGATATAGATATCTGCGCAAGGTTTGTGCATGGAGCATTATCATACAAGAATGTTCAAGGTTAACTTTGAACCTTGCGCGAGCCCGCGCAAGGTAGTTAAATGAAGCAGTATCAAACGAGAGTGTTCAAGGTTAACTTTGAACCTTGCGCGAGCCCGCGCAAGGTAGTTAAATGAAGCATTATCAAACGAGAGTGTTCAAGGTCAACTTTGAACCTTGCGCGAGCCCGCGCAAGGTAGTTAAATGAAGCATTTATCCAAAAAGAGTGTTCAAGGTTAACTTTAAACCTTGCACGAGCCCGCGCAAGGTAGTTAAATGAAGCATTTATAAAAAGAGAGTGTTCAAGGTTAACTTTGAACCTTGCGCGAGCCCGCGCAAGGTAGTTAAATGACGCTTTCCTCTTTTGGATATTTGGCGCAGAGTTCTAATAAATCTTATTTTGGCAAAGAAGTCTGCGCGCAGTTTTCTTAGAAGTTATTAATGGGTATGGTTTCGTTGATTGGCGCAAGGTTTTTGGGACCATACCCCTTCAAGTCCCCCCAGTCCAGTGTTGCTCCTATGTAAGAATAAAAAGTAGGTGGAGCACTGGATTTAAGATAAATGTGCTGCGCTAGGTAAGGACTAACTTTTTGTTGCTTTATGCATCTTGATGACGTGTCGTAAGTGAATTTTGAAAAAGTATTTCAATTTCAAATATACTTAGAAATGTGTCACTTATCTGGATGGTGTAGTTGGTGACGACGCACGTTCTTGAGACGTGGTGGTACTGTTGACATGCTGTCAACAGTACATGTCTTACCGTATTTAATGCTTTTCGGCGACACTCGCGCGCGTGGGGCGGTTACTGTTCCCCACTCGCCCCTGCGGTTACTTGGGATACGTGACGGTCGCAGAAGTCGCTGCAGTCAAATCGTGCATTAATTGCGATTAGTATATAAAGGGATCAACGATCCATTTGCTTCCTCACCCAATTATAACTTGAGAGAAATTTGTGTTCAAAAATTCTGGCGACCTTCAAAATTTTCTAAGTTTTCTTCAAAGTTTGAGTTATGGCCACCGGTGCAAGTTCTGCTGAGATGTCGTCGTCAAGTTTGCCACCGCTAAAGTGGTCGAAGAAAGATTTCGATAATCTTGCCACCAACTTCATTTTCGTTCCGTCCTGGAAAGCGTTTTTTCCGGTAGGGAATGCCACGGCGGCTGATGCGCCGGCCGGCTACATTACATTATTTTACGATTATTTTGCCGAAGGGAACTTACGGCTGCCGGTGACCCATTTCTTGCTGGAAATTCTTGATTTTTACAAGATTCACATTTCTCAGTTGAGCCCGATGGGAATGGTGAGAATCCGGCATTTTGAGTTCGTTTCCCGATCGATGCAGATCGTGCCGTCGGTCGAGAAGTTTAGAGTTTTCTACCAGCTGCACTGCTCGTTGGGTTTTTATTCGTTCCAACAGCGTGTGCAAGCCAAACGATTGCTGTTGGTGCCGCCGAAGTCCTACCACGACTGGAAGTAGAAGTTCTTCTTTATCAAGGCGGCGGTGATCCCGATGAAGATGACATTCCGGGCCGGTGATGAGATCGAGCTGGAGACCCTCCCATACCTGCCGACAAGGTATGGTATCAAGATATAAAGATGTGCCCAATATTGTTTTGCCGGAGAGGGCCCTCATCGCTGTCGGGATGAGTATTTTCTGGAAGAAGGAACGTCGGAAAAAAACCGGTGTACACAGAAGATGGAACTGGTATGTTACCCTTTAACTTCCTAGCAATATCTTTCAATAGATATGTACTGATGCAAAAATGTTTGTTATGTAGTTGCGCCTTTCTACTTGGTCTCTTTCAAGAGAGAGAAAGGAAAAATGGCCGTCGTGCCTATTGCTGATGGTGAGGAAACTTGGTTCTCACAAATCTTGGAGAACTTTGAGTTGCCCAAGAAGGAGAATCTGGAGGCGCAACCATATTCGAAGACTGGTAAATAAATCCTTACAAAGCCTAAGTTGATATTGCAATATTACTCTTGAACATTTTTTCTAAGTAAATATTGCAATATAACTAATGGCGCAACCTTTGCTCAATATGATTGATTATGTAGGTGATTTGCTAAACTTGGGCGTAGGCCTTGATTCGAAGAAGAATAAGAAACCAACTGCTGCTGCAGCTGCTGCACCTCTCCCTTCCAACCAAGAGCAAAACACCAAGCCATCAGCTGCTGCGAAAGCTGAGGGCAAGAAAGGTACGCTTCCCGTATCTGACTCTTGGTGCAATTATGTGGTGGTGTCGGACTCACTGTAGGGTCTTGCGCCTGTAGGTTTGAAGAAACCAAAGCCAGAACCCGTTGACACCTCATCTCTTCCTGCTGCAAACCCAGATGATCCTTTGGAAGTACCTTCCAGCCCGGAAGAGGTGTTGAAGCGCACTTCTAAGAAGAGGAAGGAGGCGGAGACTAAAACTCCTGCGCCAACCAAAGTTGCGCGCCCGCGCATTGGTAAGAAGGGCAATCTGGATGCCTTTGCAAAGAAGTTCTCACCCGGTACGTTTAGTTTGTTGCGCATATCTGTCATAAAAGTTGCGCAGAATCTTATACTTGGTATTTGTTAATATGTTTTGCAGAGAAAATGGTGAAGGCTGCGCCGGCCACCTCATCTGCTATACCATCGCCGCGCAGGCCTGAGAACGTTGAAGAGGGAGATGCGGGGTAAGAAACTCCTGTTCTTAATGCCGACCCCATCGTCCCGGAAAATATTGAGAAAGTGGCTCCGGAAGAAGAGCCCAAAATTTTTGATGCTGAGAATCCTGCTGGCGAGCAGGTTAAAGATACGGCTACAAATGTTGGGGAACCGTCAAAGTTGATATCCAAGGGAGCCGGACCTTCAACACAAAGCGAAGGCTTTGTGTTTGTTGAGGATTCGGAGGAGGAGTCGCCTATTCGCCCAGAGGAGACGCCTGGGGAGCATTATTATCGTTCTTATTTTGAGAGGCGGGCCTCTGCGATTCATCAGCCCGTGTGGAAAGTTAAGCAGGGTGATGTTTTCACTGATTGGAACTCCTGCAGGGAGTGGTATAAGGGCATCTTCCCGCTGGCAGAGGTGAAACGCCAGGAAGAAAAAGACCACGAGGCTATCTACGAGTCATATTTGCAAGAGTCTGCCCTTGCCTCTTCCACCATAAATAGGATTGTGCGCGAATGGCGCAGCACGAACAAAGAGTGGGATGAGGTTGAGCTTGAGAAGGCAAAGGCCAAACTTGAGAAGGAGAAGACGTTGAAAATGCTCGTCGATTTTGAGGGGAAAAGGCCAAGTTTGAGGAAGAGAAGAAGACTGAAGAGTGGGCTGCGCTGTCGTGGAAGCGCAAGTGTGAGGCCTCTGCTGCGCAATATGCGGACGAGCGCAAGCGCTTTGTGGAGGCTTGTGATCGTGATAACAAAGAAAAATTTATCTTCGTAACGAAATGAGAAACTCAAGAAAGAGAAAGCTGATGCAGTTGCGGCATCGGAAGAGGCGCGCTCGCACAGAGAAAGGAGCGAGCAGAATGAGGTATCAACCAAAATGACTCTCCTTCTTAAGAATAAAGAAATTGATGATCTAACTGCTATGCTATTTGACCAGGCGCGGCTGCAAGATGAGGTTGATAGTTTGAAAAAAGATATCAACCTTCACCGAACAGAAAAAGCCGAGTTGATCCGCCGTTTGACTGAAAGCGAACAAAAAATTAACGACACGGAGGTCGCTCGCCTACAGCAGAAAGCCTCACCAAATCACTCATGAACCAGCTTACTTGGTTGCGGGAGTACGGGATTGTGGAGGTAATATTCCCTTTTCTTTATACATGTCTGGTTTGGTTGTCGCAACATATACTGATTGTATTTGTATACAGATTGCAAATGCCATCCTTAACTCTACGGAGTTGGATGAGAGAGTGGCAGAATTGATGATCGCCGCGCAATGACGGGCATGCCGAGGGCTATAGAGAGTGTACTATGCACGTGGCCCATGCGCTGAAGACCGAATGGGATACAAGCCTTGCTGCCACGCATGGGCTAAATACTGCCGCCATTTATTCTGCTGCCAAAGAAAAATATGATCAATTGCAAATTCCGATTATGGACCTTGTGGATGCCACGCTACAGCAAGATAACTTTGTTGATAAATTAAAGGAGATCTTTTCGTCAACAGAGAGGCAGGCGGGGACCCAATCCATAGAATAGGAAATTTGTAATTTTTCACTTTGTGATAACTTGTAATGTTGCGCTGATGCGCAAGTACTATGGATGTGAATATAATATATTTCAGCTTTACAATGTTTGCATGGGACCAATTACCTGTGTAGGATAGACAAATGAACAATTTCTTTTCTCATGTGTGAGCATAAGTATTAAGTTAACTTGTGGCTCATGAGTTTGTGTTTTTGTTTATCCAAAGGAATTGCATGCATTTGTAAATGAACATATACAATACTGTAAGTAGTGGCAAAGTATTTTATTCATATTGATAAAGCGCAAAGCTATGGCTGCCACTAAGATTACATAACAAAATAAAGTAAGCAGTCTCGTTACGCAACGCTCAGAAGTTGCTTAGAGGACTGAGATTACATATAACATCGGCGTAGTTGTTGGGCGTTCCAAGTTCGAGGAACGCTGGATCCGTCCATACGCTTCAGAGTGTACGCGCCTTTTCCCAATACTTCATTTATCACGTACGGACCTTCCCATCGCGGGGCTAACTTCCCCGGGGCATTCGAAGCTTCATTATCGCGAAGAACAAAGTCACCAAGCGAAAAGGAACAGATGCGCACCTTTTTGTTGTAATACTTTTCAAGCTGGGACTTGTATTTAACTTCGCGAATCGCTGCATTTTCTCGTCGTTCTTCCAATAAGTCTAGGTCGATGCGCCTTTGTTCTTCGTTATCTTGTTTTTCCAAAGCTAGCATTCTTGGATATGGTAACCCAATTTCGGCAGGAATCACAGCTTCCGTGCCGTACACAAGGCTAAAAGGAGTTTCTCTAGTGCTAGTCTTGGGCATAGTTCAGTGTGCCCACAAGATGCTAGGCAATTCGTCAACCCACCCCCGCCGTGCCGTGCCAAGGCGGGCCTTGATACCGTCGACCAATTGTTTGTTTATGCTATCAACTTGACCATTTGCTTGTGGGTGTGCAACAGAAGCGAAAACATGTTGGATTCCCATTTCGGTCATCCATGTTTGCAACTCTTCAGCCATTAAATTTGTACCGTTGTCTGTAATAATGCGCATGGGCAGACAAAAACGGCAAATAATGTATTCCCAGATGAATTTGCAAATTACCATCGTTGTAGTAGAAGCTAAAGGTTTGGCTTCAACCCATTTGGTGAAGTAATCGACCGCAACAATGATAAACTTTACTGCGCCGGGCGCATCCGGAAATGGTCCCACTAAATCAATGGCCCATTGTTGAAATGGCCAAGTTGTTGTGACGGGTACCAAAGGATTCTTTGGGCGCAACGTTTTAGGGGCATGCCTTTGGCAGGACATGCATTTGTGCAAGATCTCCACCGCGTCAACATATATTCCGGGCCAATAATACCCTGCGCTTTTCACTTTGGCTACTACCATGCGCGGCCCAGAATGTATACCGCATAGCCCCTCATGAACCTCCCTGATAAGGTATTGCGCATCATGTTTGTTAACGCAGCGGAGTGAAGGACCCATGTAAGAGCGTCGGTAAAGAATACCGTCAATCATTTCGTAATTGAGGGCTTTGCATCGTAACTTACGTGCTTGCGCTTTATCTTCCAGTAAAGAACCATGTAACAAATACATTATTATTGGAGACATCCATGATGGATCTCCTACTTCGACCATTGTTACTTGTCTGAGGGGAACTGATGGATTACTTAAAACCTCGATGCGAACTTCCTTAGCCAAATGTTTGAAACTAGTTGCTGCGAGTTTACTGAAAGCATCAGCATGTTTGTTTTCACTTCGCTTGACGTGTGTGACTTTAAATTGTTGGAACGGTGCTATAAGAGCCTTGGCTTGCGCCAAGTATAAAGCCATGATATCTCCCTTTGCATCGTACGTTCCAATTACTTGCTCAGCAACTAGTAATGAATCAACATGGGCTTCTAAATTTGTTGCGCCCATTTTGATAGCGAGGCGTAAGCCTGCTAGGAAAGCTTCATATTCGGCCTCGTTGTTGGTGCTTTTAAAATCCAACCGAATTGCATATGTGAATTCTGCTCCCTCTGGACTCATGAATCAAAGACCTGCTCCAGCCCCATCACTGTTTGATGCGCCATCTGTAAACAATGTTCAGGCTCTGTTGTCGATGACTAGGACTGGGTTTTGGATTGCTTGGCATTCTTCAAGCTCATCAGCAGGAATTTCAGCGATGAAATCTGCCAAAACTTGGCCTTTGATAGCTGGTCTAGGTTTATAACAGATGTTATAACCTCCCAATTCTATTGCCCATTTCGCAAGTCGTCCAGAAACGTCTGGTTTGGCCAGGACTTGGCCAATGTGAAAATTTGTTAAAACTGTAATTACATGTCCTGAAAAGTATCTTCGCAGCCTGCGCGAAGCATGGACCAATGCTAAAACTAATTTCTCCATGATTGAATACCTTGTCTCTAGATCGTTCAACATCTTGCTGATATAATAAATTGGAGACTGGACCCCTTCGCGTTCTACCAACAAGACAGCACCTACTGCTACCTCAGATGCAGCAAGATATAAGACCATGGGTTCTTTTTCTCGAGGAGCAGTAAGTATGGGAAGTTGAACTAAACAATCTTTCATCTGCTGGAAAGCTTGATCAGCTTCAGGAGTCCATGCGAACTCTTTGCTCTTCGTACAATTGCGCAAGGTTCGAATAAATGGATAAGATTTTGCAGCATGATTGGCAAGGAAGCGGTTTAGTGCAGCTAACCTTCCAGCCAAACGTTGGTAGAGCTCAAGGCTCTTAACCTTGTGGTCGTGGGTTCGAGCCCCACGGTGGGCGCCAATGAAGAAACCCTAGATCAACTAGACCGGAATCAAAGTAGATCTATGGAATGAGCTCTGCATAAAAGGATTAACCCTCCGTTTGGTTTCACGATGGATGATGAATAGAACAATATTCCGGCTGATCCTGCAAAACAGAACACCGTTAGCTTGCCACGGGGAGAAGGGGGTTCTCTCCGTGACCACCCTCCGGCGTGAGAATAAGTACAGGTAGTCGGAAGTAAGTATTGTAAGTGAGAGAGTAGTTGAGAGTGAATACCTTTCCTTGAACTCCAAGTTACTTATTTACAGCCGGTTTTTGGCGCCAAAAAGAGAGATTGTTAACTTTAACGGAATCTTTTGTTATTCCGTTAACGTTTGTTGGCAATCCGTTAGTGCACACGGATCGTGAGCTCATCAGCGGTTATAGAGGTACCACGTGTCAACATGAGATCACTACATCTTATAAATGTGAGCATGCCATCACCGTGATCTTCCTCAGCCGTCCAGATGCTGCCATGTGGCAATTGGTTATAACCGAAAAGATGCTTGCACGATTGGGTGTTAATGGCTTCTAGAAGGTTTCACAGCTGTTACCCATCTATTATTCGCCACGTGTATATTCTGTTACAGCAGAAAAGATTCCCTTTGCTTCTTTACCAAGTTAAGGATTTTGCTAAGGGAAAGTTTCTCAGGATTTACTGTTTCCTTGCGTGAGAAGCGCAAGTTAGTTAACTGATCTTCCTTCTTCTCCTTGCTGCTTAGTGCAACGTTTGGTGGATGCTTGCTTTGATATAAATATCTGCGCAAGGTTTTTGCATGGAGCATTATCAAACAAGAATGTTCAAGGTTAACTTTGAACCTTGCGCGAGGCCGCGCAAGGTAGTTAAATGAAGCATTATCAAACGAGAGTGTTCAAGGTTAACTTTGAACCTTGCGCGAGGCCGCGCAAGGTAGTTAAAGAAGCATTTATCCAAAGAGAGTGTTCAAGGTTAACTTTGAACCTTGCGCGAGCCCGCGCAAGGTAGTTAAATGACGCTTTCCTCTCTTGGATATTTGGTGCAGAGTTCTAATAAATCTTATTTTGGCAAAGAAGTCTGCGCGCAGTTTTCTTAGAAGTTATTAATGGGTATGGTTTCCTCGATTGGTGTAAGGTTTTTGGGACCATACCCCTTCAACATCTTATTCTGCATTTTTACGTGAGTGAGTTCTATATATTATAAAAAGTGTTTTTGGGGGTTATGAATAGAGAAGAGAGAAAATGTTACAGTTCATCCGTATATTTTGGAGAATACTGTTCACCCATATTATTTTTTAATATTTTTAAAGTAGTTGTAAGTGGAGGGGAGAGAAAAATAATGATAAAAGGGGGTTGTAGCGTAGCTTTTTGCCCGTTTACCTGTCACTTGTTTGTAATTTGTTACTTTGGCATTTTAATGAAAAATTCCATATAATATTTTATTAAAGTATCAAAAAAATATTCTTTAACTGTCAAAAGAGAGAAAATGTAGTGTTTTTAGTGTAATTATAAAAAAATAAGATACGGGAAGGGAAGGGATATGAACACCGGATATAAATGAACACATAAAATTTTTTGTCGCAGAGGCACCTCCTACCTTTAAACGAAAACAAGTGTGTTTAGTGAAATGTTTACCAACTAATAACACATAAAAAAACAAACAAACAAACTAGTAATCACGTATTTTGGTTTACCTGGTCATAAAAAAACAAGAGTAAACTTCGGTTTTGCTCCATGTGGTTTGATCGTTTTAATGGTTTTGCCCCAATCGTTTAGAAATAGTCATTTTCCTTCAATAGTTTGATGTGTTTTTCCCATTTTGCTCCTGCCCCTAACTCCATCCAAATTGTTTCTTAACTAGAAGGGTATTTCAGTCTTTTCCGATCCAAATTAATAAAGATTTAATTATTTATTATTAAGTTCATAGATTCTAAAAACTAATAACATAATCATTCCCATTCACCCTTACCATCTAAATCTCTCTAAACCAGCAGCTTCTTCAATGATTTTGGTCACCGTCACAATAGTTTCAGGCAAACGGCCACCACAGTAATCCCATCAAACCGCCACCACAATACCTCTGTTATTAGAACCACCACTACCACCACCACTTTGATCTCAGGCTAGTGAAGCCAATATGCTACCGGAGTGGGTCTTACGAACCGGAACCCAACTAACAGTGGATCGAAGCTTAAAACCTAAACCATCACAACTAACCCTGTTCGTTTGGAAAGTGGTTTCACAATCAACTCGATTTAGGGGTTATCCCAATTTAGGGGTTGAAGCCATGTGAAAAAACAGATCTGATGATGACAGTGGATTCCTTAGTTTCAGATCTGGAAGATGATCTGATGTTGCCGCCAGAAGTTTCAGATCTGGACTCCGATTTGATGGCTTGGATTTCTGGATTTGCTCAGATCTAATGCAGAGGACGCTGATGAAGATGACATGGGTTTCGTGTTATGGATATGATGCTAACGGTGGATGTGGTTTAAAGAAAAAGAGAGGCGGCGGTTGGTACTGGTGGCGGTGGTTAATTTTGATGGCGGTAGTTGATTGTTGAAGTTAGTTGGTGTTGGTGACAGTGGTAGTTAGCGGTGTTGGTGTTGGTGGTGGTGGTTGGGGTTAGTGGTGATGGTGGTGATTGGTATTGGGAGGATGACTTATGTTTGATGGAGGTTTCTGCATATGTTTTTTTGACTTTAGAAATGTTACGGTGACATAGGAAAATAGGAAATGAATTATGAACTTGGAATCTCTGCATATGTATACCAAAGAAAACAAAAATGAATTGACACATTAAAAAAAATTGACTTTTGAAATATTGACAAGTTATCAAATTATTATATATGTAAAATTATTAAATTACCTTAGTTTTATACTTGAAATTACCAAAATACCCTATCAGTTAAAAACAATTTGGATGGAGTTAAAGGTGGGGAGCAAAATGGGAAAAACACAGCAAACTATTGGAGGAAAATGACTATTTTTAAATGATTGGGGCAAAACCATTAAAACGATCAAACCATAAGGAGAAAAACAGAAGTTTACTAAAAAACAAACAAACAAACTAGTAATCACGTATTTTGGTTTACCTGGCCTAATTACCCAAAACGATATAGCTAAAGGGTTTTTATTTTCCGTTGACATTTGTCTTTGTCTGGTAATGCCTCGTTCCGGTAACTCCAATACAGACTTCTTCTTAGGGGGTGTCAATTTGATTTTATTATTATAAAAGCATGCTATGAATGTACTTAAAAATCTCACTAAGTAGTTTTATAACAAACTAACATCTGATACCCGGTAAATAACTATTTAACAAGCATTAAACTGAGTATAAATCACAACTTTATAAGCTAGCATGAAATTAAGCTTGCAATATTCATGACCGTCCCATTGCCATTCTAGTGGCCACTCTCTCTCGGTAATGTTCATTGATTACTAAGACAAAAATGAATTCTTCCTATTTGCTGCCTTAACTTTTTATTTGTAAAAAATAGACGCTAGTTTAACACACAATAAAAAAAACTAACATCTATTAAATAATCTACATTATCATTGTCATGATCACATTAATTAAATTAAAAAGACACAATTATACGTATAACATTTATGTTTCGATAAATAGTCTCTTCTTATACCTTAAATAATATACCTCTTTTATCCATTTAATTTTTAATAATTTGATTTTTCTCTCTAAACTTGTGTTCCTTAATCTGTTTAAAAATGTTGAATACGCATGTGTGTTTGGTTCTTTTCTTGTTATTCTTGCATAAAATTTGCTAAAAAATGAGTTATATTCAAAGTAGAGTAATTTCTGGTATCGTAATATTAAATGAGTGTCGATACAATAACGAACCGACCCACTACGAGTGCCGGTACCCCATAGGCTAGTGTGAACAATGAATTTTTTTAGGTTCAGTTTCACCCCTTATATTACAAATAATATATGCTTTTGTCCCTTTCATTTTCATTAAATTTGACTTTTATCTAATAACTTGCATTCTTAACTTCAAATGAAAAAGGAATACACGGTTGTATCTCGATAAATATGTTTATTGAAAACGGAATTATATTCAAATTTAATATCGTAAACTCCACCAAATACCAGTTTCATAACGAAGAAACCAAAACTGATTCCAACTGCATCGTGGAGAGAATTCCACGAATTATTATTGACATGTACTTTACAAAGTTCAACTATCTTTTTTAAACCATTACTTTTACAAGGATAACTTAACACTTCGAAGTTCATAAGTGAGACTTATTAAAGTTTTAAACTTTTATTCGTTTTACTTTAGGGGTGAAACAATATTTTTTAAAAAATGTATTATTTTGTCGTTCAATATGCACAACTATATATTTGTAGTTGCGAGAAAAGTAGAGTATGAAGCGGAGTTACAAAAATTTAACAACAATTTGTTCCATGGTCTAGTAGTTAGGACATTGGACTCTGATCCAGTAACCCGAGTTCAAGTCTCGGTGGAACCTTTATTTTTATGTTTATTATTGTTTCTAGCTGCTGCCATCTGCATTGCATTCATCTTTTTTGGTTGGGTACAGAATTTAAAGTCAAGAGACACCACCATGAGAATAAGCATATGAGATATTAATTATAGCATTTGGTTAAACATGCTATATTGAATAGTATGTGTTTCTTTTTTCTTTTACTTTTTGTAACTACTGATGGGAAGATTAGATTAGATTAGATTACAACTGACTTTTGAGGAAAGGGACGTCTTTACTTGAAGTTCACGTTTAGAATTAACACCAAAGTAACAGTGAAAGTTTCACTCACTAGTTATTGTTAACACATGCATTCTCTCTATCTCGATCGATCTTTTATGAATTGAATGTCTTATGATGAAGTCTCTCCTGCTTCTATCATCCTTTCCTGTTTTCATTTCCAGATCGCCACTCAAACCGCCCAACTTGTTCCCAGGAGGGTTTTTATCTTCTAAGATTAATAACAACACATTTACAAAGTTAAGCCTCATCATCACCCACAACTACTCCAAACAAGATGATGATGATGATGAATGTCTTGACTTTCAACTCATCCCCAAGCAAGATGATGATGATGATGAATGTGTTGACTTTCAACTCATCCCCAAGCAAGATGATGATGAATGTGTTGACTTTCCCTCAATCTGGTATATATACTCATTCATCTTCTAATCATTCTCTTGCAGCTTGTACATAATTATTAGTATTACCGTAATCTTCTTTTCAAGCTTCATATCCATAAAAAATATGTAAGCCCTTTTAAAAGCTTTGTTTTCTCTTACTAAGTATTTATTACCTTTTTTGGTGATTATGACCAGTAATATATAGGATCTAGATAATTCTGCAACAAACTAACTGAGAAACTAGACCATCTTTTGTAGTTCAATGATAATACATACTAGTACCGCAAGGGACCCCAATTACTAATTTAAAATTTAGACCATCTTTATAGTTACATATGTTGTTGTTTGTCACCCGGCTGATGTGTGCCACAAGTCCTCCCGAAACCTCCATAGCTCATGCATACACCCATGCACAACACAACAGTTTGGGACTTACTTGGCTGTGTTACTGCATTCTAGCTACTTTCTTCATCTTTTCCTATTTACTTAGAGCAATGAGTTTATTGATTAGTCATTAGTGGTATTAGTGCTAGGGTTGTTATTAAAACAGTTAGTAGTGTTCATTGTCTTCTTACATTGTTATCATGAACGAAAAAGTATGAGTTGACTCTAAATATTCTTCTGGTCTCCTTCAATCCCCATTCTACTTATCTAAAATCTGGTTGGGACATATCACCAGTGTCAAATAGAACAGAGCTGGTAGGTTAGGCATAATGGTAATAACCTTATTTTTCTATTAAAGCCACGGATGGTAGCTGCATCTCAGGATTTCTCATTGTATAGATATTTATGTCAACTCCCAGGTGACGCTGAAGTTGGAAACACTCATGTTGACAAGTTGGAAGATGATGAAACGACACAATTAAACCTTAACAAAGTGAGATACAACATAGTATTTGTTACTTCTGAAGCCTAACCATACTCCAAGACCGGAGGGTTAGGGGATGTATGTGGTTCCTTGCCTATTGCACTTGCAGCACGTGGACATCGGGTAATGGTTGTCTCTCCAAGATATTTGTGTGGTGGCCCCTCTGATGAAATATTTTCTGGCACTACCAAGCTTGATTGCCCAACTAAAGTTTACTGCCGCTGGTGGGGTCCAGGAGGTAGATTTTTTTCATGAGTACAGGAAAGGTGTTGACTGGGTAAGTATGCACTTCTTTATTTGAATGATCAAAATCATATAATCAGCTCTAATAGAACAGGAAGATAATGTTCGAATGTGGTTTCAGGTGTTTGTGGACCACCCTTGCTATCATCGTCCTAGGAATCCATATGGTGATATTTATGGTGCATTTGGCGATAACCAGGTACTCTTTGGGGATGATTAATGGCTTGGCTTAACAAGTTTTTATTTTTTCTTCTATCAACAATAACATGTATCCTCTTTTGATAATTAAGCAGTTTCGGCTCACCTTACTTTGTCACGCAGCATGTGAGGCTCCTTTAGTGCTTCCTTTAGGAGGGTTTACATATGGACAAAATTGTCTGTTCCTCGCTAATGATTGGCATGCAGGCCTTGTGCCAGTGTATGTACTCACCTCACTTAACACATCTAGAAAACCTGTCTTCCTTGTTTAAAAAGTGTGTTGTGAAAATGATTATATGGTAGTGAAAAAATAGAAGCAGATAATTAACTTTTATAAGACATGATATAGGAGACGGTGTTTGGATGTGCTTCTGCAACTTGTAATAAGAACCTTTTAAGGTTTGACAATTTTGATTCTATATCGATGAAGTAAATAAATGTCCAAAGGGAGACTGTTGAGGTATCTCAATTTAGAGGATAGAAGACAAGTCTCACCAAATTAGGGAAGTAAAGAGTAGATAAGTAATTTTATATTTCCCATTAGATAGTTGTAAGCAGACTCTTTTAATCCAGACATAGGCAGATAATCACTTTCAAAATGCACATCCAATTTCAGACACCTCTTTCGATATTCATCAAAAAAGTTACATTCTGTCTTCTTGTCTTATTCTCCATCCCTTGCAAATTCCACTCATTTATTTAAGGCTTTTTAATGAACTTTGTTACGTACCCTGCAAACTTAATAATTATATTTAAATTCCGAGATTCGTTTGATTTTCTGTATGACTATTGGCAGCAAAATATCGTCCACACGGAATCTATAAGGATGCTAGAAGTATCATTGTGATTCATAATATTGCACACCAGGTACACTTCTTTCAAATTTTGTTCATCGAAGAAAATATTCCTTAAAGTTGCAATGTCAAATTGGGTACATTGTTTGTAAAAGTATTTCCCAAATACAGAAGATATCCTTCAATCATGTGATATGTGATTTTAATTTACATATGAAAGGGTGTTGAGGCTGCATCAACTTATTGTAATTTGGGATTGCCTTGGGAGTGGTATGGAGCTTTGGAATGGATATTTCCTACTTGGGCAAGGACACGTGCTCTTGACACTGGTCAGGCTGTTAATATTCTAAAAGGCGCAATTGTAACTGCTGACCGGATATTGACTGTTAGCGAGGTACTAGATATTTTCGATTGATTTGTCACCTTTTGCTTGTATGATCATATGTTAGAATAGAGCTTAAATTATTGTTCAATTCAGGGTTATGCTTGGGAGATAACAACCCCAGAAGGCGGATATGGTCTACATGAGCTTCTAACAAGCCGAAAGTTTGTTGTGAACGGTATGTAGTAGTATTGTGTTCTATTTCACTATGAAAAACTAAGACACTTTTGCTTTGCTGATAAATGCAGGGATCACAAATGGCATTGATGTTGCTGAATGGGATCCATCCTCTGATGAGCACATCTCTTCTCATTACACTGTTGATGACCTTCAGGAAAGGTGGTCATCATAGGTTTACTACTTAATAAAATGGTACTTGGATTATAATGATCGGTTTGTGTAATGCATGCAGATGGAGTGCAAGATTGCTCTACAAAAGGAACTAGGTCTTCCAATTCGGCCGGATTGTCCATTGGTAAACTATCTATCTCCATTGATGACTGGACTGGACTGAACTAAACTTCCCCTTTTGTTATAACCATGTGAATCTAACAGATTGGATTTATTGGGAGACTGGACTACCAAAAAGGAATCGATGTAATACTCTCTGCCGCTCCAGCCTTGCTGCAAGATGATGTTCAATTTGTAAGCATTTATCTAACGGAAGGAATGGAGTTATGGAGGTTAGGGTCATACACTGATGGATGAATAAAGATGGCAATTTGTTTCAGGTTATGCTTGGATCTGGAGAGAGACAATATGAAGAGTGGATGAGAGCAACTGAAGGAGCATTTAATAGTAAATACCGGGGATGGGTTGGATTTAACGTTGCTATTGCTCACCGGATAACTGCAGGGTAACTAAATGATGGATATATTATATATAGGCAGCATAAGTTCCTTTTATGATGTGTGAAATGTGCAGTTGTGATATCCTGTTAATGCCCTCAAGATTCGAACCATGTGGTCTAAACCAGCTCTATGCGATGAGGTATGGAACTGTACCAGTCGTCCATGGAACCGGAGGACTTAGAGTGAGTTGACTGCATGATCAAGTCATTTACAAACTATAACAATGCATATATCTTGTGAAAAGCTTACAACATTCCAGGAAACTGTCAAGACTTTCAACCCATATGCTGAAGCTGAAGGTGCCGGGCACGTATTCCTCCACAATTATCATAAGCTATCACTCCGTTATTGGTCTGTTATATATAACTTGTTTTTGCATTGTTGTGCAATTTGTCTTACAGATGGGCCTTCTCGCCGTTGACAAGAGAATGCATGTTGGAAGTAAGTTATATCCCATCATGAATTTTGAAAGTCGAAATCACAACTTTATGGAAGTTGATATTGATTGATGCTGTAGGCAGTAAGGGTGGCCATAAAGACGTACCGAGAGCACAAGACGTCATGGGAAGGGTTGATGAGAAGAGGCATGGAGAGAGATTGTTCATGGGATAAAGCTGCGCTCGAATACGAGCAGGTTTTCCAATGGGCTTTTGTGGACCCTCCTTACGTTCCGTCGCCTAATTAACCAACAAACTAAATCTCACTTGGAATATTATGTATGTTAAGGGGGTCTAAAATCACCAACCTCACTATTAGTCTTCATTTAAAGAAAACCAATTCAATGATGTAAAATGCTCTTTCCAGTACATCATGCTCCAACCCAGTTTCTTTACTCATACAATATGAAATGCATTTCATGATGTTTATAATGAAGAAATTCTTATTTGTATATAATTAAGAGATAGGGAACCGTATACCCTACACCTAAAGACACCATTGTTTCCCAGAACACAACATTGTTTTATACGGTTTACATAAAGTTAAGCTCACTATTACACACGTCTATCCTCGAATGGTGTCTAATGACACATCACCACCCCTTCAGTTTTGGAAAAAAAAAAAAAAGAGGCATGAATACCTAGCCACAAGGTGTGAGCTTTGAATTTCCTGCGCCTCGAGGGTTTTCATCTTTCCAGTCATCAAAGGCTCTTGCCCTGTCTTGGGCAGCTTCGTCATCTTCATCCTCATCATCGTCATCAGCGCCACCTGCTCTTGGCTTCCACTTGTCATTGTGCCATGAGGAATTGGCTTCTTCTATCATCTTAGCAGTATTCTCTTGCCATTTATTCATCATCTCCATCTCCTTCAACCCAGCTTCCTCTATGCTCATCGTTGGCAATCTCACAGTTTCAAAACATGCCATTAATTATCATATTCTCACACAAAAAAATATATATTTTAAGAAGCGTATATGATACCTGTGACCAGGTTGGAAAACCTGTGCAGCGATCCTTTCTCTTTCACTTGTTATGCTTCCACCCACAAGACTAGCGGGTCCAAACATGAGTGGTTGGTGTTTGTGATCATGTGCCTGTGAAACCTTAGCTCTCCCCTCCAAAACATCTTGAGCAAAAGTGGCACATGTAATAGGTGCTGCTGCTTTGGTGTATCGAGCTCTAGCAGCAGCATTGCGGTGCCAGTCTTCTACAGTCTTAGCACGTTCTTCAAGAACAGCCTCTGAAATTTCAATATCTCCTTCCTGCACACAACGATGAAAATACAATACTTACAAATATAATACGTATGGACATAACTAAAACTATAAAATAAAGTCTATTTCCTATTCTGATTATGAGTTACGCTAAGCTTCCATGATAAGTTGTTATACCCGCTCTTTCTTTTCCTTTATTGCAGAAAGCATTTCCTCCTCTTTCTTCAGCATTTCCATAAGATCAAGAGCCTACAATATGAGTTAATCACAGAACAATTAATCGAAGATATGCAATAAGAAGAACACGGGTCGAAAGTACCAAACACCAACCTTGCAGATAGCCAATGAGATTGTAGTAAGCCATGCCTGCAAATTTAGACAGAAATACAAATTAAAGTGAATCCCAAGCAAAAAGGCTTAACAATACTTGCTAAAGAAAATATACAATAAATGAGCCTCGCAGAGCATATAACATCTAATTACTTGCAATTCCATTCTTTCTATATCACTAGAACTTTCCAACTCCAAGAGTTCCAAGTGAAATATTTTTGTAACATATTGAATGTGTTGATGTTGAAATCATGTACATCCATGTCTAGTATTCCATCTAAACAGCTTTAGCAATTAGACTTTGTATGGAACTAACTGAAGTGATTATTAGAACTCTTCTGAATCTTGGGATAATAAATGATCAAATGTTACAGAGGTGGCATATCTTATGAAACTGATTAGGATCAGTGCAATACTTAAGCAAGATAAAACAACTGGATTATGATGAAATGCTGTTATGCAGTTCATAACTTAGGCTAGTTACAAATTACATACTATTCAAGAAAAATCACATCTTCAAGGTGAAAGTCACTGTTAAAACTTCAAGAGATCATTGTATAGGATAAAACGAGTTGCACAAACCTATACCTGGCAAAATGGGTGGGTCAGTTCGGGTTGGGTTACGGGTCATTTAAAAAAAAGGATCAATTTGTTCGGTCCAAATGAATTCAGGTCAATTTGGGTTTGGGTCAGAACGGGTTCGGATCAATTTGGGTTTGGGTCAGAACTGGTTATTTTCAAGGTCAATTTGGTTTGTGTAAGAATGGGTTCCTACAAAAATAAGTACAGATCGAGATGGGCTGTTATATAAAAAATCATTATTGACTAGCGTGACACCACTCATGGATAAATATGTTATATAAATATTGAAACTGCAAGAAATCTAAGGAATTGCATACTACTAAATATCTTTTAAGAATTTATAAATAAAAAAATAACAAAAGAAGCCATGAGAAACAACACAGTGCCACAATGGTTTATTTTCAAAAGAAATTTAGAACCAGGAGCAGAAGAAAGTCTGTACTCTGTACTGACTCAACTAGACGCAGCCCTCGTTCCACCACTGCCATCCTCCGCAACTTCAAATTAATCAGTCTATATTGCTCACTCTCAGGCGTATGATTACATCCATGAAAAACGGTTATTCTTTATAACCATCATCATTGAATTTATATCATTTGTCCTATTTACTCGTAAGTTCATCCATATAGAACCATAAGAATAGCATGTGCATTCCTTTGTACAAGTAGATATAGTTAATTTTTATTTAACCAAGTTCATATCTGTGACTGTCACTTGGTATACGAAGGACGGAGGTTATATTGGTCCATCTATTACATATACTTGGTGTTAGATGTGGCAAACGGTGAGTCGGAACTCTTTGTGTTGGTGCCCGTTGGTTTCCAAACGGTTTTACATTATTTTAAATAAATAGTGTCTTAATTGCCATTTAAAAGTTATATCATTTCTGCAATAATATATTTTTTAATAAAATTATATGTGGGGTTTAATACATATAAAATTACAATTTGAGGGACTTTTGATATTCGATCGATTTGACCTGTTTCGTTTTAAGCCATTTTTTTTCTTACCCACCCGCCCGCCGACTATTATAGAAATAGCCTGAATCAACCCCAATATTAGGTAAATGGGCGACAGTTGCAAAATCTAACTTGGGTATAAAAGTCTTAATAGATTGGTGCATGAAACAGATAGGGAACAAGCTAGAAGCGTTAATTTAGAAACACACATTTTCATAGGAAACTAATATATGTTTCAATGTTCTTAGGCACAAAATGAGACCTTTATGAAAGACATTTATAGTTTTCACAGGTTCGGCCAAAATCGAAATTCAAATTATACCTAATCATCGCCACCATCCTCGTCACGAAATGCCTCCGACATGATTCCGTCATGAATGAGGTGTTTAAGAAATTTACGTTATGTTAACTTATCCATTCTAATTGGTAAGTGACAACCCATTCTGACCTTGGTTTTAAAAAGCGAGAGGCGCACAAATCGGTGGGTTTTCGTACCCGAGGCGCAAGCTAATTATATATATTTTCTATGTATCCCATAAATATCCCATAGGTTTTTAGCTTTCCTTACCCAAAATATAGCTATAAGTAAGGTTTTTGTATGATTTTAGTTGCATGTACAAGCCAAAAAACCCAAGTTACAACAGTTAGATGCATAAAAACGCCTTGGGTACGAGAGGCGCGCACTTCAGGCCAAAAAAGCCCAAAAAAATCCCAAAAAAGCGCACTTTTTGGCGCTTCTTGTAATTACTCTAAGCGCTGAGCGAAAAAGCCCCAAAGTGTGCGCCTCGCGCTTTATAAAACCAAGATTCTGACCCAGAGTGACCCATATGGACCCAAAATAAGGCATATGGGCTACTTTTGCCAGGCCTACACAAACGCAAGGCTAATTATGTTGAACAGTACTACAATCCCTAAATAAATGCTCAACTGTAGTCACTAATGTGTGTACCTCCAACAGTATATCCTGTTCACTACCCTTATGCAGAAAATAGAGATGTTTTTGCTCAAGAAAGCACATAGGTCAATAGCAAACCCAAAGATGTTGGGCAACCATAATTCAGCAATCAAACAAACGTAATAATGCAGTAAAACTCACCTCCCTTTCTTCTTCACCATCATCATCCAGCACATCATCATCTCCCGCATCAACAGGTGTGGATAGGGCGGCAGCTCTAGTTGAGCGTCCACGTCTTTCCTTGCGTTCCTTTAGTTCCAAGAGCTTTGACTCTGCAGCACGTTGACGCTTGAAGCGAGCAATCTAAATCAAGGGAACCAAAGTTAGCTCGTAGAAGGTGAAAAGGTAGTAATAAGAGATAAAGGTACCTTCTTAGCCCTCCTGTCGAGGGCCGTATTCTGACTTTCTTGTAGAGATTCATCTTCAGGTAGAAGCTCCATTGCATCACAAAATGAAAGAAACTCCTGGATAGACATCCATAGGTTAGGTTCAACAGCAGGCAGGCAGGCAGGTATCTATATATATACGTATGTATTAATTAATTAATTAATAGTACCTTTAACTTAGCTTGTGAAGCCTTGAGAATCTTTATCCTGTCGTGGTCATCGTGTCCAGTCTTCTCTATCAATTCAGCAAGATAAAAGGGGACCTGTTGACAGAATCAAAAGCCTATAAGAAAGTTTTCCGAACACTTAAAGAAGAAGAAGGAAGGATGTAAATATTATAGTATTTACCAGAATATACTTGAGATTTGTATTGCTGATTTCGTCCTTGGTCTCGTTGGTGGAAAACAACCCTAATTTGCTAATCATTTCCTCGCATTTATGCAAAGCTTCACAGCCTTTTCTCAAGGTTTCCTACAAATATATAAATAAAAAGAAATTATTATGTACCTACCTACCTACCTACCTGAGTGGATATGATGAATACGTATACCTTGTCGAGCGTGGAATCGGTTGGAAGAAGGGTAATTTTGCGAGCCTGTTCGAACAGAGTCGGCAGAGACATGTCTTCCATTTTCAGTGATCCCATCGCCAATCGATTTCTCTTTCTCTTTCTCTTTCTCTTTCTCTTTCTTTCTTTCTTGATAAAAAGGAGGAGCAAATAGCAGGGTGAATCGGTGGTTTTATGATTCTCTTGGTGATTCTAGAATCTAGACTGCGCCAGGAAGGAAGGAAGGAAGGACTATGGGCTTTCTGAAAATTAGACCAATTCCAAACAAGCTTTTGGGCCGAAAAGCCCATATGTGCACCTGTTTGTTACTCCATTAATTTAACTAATGGGACTGGGAGTGACGTATAAAGTTGGAAATCCCATTCATACATACAGATAAGGGGGGTTTGAGCTGAGGTATGCCAATGGCAATGGCAATGGCAATGGCAATGAATGTAAATTATCCAACAACCTCTCTGCATACTACAAATCTTCATTGGCATATACAGCAGATCAACACACAACGCCGTTCCACCTTCTCTATACATTCTTCCAAGGCCAACGACAACGGCGGCGTTGGGCGTCGGAGGATATGGAGGAGAAGAAAATTGGTACTTTCTCTCTCTCTCAATTTCCGATTCAACTGCCTTCATTGGTAATGGTGTGTGAACCACCCTTAGATAGCAATTTTATTTTCCCTAATACCATTATTAACTGTCAATTCCTCTTGACCTTTTTACCCGACCCGCTTGAACAACCCATGTTAAACAAAACATATACCAACGGGTCGTCTATCCTCTGCTGCAAAAGATAAGAGTCCTACATCCTAACACTTGCAAAAAAGATAAGATGGAATATGGGTCACCTGATTAAACGGGTCGTGGGTCAGATGAGGAATGGGTCAGCTGATTTAGATGGAATATGGGTCACCTGATTTGCGAGTAAACAGGGGAAAACTATGGCACGGGGATATGGATGAATCATGTTTAGTAGGTTGCTTTTTATTCTTCTTATTTCCTATATAAGCAATCTTACATTGAGTTTTCTATTCATCACTTGTAAATCTCTTTTTTATTGCTCATTGCAAGTGTGTGTTAGCCAAGGCCTGAACCAACAAAGCATACAAATTATCTATTGCTCATTAAAGAATCCATCCATTGTTCTTAGTTAATTCAACTAACTGCTTCATCAAGAGACAATGGCTCTAGGACACTTTCTTTAACAATCAAAATATCAATAACAAACGAATCCATCAAAATCAAAACTGAATATGACCAAATCAACCGAATTCAAAACAAAATATTCTAAAAACGCTGAAAACAACCGGAAGACTGATTTACGCCCCTGCAACCGTGCAAAACCAGTTTCTCTCTCTATTTCTGCATGCATGAACATCAAAAACCATAAAAACCCGAAATCACATCGATTTCAACTTTTGGCCTGTTATCAATGATTCATGAATACACATTAACTTCACTTCCAAATAATATGAGGGTAATGTTCTTGTGTCGAATTATATCAACTTTCCAAACAACATGAAGATTGGAATCTTTTGGACCAAAAGTGTAGTATGTAAACCAAAAAAATTTAAAAACAAATATGTCCAAACCTGAACTACCAGAAACTCCAATGATAAACCTGATTAACACCCTAAATTGTAAGCAGTTGAACATATGATAAGAACGATACACCTTTTTGCAAGCCCCCTGCCTTCCTAGTACCCCAAATCATACCAATAAAGTAGTCCATAAGCAACAATAGTCAAACTAAATGAAAAAACAAATCGTATAAACATATAATTTGAAGTATATGAGATTCAGATTCTAAGCCGTCCATAACGACCAGAACTCTGGAAGGATCGATTTCAACGAACTCTGCATCGGAATCGTCGGTGTCGTGATCCGACAACGATTTCTGGTGACATTTTAATGAGAAAGTAATCACCATGGCAGGCGCCGTTGACCAGATTGTGAAATTACGGTTTGGAAAATGTTAGTCATGAAAGGCATAGAGATAAGTATGCTGCTTTGATGTCGAATGTGATCAATTGGGTTTGAATTACGAACAGAGTTTGAATGGGATATGGGGATATGAGAGGGTTTAGCGATTTGGTAACGGTGGAAGGGGTTTAAAATAAATTCCCGTGATGATGTGGGAAAAAGAAAAGTCTAATATTGTGGCAAGAAAATGGTGTAAAGTTGTTTTTTTGTTAAACACAACGTAGCGGTGAGCCGTTATTCGTAACGCAACGTTAAGTTGCTTTTTGTTATATATAGATAATTACACCTTCTCTGAACGCCAATCTTGTTAGATGTAGTGACACCAATCTGTTTTAAGTATTTGAACACATTTTATGAAGCAGCATATGAACATTGTTTGCTGGATATCCTATTAACTTATTAGCTCTTATGATGATGTAGACAAAAAAAGATGAGATGATTCAATACGCCCAGGAAAGAACCCCTTTTGTGGAAGAGCAGGTGAGGGACATATGGGAGACTGGAAAGCTGGTGGGGTATGACATAGAGCGCTTGAAGCTCCGGGAGGATAATATCTTTGCTTTTGTCCGCAACTTGGCTGCTGAGGCCAATGACTTGGTGGAGGCAAACAAAGATGAGTATGGGGGGAAAAGGAAAGCAATTCTTCATGCAATAAGCAATAGGATGAACGATCTGGGGTTTTATCGCCCAGAGGCCTATATGCGAACTGATCCCTTCAAGCATATCACCAAAATGGATACCCATGACGATGATGATGATGATGATGATGATGAGTAGATCCATCTCATCTGCTTGGGGTTTCTTCTAGCTCTAGTTTTTTCATACTTCATTTGTATGCCATTTTTATTATTATAAGTTATGTAATAGTGTTGTAGAGAAAAGAGATGATGAACTCACTGGTACTGGTGCCGCCTCTTTCTTCTTCTTCTTCTTCTTCTTCTTCTTCTTTTCTGTTATTAGAAGTTTGTATTATTCTTGATAAAATTTTAGGATTTAAATGGTAAGAGAATGATCACATTCACCACCATGATCTTAAAGTCAAATACTTGATTTTATTTGATTAGTTATATGATATAGATATGACTGACAATTTGAAAATTATACAGTTTGAACATATTTTTAGTAAGATTTTATTTGGAAGAACAGAGTTGTTTTGATAGCTGCTGTTATAAAGATTTAGTGGGTAGCAGAGATCTGCAACAATGTTTGAAGGGATATCTCGGTTTAGGTGGTCTTGGCAATCGTATCATAGGCGTTTCTCGTCATCCTGAGTTGGGCACGAGGTTGTAGAGACATTATAGAAACCCATCAGATTAGTTAGGATCAACAATTGGTAGTGTATGAGTATATCTATAAGTATGTATTTATTTACTGTAGAATAGATGAGAATGAGTGTAGTGGAAGGGTAGAGACAGAGAGTAGGGATGGGCGTGTCGTACCGGTACCGGTTCCAAAAATAATTAGGTGCTGGAAATCCAGTTAGGCGTAAAAACACAGGAAAAAAATCAGGAAAGCAACCTTTTGGAATTCCAACTTTGCAAAAACAGCCACTTGCCTTTTAAAACTACCAGACTTTTAGTACAAAAGTTGGAAAAAAGCCTTTTAAAACTACCTTAAGACTTTTAGTTCAAAAGTTGGAAAAAAAACAAAGGGGTTATATCACCTCACGTACGGACACATCCTTGCTCTGTTGTGTCGTGTGAATTCAACCAATTAGAATGTGATACTAGTTCCACCTTTTTAAAATGTATATAACTTGTAGAGTTAATTACGTTTTTCGTCTCTTTATTTGTCAAAAATCACTATTTCAGTCCATTAATTTAAAATTTGCGAAAACAGTCCCTATGGTTTCACTTTTGTAACTATTACAGTCCAACCATAATAATGCCATCCAGTTATTCCGTTAGTTTACTTGAAATGACCATAATGCCCCTATTATTAATATTAAAATTAAAATAAATAATGAGCTAGTTACGTTTTTCGTCCTTGTGGTTTGTTAAAAATAATCATTACAGTTTATTAGTTCTAAAAATTGCCAAAACAGTACCGGTATCTTTCACTTTATTTTTCACTCCTCATTTCTTCCGGTCACCTAATTTTTTCCATCACAATCGACGTAAGTATGCCTCAAGTTTTCCTACTAACGTCGATTGTGATGTGATGGGGAAAATTAGTTGGCCGGAAGAAATGGGGGGAGTGAAAAGTAAAATGAATTATACAAGTACTGTTTTGACAATTTTTATAACTAATGGACTGTAATAGTTATTTTTAACAAATCATAAGGACGAAAAACGTAACTAACTCTTTATTTATTTTAATTTTAATATTAACTAGTATTTGTGATGCGCGTTGCGGCGGAATACTATATCACCGTAAAATAACTAACTTGACAACAAAATGTCTTTAAAAGCAATTCTTACGTCTGATGTTTGCGAGACATACGAATGTGGACTTTATGACAGGTTAGAAACGTAGTCACGACGGGTGTTTTAATGTTAAAAATTGTGAAACACACACGTTGCGGCTGACATTAAAATTTGTAACGATAGATTTCAACAAATTGTAAATTGGTGTAGATGGCAACATTGGTGTGTAGTGCATGCCAGTTTTAAGTTAAAAAAATTATAATAGTGAGCAATTTCAACTGGTGTGGACTTAAATGTAGAAATACTAACTTAATAATTTCGAGTAAGTTATAAATTGAAATGAAATGGAAAAGAAAAAAGTAAAACAAATATGTAAAAGAAAATTAGTCAACAAAGAAAAAGAAAAGGAGAAACAAAAAGGACTTGTAAAACTGCATTGAAACTTTGATCTAACATGTAAATTTGCAAAACATAAAACCTATGTGGTAGATTTTGAAAAAGTCTAAAGAACACAGGGCAAATTCATGTTGTTATTTGATATATATAATAATAACAAGGGCATTATGGTTATTTCAAGTAAACTAACGGAATAACAGGATGGCGTTAGTGTGGGTGGACTGTAATAGTTACGAAAGTGAAACCACAAGGACTGTTTTCACAATTTTTAAACTAATGAACTGAAATAGTGATTTTTGACAAACCACAGGGACAGAAAACGTAATTACTCAGATCGTCCAATATGATATTGTTTATAAGTAATACAAATGCTTAATATTTTACAAGAAAATCATTGTTTTTTAGATAAAACCATGATCAATTACATAAATCCTAATTGAGATTGGATAGTTTTTGAAGATGCATTTTATATTATGAAATTATAGGGTTAATTAGTAACACGGTTGAACCATTCGGTACAACCCGATTAAACCGGTTAAACCATTTTAGAGCTTAACCCGATATGACTTAAAAAACCGGTTTTTAAAACATTGCTTTATTGTATCTTTACTTAGTATTGATATGTTAAAAAAAATTGAAAGTCAAAATAAATAGGTTCCTTGTCACACTATTATTAAGAGTGCAGATAAGTTGAGTTCCTCATAAACTAATCAAAATTGAAGCGGTTAGAATATTCAATAAGGGCAAGCCTAAACAAGTTCTAACTTAAATTGAACTCCATGCAATCAAATAGCTTGATTTGAGCTTTAGATATCGAGTTTGACCAAAAACTATTTATAAGAATATATAAAAGTTTACGTTAATATAATAAATATTAAATATCAAACAAAAAAATATTATTATATGTATAACGATAGAAGTAACTTGATAATATTTGTTATGTTCCACCACACACACAAGGGAACAAAACTAACAAGCATACATATTTTAAAAAATCTTTTTATCTATGCTTCATATTTTTATAACTTTCTATATCTTACTATAAACACGTAGGTTATGTACCTAAAAAAATCAATAAACTAATTCGTTTATATCTTTTCTTAAACCGGTTACCTATACATATGTGTAATTAATACAACACACATATCACTTAAACATATGTAGGTTCTATAAGTAAATACTTTTCTTTAAACCGGTTACCTATACATATGTGTAATTAATACAAAATAAAACATATGCAGGTTCTATACATAAATGATTTTTTTTATCTCTTTTGATTTTAGGAAAGATGAGATAATTGCATTTTAACTATTTTTTATATTAAAAAAAACTAAGATTGAAAAAAAGAATGACCTACTTTATTTTACATGTTTTTGAAATATATAATGTTGTGTGTAGATACATCATAGATCCCATATATACTATTTGATATATCTAGGCTACAAAACTTTTGGTAAATAAGCTTATAACATAATGCTATAAATAAAATAGTATAAAAAAGCTTGTATCGCTATCAAAGAGTGTAGTAAAAGTCTTTCTTCTTAGAGTTGTAACTTTAGAGCATTCACAATGAATTCCATATCCTTATTCGTATATTTTTACTAAAAACAACTATTTTTTCTCTTTTCTTTTCAATTAAATAATATTTTTTATGCTTTTATCATTATTTTTTCTCTCTTCTTCACTCACAACAATTTCTAAAAATATTAAAAAATTTATAGAGTTCCATATATTTACAAATAAACAATAACTTTCCCCTATATTTTCACTCTCCTTCACACACAACCAGTAAAAAATACCTCACAAGATTTGATTGTGAATAAGCAATGGTGAGTCACCAAAAAAGAAGAATGTATGTACGTACTGTTATGGAAGGAAATGGGTTGGTTAATTTGGGTGTTGATTAATGATGTTTGTTTTAGGTGAGAAGATGAGACAATCCAGTTAGTGGCCTGCGTTTGCGCTCGCTCTTCTGCTCACTCCCGCTATCTTATCCTTCCTTCCTTCCTTCCTTCCTTCTTAACAATACACTTCTCCTCAAAACTCTCTCTCTCATCAATGGCTTTATGGAGTCCACGATTGCAAAGATTTCTTCTCAACAACACTAACCCCAACCCCAACCTCAGTAGTAAGATCGACTTCAAGAAGGCCAACACTAATTTCATTACCAGAAACCGCCGCCGTTGCTCTGCGATTGCAATTGATGCTCCTTCTTACGGTCTCACTTCCGGGATCAGATGGGGTTCCGCCAAGTTACAGGGTGCTCGTGAGGAGATGGAAGACGATGCTGTTATAGTCGCTTATAACAACAACGACCTTCAAGGTTTCTATTTTGCTGCTGTCTTTGATGGCCACGCGGGTTTCTCTTCTGTCAACTTTCTCAGGTTTCTATTCTGCACTGCACACCAGCTGTTTGTGTTTATGCCTCACTGAATATTGTAACAACCACAGGGAGGAGCTGTACAAGGAGTGTGTCAAGGCTCTACAAGGGGGCCAATTGTTGGATAAAAAAGACTTTATTGGAATTAAAAATGCCCTGCAACAGGCTTTCCTCAACGCTGATGCCAAACTTTTAGACTGGTAACCAGCCAGACACTTAACATATACTTACACTGACAATTTGTATCATTGTCAAAGTAGTATTATATATTTTCAGTATGATTTCATTTCTGTATGAAGGTTTAGATGCATGCTGTTTCATTTTGTAAAGGCTTGAGATGACCCGAGAGGAGGAGGAGGATGATTCTGGTGCAACAGCTACGGCTATCTTCATAGGAAATGATATGCTATATATCTCCCATGTTGGTGACTCATGTGCAGTAAGTTTTCATATCCTAATCATTTGTTACTTCTTTCTTTCTCTGTTTATAAGGAATTACAATTTCTGGCAGGTTCTTTCACAATCTGGAAAAGCAGAGGAACTCACTAATTCTCACAGACCCTATGGAAGAAACAAGGTTTCTCTTCAAGAAATCAAACGCATTCGAGAAGCAGGTGGATGGGTGTGTTATTCTCTTCTCACTTCCTTGTTTACTTCTTCACTTTCTTACTAATTGTGTATATTGTTATTTTACTCAAATTACCATGGCCTTGTTTAATGAACCTGACATAGCCTTTTAGTTGCTTTTTCTCTAACAACTCTAAAGGGCAAGCAGTAATATAGATGTGAGTTTATTCAATATAGCATTTGCCTGTTTCTGAAACTTGTCAGTTGCTGTTTATCTGATACTATTCATGAAATCTTTTTGCAGCATGAAACATTTCTCTAACTAGATTGTGGTTTGTTACGGTACAAAACTGATCTGCACAACTTATCGTTTTGTGTATATGGTCTCTGTAGATTTCGGATGGAAGAATTTGTGGAGACATCTCTGTGTCACGGCCTTTGGTGACATACGGTTTAAGACCAAGAAGAATGAGTAATCTCTCTTATCGTTCTTTAATTACTTGATAATCATATATACTAGTAGTTGTCATGTGTATTTACGCCCTTTAACTATTAAAAGGATGCTGAAAAAGGGAGTTGAAGAAGGAAGATGGTCCGAAAAGTTTGCATCCCGGTAAGCTCTCTCATGTAACTTTCTTCTGGACTTTGTTAGTATTTTAATCTTAGCATGAAGGAAGTTTAAACCAACAATCTAATAAGTGGTCATTTCATTGATGCAACTTTTAGAGTTGAGAAGATTACTCTTAAATTGATAACCATCTATAACTACCTGCCTTTTTCACTTCACTGATACAGAATGAAGTTTTTTGAAGACTTGGTTATTGCTACTCCTGATATTTATCAAGTTGCACTGGGTCCTGATGCAGAGTTTGTTTTATTAGCAACTGATGGCTTATGGGATTACATTAAGAGGTGGTTCAGTCGCTTATTTTTTCCTTTTTTCTTCTCTTTTTGTTTTTATCCTTGTCGTCTGACTTTGAACCCAAAAAAAATATTACTTTCAGCTCGGATGCAGTCAACTTTATCAGAAACCAACTTCGGGAACATGGAGATGTTCAGGTAAGTTGTAGCCATCGACCGATTTACGTTATATCAGTTTTTATATGTTGTTAATGTATTCTTGCTACAGGTTGCATCTGAAGCGCTAGCTCAAATGGCCTTGGTAATGACTTACAGACATGTTTACCCATTTGACTTTATTGCCTATGTATAGTTCTTCTCACTTTGTTCTATTTCAGGACCAGTATTCTCAAGATAATGTAACCATTGTGATCGCCGATTTGGGGTATGCATTTTGCAAATTGTATGAGATCAACTAGTGACCTTTCATTCTAAATTGTTATTTTGTGCTATTGATAGGCGGACTGATTGGAGGAATTTACCTATACAAAAACAAAACATTGCGTATGAACTGATCCAGGCTTTTGCAACGATTGGTATTGTGTCACTTGGGATATGGATGTCATCTAATGCTTCGTTTTGAAACCTAACCTTGCAACCTTTGTATATAATCAACATATATTTTCCCTTGTGTTGATATATCAATGTATAACGCCTTACTTTTATTTGTGCTTGCATTAAACGAAGTATTTCAGAATGATATCTTATTTTAGAAGTATTTCAGATAACTTTATTTTAATTTCATGCATAATATATCAACAACCCGAAGTTTCGCTGGTGGACGACCCTTCCTTGGCTCATGCTTGTGATTGGATCCTGGATCATTGTAGGCCAGATCAAGCCTCCTTGGGTACATCCTGACTCTATATAGGTTTGCGACGTTGGTGATGCAAATTGCTATAGAAAAGAGAAGTTAGATACAAGCAATAGAAATATATATAATATATATATATATATATATTAAGAAAATGAAGAATTTAATTAATACCTGAATGTGTGCAAGGGAGTAATAGAAAGGAAAGTAGAACAAGGTTCTTTGTGTAAAAGTGCATAGCCATGAAGAAAGTTTTGATGAAAGAGTGAGGTTACTCATACGGGATAGGATTTCTATTAAAATCTAGTGTGAGCTCACCTGCATTCATTTATCTCTCACCATCTATCATAATACAAAAGTTTATTAATGCTACTTTAATAGAAAATAATACAAAAGTTAAAGATATGTATGTATTAATGTTCGTGTTTAGAAGTTTAATGTTTAGTTTTTTTATAACTTTCGATATAAATAATGGGAAAATAAAAAACGTATATCGATAGAAATAACTTAATTATTAAATATAAATGTAAAAGTGATGATGATGTGGAAATATAAGTATTAGTAAAAATGTTTGTAGAATTGAAGAGAAAATATGTATTTTTAGTGTATTTATGGAAATTTGATATAGCAGCTGTCTAGGCATGAACGCATTTATCACTTTGCATTGGCGATGGTAACACAAGTGATATCTACAAAATTGTAAATATGTTTATAAAGAAGCTACGTAGTTTATGTAAACACCACGGAGAGTGTGAATATGATATTTTCAAAATCAATAATCAGTTTTTGTGTATTCTTATAGTTTCAAAATGTTTGGCAAAGATTTTTTTGTTATGAAATCAATATTTTAGAGTAGAAAAAATGATCAATACAAGACACAAAATTTTATCGTGTAATTCGAGCCTAGATGTTAAATTAAGTATTCTCCCGTCTTTTCTTTTTACGCTAGTTAGGTTTTGAACGATCGTTGATTCCTTTCCTACATTTGGAATTATGTGTAGCACCATTGTAAAAGTAGTAGAATCAGTCGGTTAATCCTAATTGTCGACGACACATGCCATGGATAGTCAACCATTGACTTTTGACTCTGTTGATTGATTGTTTCTGAAGCAGTGGAGATGAATCAATCTCTTTACATCCTCTGCCACTTGTTCATTACATTACAAATCAAAGTGGAGTCTGGAAACCACATGATTCTTTTCTCCATTACAAACATTTAACAGTACACAAATATTATCAACTATGTTAACACCTTCCGATATTTATAGCATGTATTCCAACTAGTGCGGCGGGTATTCGGTTGATTTCGGTTTGGTTCATTGCCACTCTCTATAGCTACCATAATAAACTAAATTCATAATATGTGCTAAGGATAATGGCACATGTTTATATCGATAAAAAACAAAAACTATATAAACGAAAAAAACGTTCCCGATTCTGATATTATTAATACCATGGGCATCTTTATCGTCTGGATTAGTTAACTTTAGATCATAATTATGATTAGTTAATTAGATATTAACATTGGATCATAATTATAAAATTTATGTTTGGTTCAAAAACTTGCGAATTGAAGTTATACAATGCAACTTAAAAACATAATTTTGTTTGGAAATTATTAATGTTATAAGATCAGATTAAAAATATTTTTATGTATAAATTTGTAAACTAATAGTTTCTTGTGATAAAACCATTCTCATTTAATCTTACTGTATATACATCACGCCCTAAAATAAAATATAAATAACATGTCCTTAATTATTAATGCCTTTATAAAGAAAATCTCAAGATAAATTATATTATTATATATTTATTTTTTGTATAAAAAGTTGTCCTAGCATATGAAAAAATGTTTGGAAATATGAGCGTTTGAAGTCCAATGGTGATTTCTTACAAACTTTTATTAGCTATGTGATATGATGAGGTGTAAATTTACCATACATGTTTATTTTATTTTTTTCGAAGTTAAAAATTTAGCATCTAAACAATATTTTTTTCAAAGAAAAAGATTTGTTTCTTTATTTCAGTGGTAATGAAATGGTAGGTTTAGTAATAGTAACAAAATTGGGTTGGACTGATGATGAAAAACCAACTTAAGAAACAACGGTTGATGTGAAAACAAACATTAAGGAAGGATATGAATTCGTAAAACAGAGCTCATGAATAAAATGAGAGTTCATTATTAAGGAATTCCTTCCTGAAAAGACAAACGCCTTGGAAGATCTGTTTCATGCCAAGAAAATCGAGTAATCAAACAGCTTGCTCTACCTCTCGCCTTTTACCTTGGCTTACCCAATGCAATGTAATGCAATGAAAAATGACGGAAAATAGCCTTCCATCCTGAGCCCCACTTCCAGGTTGTGCAGACAAAACTCAACCACCATGATTAAAACGAGAGCCCCACAATCAGATACGCAGAATCTTCAACCGGCCCACTCACTCCGGTTAGCTTAGAGCGTTACTGGCAGCCCATAGTTTAGGAACGATCTGATATGTCCATCCCACCCTGCGGTTACAATAACCAGACCCCACAAATGACACCCAGCCGACCTCCGCCAACATGATTTGAAAAAATTGTATTGGGATTTACACAATGGAGAATTGGAGGCTGGAAGCTTTTTTTCAGGCCAGGTGGCCGACCCCTTTGGATTAATGAACTCTGGACCAAGAGACAAGTAACCGGGTGAAAAAGAACCATCTTGCAAGTGCCAACCATTTCCTTTCAGACCACACACACCATGGTAACACAACTGATGCATCACTCGAGAAACACTCCAACGACCTAACTGTCTTTTCCTGGTCTTCCTTTTCATTATTACACTTCCATATATATATAGAGTCCTCACATGCTAACACTATGTGTTTCCCATCTGACGTGAACGATGCACATACCTGGTTCCCACCGTTTCTTTGGCCTAGTATACACATTATTATTAATTAATTAATTAATAATCATTATATACATACATAAACAGTTGAGATTTGAAAATAAAGTCATACCCTTGTATTTGCCTATCACGTTGATCCCATGAAGAATTCTGACATGGGAATCCGCACATGTGACCATTACTTTGCTTGCATCTTGTGGACAGAACAACACAAAACATTAATAAATGTACCCGAACTTTTAACAAGATGGAAATCACTAATTATCATGATATTCAATAAAGCTATGAATTACCAACCTGAAAGCCAATTATCCTCTTGCAAGCCCACTTCTTTTTAATATTTAAGCAAACAGAAGCTTCCAGTTGGAACTGATTATCTATTCAAGTAAAAGACACAAGAGTTAAGACGAGTGGATCCTCAGGCCCAGGCCCCTCAAGATTTACATATATTAGTGGATGGATGCAATGACTTCAAATTGTATACGCTACTAGCACCGAGCCAATATCACCCACTCGATGTGAAAAGGACATTGCACCCAACTAAACCCTATTCCATATGTCATGATAGAAATACAAACCTATTGGAAAATAAAAGATATGGCTGATCTTTGTTTTTTTTCTTATTTTATTTGGTTACCTTATTATTAGGATTAGATTTATTTTGGTCGTTATCTCTTTCTATTTTTTGGTCCTTTCTTGTGTATTTATGTTCTTGTTTCGGCCATGAATAAAATTAAGAGAGAAAACTTTAACCCTCATTAGCCAAAATTAAGATCATCAAGAACATCACCATGGCCAGCGACGATACACAGTCGACCAATACCGGTGATTCCATCGACGCCAATTCACCATACTATCTACACCCTTCTGATTACCCAAAACAACTTCAAGTAAACGAAAGCCTGACTGATAGCAATTTTAATGATTGGAGCCAAGAGATGACGAATTTCTTGTTTGCCAAGAACAAAATCGGGTTTGTTGATGGATCCCTCGCCAAACCCGACAAGACCGATGCCAAATACATGCATTGGATGCGCTGCGATGCCATGATAAAAGGATGGCTCACAACCGCTATGGAGAAAGAGATACGGAGCAGTGTCAAGTATGCTAATACGGCGCTCGAGATTTGGAAAGACCTTCACGAGAGATTCGGGAAGGAGAGTGCTCCAAGAGCATATGAATTGAAGCAATCTGTTACGTCAACACGCCAAGAAGGTACCTCCGTTTCCGCTTATTTCACAAAATTGAGAAGTTTGTGGGATGAAATCGATTCAGTTTTTCCCACCCCAAGATGTGAGTGCAACGGCTGCAAATGCAACGTCGGGAAAAGAATCACTGAACTTAAAAAAAGGAGAGACTTTACGAGTTTCTCATGGGACTTGATGCCGAGTTTTCAGTCATGAGAACTCAGATCCTTGCTACGAAGCCAACACCGAGCCTTGGAGCCGCCTATCACTTGGTAGCAGAAGATGAACAGCAGAGGAATATTTCTGCTGGAAAGAAGGTGACTCCCACACCCGATGCGGCGGCTTTTCAGACATCCCAATCAGCTAATTACGTTGGTCAAGGCCAGAAGAAACCATGGCAAAAAGGTGAAAAAAAAAATTTAAACAATAAGGTAGGACATTGTACCTTTTGTTGAAGGGACGGCCATGTTCGAGAAGGAAGCTTCAAGCTCGTGGGCTACCCGGATTGGTGGCCAGGAAAAGGAAAGAAGGAAGCCGTGAAACCAAAGGCGGCTATGGCCGAGATTTCTTTGTCATACAGGGCTTGAGGACGAGGAACTTGATTGGATTGGGTGAGTGCAGTGGGGGACTTTACAGGATGAGGATCATGCAAGGAGGACGAATGGCTATGGCAGCAACAACTTTAAGTGAATGGCACAAGAGGCTTGGTCATCCATCAAATAATAAAATGTCTCGTATTTCTGTTTCTAAGGGAACTGATTCTAATTCAAAAGAACATTTTTATGATTCATGCATTAAAGCAAAGTTGACAAGACTTCCTTTTCAAACTAGTTCAATAAAGACAAATGAGTGCTTTGACATGATTCATTGTGACATTTGGGGTGGTTATAGAACATTCTCACTTTCGCATGGGAAGTATTTTCTCACCATAGTCGATGACTATAGTCGGGCTGTGTGGGTCTACATCATTAAACATAAGCATGAGGCAAGCGATTATTTAATTAGTTTTCACAACTTAATTCGAACCCAATTTAAAAGGGAAATAAAACGCATTAGATGCGATAATGGAGGGGAATTCACTTCCAACCGCATGAGGGCCTTCTACAGTGACCATGGGATTGAACTTGAGACGACATGCCCACACACCCCACAACAAAATGGGGTGGTGGAGAGAAAACACCGACACATCCTAGAAATAGCACGTGCTCTACGATTTGAGGCAAGTTTACCAATAAAATTTTGGGGGGAATGTGTGCTAACGGGCCGTTTACATCATCAACCGGTTACCATCCAAAGTGATCAAATACAAAACCCCGTATGAGATCTTGTTTGGAAAGGAACCACGTTATGATCGCATGCGTACCCTAGGGTGTTTGGCCTATTTCTGGAATACCGAAACCAAAGGAGACAAATTCGCTCCTAGAGGAAAAGCATGTGTTTTTCTAGGATATCCTTTTGGTACAAAAGGTTACAAAGTTTATAACTTGGAGAAAAGTAAAATGTTTATTAGCAGAGTGTGAAGTTCCTAGAAAATATGTTTCCTTTCTCAAATGAGAAGAGCCATGCAAACGATGGTGATGTGAGATCATCACAGAATACCAACAAAATGTTGAACACGAGTGTCATTATGAAACCACAAGACAAACCATGCCCAAAATCAATGAAGCCCGTGATAACAACATTCCGCAAGATAATACCGAACCTATGATCGAAGAGGAAACAACAACCGTATACGCATCCCTGTTGAGTCGGACGCCGGTGAGAGGCCGTCGGATGTCCCGGAGCATGCCAATATTGGCGACGACCAACAAGTCGAAAATGGACGACCTCAGCAGCCCAATTTGAGCACTACGGATCAAAGACCCCAGCGGCCCAGAACCCAACCGGCCCGCTTCAAAGATTATGAATTAAAGCTCCCCCATTCCGTCAACCATGCACACCCAGACTCCGATCAAGCTTCCTCTACGGTACATCCTCTTGCCCATTATATTTCATATGACAAATTCTCTAACAAACACAAAGCTTTTCTTACGGCCATCACATCACATGATGAGCCGAAAACCTTTTATCAAGCCTCACAGGACGAGAGATGGCGTGATGCTATGAGGAATGAAATCCGGGCTTTAGAACAAAATGGAACACGGTCTCTTGAACAACTTCCAAATGGGAAAAGAGCCATAGACTCAAAGTGGGTGTACAAGATAAAATACAAGCCCAACGGTGAGGTTGAAAGGTACAAGGCGAGACTAGTCGCTAAAGGTTTTACTCAAATGGAAGGTATCGATTACCATGATACTTTTGCCCCTGTTGCCAAGTTAGTGACTGTGCGAACCTTACTTGCCTTGGCCGTGAAAAGAGATTGGTTCATTCACCAACTCGACGTCAACAACGCGTTCTTACACGGCGATCTTAAAGAAGAGGTCTACATGAAGCTTCCGCAAGGATTCTCTAAAGGCAATGACACACGTGTTTGTCGTCTCAAAAAGTCCCTATACGGGCTGAAACAAGCCTCCCGAAATTGGTACCATAAGTTCACGAATGCTTTGTTGGGACTCAGTTTTGTTCAATGTAAGGCCGATTACTCTTTGTTCGTTTACAAACAGGAAAAGGTTTTTATAGCAGCTTTGATCTATGTGGACGATGTGATTATTGTTGGCGATAATATGAACACGATTCAATACGTCAAGACCCAACTTCATGAAAAATTTAGCATAAAGGATCTTGGAGATTTGAAGTACTTCTTAGGCATCGAAGTAGCTCGAACGAAGGGCGGTTTGGTCGTTAGCCAGCGAAAATATACGCTTGACATCTTGGAAGACAGTGAGTTACTAGGATGTCGCCCTAGCAGCTTTCCCATGGAACAGAATCTTAAGCTAGACAAGGGCGAAGAAGAAAAAAAGGTGGATGCTAACATATATAGACGTTTGGTCGGCAGGCTATTGTACCTTCAAGCTACCCGGCCAGACATCACGTATGCTGTGAATGTCCTTAGCCAGTTTGTGGCAGATCCACGACAGAATCACATGGACGCTGTTACACGTGTCCTCAGATATTTGAAACCGACACCTGGCCAGGGCATTTTGTTGCCAAAGGGAGGAGGGGCGAAACTTGTGTCCTATTGTGATGCCGATTGGCTGGGTGTCCTCTTACCAGACGGTCTAGGACTGGGTATTTGCTTCTCCTAGATGGTGCCCCCGTTTCCTGGAAGTCAAAGAAGCAATCTATTGTCTCACGCTCCTCTGCTGAAGCTGAATACAGAGCCATGGCAACCACGGTTAGTGAAGTCTTATGGGTTCGGTCGTTACTAGCTGAACTTTATACACTGTTTCGGATGCAACGACCTTATTTTGTGATAATCAAGCTGCCAAACACATTGCCAATAACCCCGTGTTCCACGAAAGAACGAAACATGTCGAAATGGATTGCTATTTTGTTCGTGAACGAGTAGAGTCAAAAGAAGTCGAGCCAGTGTATATCGATACTAAGTTTCAGATTGCAGATCTTTTCACCAAGCCGTTAGGAGCACAACACCTTCGAAGTTTACTAGTCAAGTTGGGCATGCAAGACTTACACGCTCCAACTTGAGGGGTAATATTGGAAAATAAAAGATATGGCTGATCTTTGTTTTTTTCTTATTTTATTCGGTTACCTTATTATTAGGATTAGATTTATTTTGGTCGTTAACTCTTCCTATTTTTTGGTCCTTTCTTGTGTATTTATGTTCTTGTTTCAGCCATGAATACTTGTGGTTTTATTGGAAAACAAAGATCAGCCATATCTTTTATTTTCCAATAAAACCACAAGTATTTTAAACAATGCTGGTAGATTTTACCGCTAGAAACAGCACCTATTGATATGCTGAATATCGTCCACAAAAATCTCAAAAATTTTATCAGTCTTAGTAAAGGGTGTTTTAGACTAACTATGTGCTCGATAAAGTATACCTGACAAATGGAAAAACCGGCAGCAACCTGTCACCGATCCAATAATTCCACCCTAGTTAAACACGGAAAGAAGACGTTTTCAGTAATCTATGTATTTTCAAGATTTGACTAAATCAACAAGAAAAATGGCAAACCTTTCCATCAGGATTGTAAGTGACAGCAGTGATTATTTCTTGTATGTCTGTCCAAACAACAACCTGGGAAGAGCAATAGACCATATACGAACCTTCCCATCAATTGACCCACTTATGAAATAAGTATCATCCACAGGGTTGAACTGAACACATGTCGCTGCATGCCATTTTTCAATCACATACGATATGTTTTCCTCAGAATAAATCATAGGGGTGTTAGGATCCAAATGATTATCAGGTCGAAGTCATATAACTATCAGTTTCTAGTGTTTTTCACCTAATTGTTATCAAGTTGAGAAATTGCCAGATGAACTTGGGAGTTTAGAATGTTTAAAAGAGTTAAAAATAGTCGGTGCAGGCATAAGTCGTCTTCCAAAGAGCATATTTCAATTGAAACGTCTGGGTATTATTGGGTCTAGAGAGCAGCTTGAGTCGTGTGGTTTTACATCCTTCACAGAAAACCCAAATTTCAGAGACTACTACTACGTAGAGCTGTGAATAAGATAGGCACTCACAACATGAGTATCCTAAGGTATGATTTGGATACAAAAACAGGTATTAAAGGTCTTTATATTTGTGATTATAGAATGTAACAGGGGCCTTCTTTCTAATAATAAGTTTACATCCTTTCAGCTAAAAACTCTGGAGCCTTATCCGAGTTGAACCAGCTATGAATATGACGTTGTGTATTATCAACCACGTAGAGACAGTTAAATAATAACATGCTACGTTCTATATAAATTCTGCCACAACAAAATGTTTGAAATACGACGGTGCAGGGAGGCAAGGGGTTGGGGAAGGGTTAATGGCTTCAATGCCGGCTTGAAGAGACGGTGCACTTACCCCCAATACATGTATATCCGGTGGTCGGGTACTTCAATCCCATTGACCCAGTTAACTTTTACTAAATACTTTTTAAACCCATTTGACCACATTTAAGATTAAACACTTCCGCCAGTTTTGACCCGCTACCCAACCCGCTCATTTTGGTATATCTAGTTTTAAGTACAATAAGTAGTTGTTGAACAAAGTCGATAAGTAGACACACTACTCTTGGCTGGAACACAGTAACAAAACAGAGGCGCTAACCTTTTATGATTATAATTGAACCGATATGATTACAAAGGAATCAAAGCAATATAAATACTAAACTTATAGAAAAAGAACTACGCAATACAGAAACAGTAGCTCACCCCAACAAGGACACCGATTTCAATACCAAGGGACAAAGTTGTTGCACAGGTAATCAACCTTAACGCTTGTGGTTTACCTGCATTACAACATGAAAGTTCTCAAATTATTTCAAATTTGAATTGGGTGTATTTAAAAGATAAAACGTTTAGCAAAAAAGACTCGCCTCGATTCTCGTGAAGGTAAATTTCCAACAATGAAAGAACACAAAGTTTGAAAGAACAAGCTGAGAATGAGCAGTTTCACTACCAGCTTGCTTTCGTTTTTCTTTAAAATTTTTGCAAGAAAAGACTCCATTCTGAACATGGCTTCATCATCCATTCCACCATCAGATTCATCCGAATCTTGTTCTTCATGAGGTTCTTTTCCTATAGTTCCTCCTTCAGAGTGTCTTCAGATTGTTCTATAAGATCATCATCACCTTCAGCAGTATTATCACCTGTTTCTGCTTCCTCATCAGAATCCTCTACTTCTTCAATTTCTATAAGATCATCATTATCAGCATCTTCTTCGTCACTGTCTGTCTCTTGATGTCTTGCTAGTTTCAGGTCTTTTTTATAACCTTTAACATCCTAAATAGACCATTATCTGTCACATCTTCACTGTTGTATTTGAAAACCTACAAAAAAAGAGGGAGATTAATTATATTATGTTAAAACACATTTAAGTTGCGTTTGGATATTCGTTTTTTTTTAATACCTGCTCAATGGCAGACCGCATATGAGCTGAAAACTGTGGGAGCAAAGAGAGCAGTGTATTAACAAAGACATGCATCAATTCAGGTGCTTCATCATTATCATCTGGTTCATCACCCGAATCAAGCAGATCAGGTGATGGGAAGACCTTACAACACATGCTTATTTCAGATAAATCTGAGTACGAGTTGTAGCAGCAATTGGGTGAGCTTCCACACTCATCCCACAGCTCCTTTCCAGCCATCATTTCAGAAATAAAACCGACTTATATTGCACTATATATAGAACCAATTACAATTATGACAAACAGAGGCCAAAGGGGTGTATCAAGTGAGTAAGAAATTGATCAAGAATGGTCCAAGCTCAAAATAGGTGACTATTACTTTAAAACATGAAAGCACAAAAAGAAATGAATCAAGCTTGTAAACCATGATCTAAATAATTCCAACATCCAATACACAATTAACTGAAAGCAAATAAAGATAAAACGTCTATTAATGATCAAATTCATATATGAAATCAAAAATATTTGATTGATTGGATCAGGATTTTATAGAGTTACCTGAGATATAGAGAGATGAGCTCTGTAAAAACCAGGGTTCAACCTCGCAGCCTCCTCACATTCCTTAACAGCCTCCCCCAACCTCCCTAAAGGCACATTCTCCACCCTTATTGTTATATATATTTTTTTATTTCAGATAAGTAACTTCAAAATATTCATCAAAGCAGCTTATGTTACTAGCCATTTAAATAATCAATCCCAAGCACATTCAAACTTAATAAATTAACGCACAATAAGTAGGCAGATACAATTTTATTAAGCAATCTCAAAACAAATATCTTCTGAAAATGTTTACACAGGCGTCAGTAAAACATAATGTAAGTAGACTGAACCAAAAAATCACAGTTAAGGCTTTTCATAATAGTCAACCCGGTTCCGGTCTGAAGAATTTAGAGCTTGAAAACACAAAAATATATGGTTTAATTTAAGGTTTACATGTTCATCTATCAACGACGCCAGTTGACCTTTTGTCCACTATTGAATTCCTAATCAAATTCTCTTCTCGTATTGGTGTTACTCAGGTTTCAGGTACCCGTTTGTCTTCGAAAAGCGCGTAGATGACAATTCATGGTCTCAAGTAACTGCAAAAAAGAAACATGTCAAGAATGCTTACAATGTAAATAGCCAATAAGAATGTCTTCCAAACCTTAGCAAAATCAAGCCTTCAAATGCACAAAACAATATCAGTTCCATACTCTTCTAACTAACAAAAAACAAAATAAAAAGTAACAAATTCAAATTTCAGCAGATGTGATTTCATCATTTCAGTCAATTCCATCTAATATTATTAATAATTTGATATTTAAATAAATAAAGATCAAACATGAATAAATTACAGGCTACAATAAAAAAAACTTTTGTACCTTTTATCCGATTCTGCAATTACGCTCATCTTTAAAGCAACAACTTTGTAGACTCGCTTGGTTGATACCCTCTTCGTAACATCTCCTCGACCCAAATTTCAGAATCGGTTTTTCGACCATTTCTATAAAATCCATGCACCATGGTTTCATACGTCCACTGATTCGGTTCATACCCCTTTTGCCATATCTTTTGGAACACCTTAGAAGCATCATCCACTTGTTTAATACATAGTTTCCTTAAGATCATATTATAAGAGTATACATCAAGTGAAAAACAGTTTCTCACTACTTGTTCCAAGTCATCAGGATCCAAGTCTTCTCTAAAACGCTCGGAAAACAAACCAATAAGCTCGCCAAGTCTCCAAATCGGAGATGACTCAGCCGACTCAGGTGAGTCAACCGGGGGCTCGAGTCAACCCATGTCTCATATAACTCTGGATCCTTTATTGAACATAAAAGCAAATTGTTACCAATGAATGATGAAAGGGGTCGGCCCACACCAAGCATATCGTCGATTAGAGGCACGATATGTTCATACTTTTTATGTTTGCATAAAGCGTAAATAAGTTCTTCGTAACATTCGAGACTCGGTCTTACACTTTTCTCTTTCTCTCTAACTTCTGAAAACACTCCCAACGCAAGTCCGGGCTTGTTTGACTTGCAAAGACCAAAAACCATCGCGTTGAATACTTTCCTGCTTAGTTTCCTTGTCTTTATGATATCATAATACAAATTTAGCGCATCGGATACTTTATCACCCGCTAGGTAGCTTCTCAACAATAAAAGGTCCGACCTCATATTCGGCTTAATCCCGCTTCGTTTCATCATTTCGTAATTTGTCTTGCAAGGTCAGGTTTCTTAGCACGGCCGACTCCTTCAATGAAAGTATTAAAAACGTCACAATCGAGTTCGCGAAGAGATAACTGCATTTCCAACAACTTTTGGAATTGTTTGTCGGGATTCTCCATCTCACATACGCTTTTTATAACCGATGTGAATAATTTACGGGACGGTGTGTGACCTTTTTCTTGCATTTCAATTAGTAGTTTCGTGGCAATGTCTCCCCGATTCGACTTAATAAACCCGTTTATCAAACTACTATAAGCACATCCGGTTGTAACTTTATTAAGTCGATTAAGCTCCCTGTGTATAAAAAACCCATCCTCCACTCTACCGGTCCTACAAAGGGCGTTAATGTAATTTTCATGAACTCTATCGCTTAAAATAATATTGTTCTCTAACGCTACAAGAAACAACTCATTCATCATGTCTAGCTTTTCCAGCTTGCATAAAGCATCGGCGAGGATCGAAAACGTCATTTTTCCCGGAAAATACCCTTGCTCGAGCGAATTCTTTAAGACGCGGTAAGCATCGACAACACTCCCGTCACCGCAAAGAGTGTTCATTAAATAATTAAGAGTCATACTACTTAACGATAACCCGATATCCCCTCGTGAATCGTATAGTCTAAGTGCAACATCAACCAATCCCGCCTTGCAAAAAAAGCACAAAACGATATTCATGGTTAGCTCATCTGGGGGTACATTGTTTTCCTGCATCTCGATTATTAGATCACACACTTCCTCAAGACGGTTTTCTCTCAAAAGCCGTAATATCAATGTGTTGTAACGGAAAACATCCGGGACGTAGCGAACAGCAAATTCCGGGTTGTTTGTCTTCTGCAAGAATTCCATAGCTCCATCTAACTTTCGGGCCCGCACAAGCTCTCGAATCCAAATATCGTAGACGTGAAATTCCCCAAATTCATCCACCAGTTTCCCAGCTTTATCAAACTGATCATTTTTACATAAACCGTCAACAAGAGCACCAACTATGCGGCCACCGGTTTTTAACTTGGCCCCACTGTCTATCACCCCACGTAGATACGCTTCGGCTTTATCAAACTCCTTTTTCTTGCAAAAACCCTTAACCAATATCGTATGAGTCACGTCTGATTCAAACCCACGCATCTTAATCTGTTTCGCAATCGACTCAACTCCATCGAAACAATTTTCCTCTACTAACCCGTTTAAAAGCACGTGATACGCAAAATCATCTAAATCAACACCCTGGTAACGCATTCGGCCAAACAGATGGAGGGCGATCTCGGGTTTTCCGGCCACAGCATAACCCATCACCAAAATGTTATGATAGCTCGTCTTATGAGTGCCGCGATGCTTAGCGTAGGTATCCAAATAATCCAACATCAACGACATTAACTTGGCTTTGGAAAGAATCTTGAAAATGGCGTTAAAGGTAGCGCGGGTGTGGTGAAACCCAGGTTGGCGACCCGCCCAATCGAAGAACTTTAAGCAAGACAAAACATCTTTCCCGTAATACAAGACATCAAGAACGAGTGATTCGGTAAGACGAAGATTAAGGCGTGATAATGCCACGTCAGCAGCCTCACGTTGTGAAACAAAATCTTCTGTTTCGGTAGCATTGGTTTGAGATGATAATATTTCAAGTATACGGTCGAGAAAAGGATTGCCTCTAGACTTGAACCATTGTTGGAATGTTAGGACCACATCCTGTGCGTGTAATTTCTTGACGGGCAATGAATAGGATGATGAATATATTGGATTTAAAAGAACGCCATTGGTTGCTGATGATGATGATGTTGAGTAGCTGCTACTGATAAGAGATATAAGAGCCCTGGTTTGCTTCAGCCTTACCATAATTTGTAAACTTGACTTGTTGAAAGCTAACATTGCAGCTTCAGGCTAGTAAAAAAAACAACAAATTTGTAAGATAAAATTGTTGGCTGATTTTACACAGAAAACTACTATTCGCTGACGATTTTCGTTTTGGTTCGTCCGATCCAATTCGCCCGGGTTCGCGTTTCCGACGACCATCCGAAAAAACAATTCAAATCTAACAGAGAAGAAATGGTGGCTAATCGAAGCTTACCTGTTGCTGGTGGAACCTTTAACTTCCCTGCTGGCTGAATCGAAAGAAGATCCGTCGGCTGTTTTTTAGGTTTACAAGCGAACAGGGGAGGGAGGAGATAGGGTTATTTTAATTTTATTTTATTTAAGAACACACACATACACATAGGATAGGTGGTATCAATACACATTAACCGACTACTTTCGCGATTAAATTTAATAACTTTTTAACTTCCCAAAACTCAAGACAAATGTTTTTGACTTTTTTTTTAACTTTATTATTATTAGAGTAAACTGTCATTTTTGTCCCTAAGGTTTGGTCAGTTTTGTCACTTTAGTTCAAATCTCAAATCTTTTACATCTAGGATCCTCTGGTTTCGTTTTTGTTGTCATTTTAGTCCAAAAGCAAAATCAACTCAATTTTTTTTTAAAAAACCCTGCTATTTTGTCCTTTTCCTCAAGTGCAAAATAGTCATTACCCTTTTGTTGTCTCCCTCTGCACATATCACCACCACCACCACTACTATTTTCAGAAAACCACCATCTCCTTCTGCGCGCTCTCTCTCTCTCTCTCTAAACGCTCCTATATCTATCTCTCTACTCTCTATCTAATTACCATTGCTAACATGTGTCTGTTCTATTCATAACATGGGTAATTAACTACCAGATTCCATATAACCCACAAATCCAAAAACAAACAAATTAATGGAAATAATACACATAGATCTAAAACCAACCTCCGGAGAAAGACGCTGGCTACACCAGGGTGCAAAAAAATCAACAAAGATGTAATCAAACGAAGAAATTGCGGCATCGAAATTGGATTCATCGAGCTCCAACACCTTCCCCTTTGCCTCAAATTCATGGCAGGAGATCAAGGGGATGATACAGAGTGCGATTATTAAGAGGATATATGACATCTTTCAAGAAGTTATTCAAAGATCAAGCGATGATTTTGCTTTTCTTTTTGTATGCAGTTCCTGATCTAGTTATGGTTAGGTTTTGTCAAAGAAAAATAAGATCAGACAAATCAGTGTTTGTTGAATTTGGTAGCTAGCCGGTCGTTCTTATGAACCATTCTCAAAAACGGTGACAGTCATGGTGACGGTGATTGATGGTGACAGTCGTGGTTGAGGCGGGTGACAGTCGTGGTTGAAGCGGTGGTGGATGGTGGTGGTGTTGAGGGTGGCAGAGAGAAAGAATATGAAGAAGGGTTTGGGATTTGAGGGAGGTTGAAGAAGGGTCTGCGGGTTTTAATTAAGTTTTATTACTTTTAATTGATAATAAGTAATAATAAAACAAAAATGACAAAACTACCCCTGCGGAAAAGGACAAAACATGGGGGTTTAATTTAGGGAATCAAGCAAAATTTCACTTTTGGACTAAAATGCCAACAAAAAAAAACCACATGGCCCTAGATGCAAAATGTTTGAAATTTGGACTAAAATGGCAAAACTAACCAAACCACATGGACCAAAATGGCAGTTTACTCTTATTATTAAGACAGAAAATTGTATGTTTAAGATTTAAAAGTTAGCATTTAGGAGAGATACACAATGTTTGCACGCGTATACGATCAACACTGTGCATAGGATAACAAGAATCCGTGCGTTAATCGTAATAAATATGTTTAGAATACTTATGTATTATTGAAAATGTATTTTTAACGTTACAGTAACTTTCGGGTCACTGAAACGGCAAGAATCAGCAAGCAGGTCAACTTACGCGATTTCAACGCGCAACGCGTGTGTGCACGACGTTTAATGCCATATTAGCAAAATACTAATATTTTGAGCATAAAAATAATTATTTTAATTTATATAGTGATTTGTATTTTTTTTTTTTGGTTTAAATTCTTGCTGTAGTAATCATTAATCATCGAGAATGAACATAATTACATCAAAACAGAAGGTAGACGGGCAACAAGCTGCGCTGCCAACCCTTTCTGAATTACAAACCCTAAATTTCCAAAGACAAACCCCTTCCCCCCTGGGGTTGAACAATTGTTGTGGATGACCCGTTGAACCCCCGTCAAGAATGGATAGCTTATGGCGCTAGGGGGCCAAATGTGTCAAAGGCAAAAGGGACAAAGACATGCTGGTTCTCTGCGCAAGCCTTAGTGTGCTTATCCACTTTCTTATATTATGCCTTTATTGCTGCTTGTCCATCTACAAACCCGTTTTCCCATAAATCTGTGAGGTCCACACAAGCATGTTTCCCCCCCCCCCCCAGCCCAGCCAAAGACGAGTACATCTGTTGGTCGCAGAGTAGATCTCCCTTCCATAGGGACCATGAGGAAATTCACAGGGGTCTCTTTCTTAGCAGAAATCCAGCTCTTCTTAGGATGTCCCACAAACCATCCCGCACCCAATCATGCCGATATTTGAACCCAGGGAGCTCTTTACAATGTACCGCATGCTCCGCGTATTTATCCATACAAGCTTTACGACATATCGGACAGGTTTCATCTTTTGGGTACATAGGGATCATCAACCGGTATTTGAGAATGGCTCTGTATTCTACTGCAGACATGCATTGTCCCAACCCCTCAATTTGTATTGAAATTTACGCGAGAAAACGAGAATTCTTACGCAAGAACAAGCTGAAACGGAGTTGTGTGTAGACAATGGTGGGCTGAAGGAGGATGACTTTGGCTAATGGGCTTCAAACCCACTCCACCAAGCCCTGGGTATGTAAACCCCTATATATACCTCCACCTTATTCATTTTTCACAAACACTTTCTCTCCCTGTAACAACCTGCTCCTCGCAGCTCGTTACTCTCGTTATGCCTAGCACCAGAGATTCGGATCATAATATAAACTATATCGCTTACTACGCTACATCACTTATTTTCACACTACATCACTTATTTTCGCGCACTGCATCGCACGTCATAACGCTTACGCTTGCATCGCACTCGCTAAATACTACAAACTTTGCGTGATGTTTCCAAGGCTATCTGCTCGCTTAATGTCACACCCCGATTTCAACGTGTAACCCGGTGGGCCCGGTTGGGGAATATCGTGATGTAGTTGATAACATCATAACCAAACAAACACATGCACAGCGGAAGTCTTGGATTTAAATTACTATTACAAACCGAATGTCCAAAGTTCAAAATAAATTACAAGGCTTGTAGTGAAAAGATCCACAGGCAGTTCGAATAAAATATACAAAGTATTGTTCGACAGGCTTTAAGCAACCTAGAGACTTGCAAATTCCTCTATTGTCACTATAGCGCAGCTCCCGATCTATCGCGTGTTGCCACCTGTAACTTGGTCTTTTGAAAATACGTCAGTTTTCACTGGTAAATACTAATAACCGACTCCTTTTTGAACATTTATTTAAGATGATTTTTGGTGCACTTGGCACGTTTTATAAATAACTTGGGATAGTTCAAAATGACCTTGTTTACAGTTTTACATGTTTGTCAATACATATGGGGTCCGGTGCAGAAACTGAATAACCTGATTAACCGACACGCCACTTAAATAATCCACCAGTGGGATTCAATATTTTATTAGTATTAGCGTCTTTCGGGTGTATGCCTACACCCCGCGCTTAAGGTCGTGGCCATTAGTAACTTAAATGAACCAAGGATATCCCAGACATGGTCGAATTAACCCCCAATGTTTAAGTTATCAAACAATACAGAATAAAACACGTTATAAGGATTTAGTAAATCACAATCCGATAACATGATCCCATACCCGACCAAGCGGTATTATTATACCTTTTCCCAAGCCCGTATAGGGAAAATAAGTTAAAAGTATTTACCTGAGCAAATTCTTCAAATAAGATAAGTAACTCAGCCAAATATTCAAAAAAGTAAGCTTAGATGGCAATCTACCGGGAGGCTCTTAGTCTGGAAATGATTGTGTTTATAACCAATTAGAATGTTAACGGGTCCTATCTACTTTGTAGACTCGAACCGGGTAGCTTAAAGATAATAACGGTACTAAACGCTAGATTAAGCGATGACCGGAATAGAATGTAGTTTAAACCCGACAAGTACGAAGACTCGTTTAATATGGGTAAACATGTTACATTCTGGATTTTGAAGATAAAATGATAAGGTTAAACCCGTTTTGGTTAAATTACGTAAACTAGTTACATAGGCCGAACCGTACGCATATAAGCGAAATCGGGTGACCGGGTGAGTCCTATACAAGTTCCATATGCCATTTTACTTTAAATATGTTGTAACATCAGTGAGTTATCAACATGTTGGTCCGTTATGGTTTTAAAATCCATTTATGCCTTAAAAGGGCATTTTGGTCTTTTTACGGCTTATAAAAAGACTTCATGAGCAAACTGATATAATGGTTATAAACTTACTATAAAAATAGTTTAACTATGATGTTATATCAGTAGGATATCAATTATATGTGTGGTTTTAGAGTTTAAGACCAAACTATGCCTCGAAAGGGTATTTTGGTCATCTCACACATCACACGACAAATTATTTGGGAATCTGAGTTTAGATTATGTACCTACTGTGAATATGTTGAAAATAAGTTTTGAAATCAGTAGGTATCACGTCTCGATGCTTTAATATGGTTTTAAACCATACTATGCGCCGAAACGACGATTAAGTCGCTAAATGACGATTTAAATGGTGTTTGAGTGAAGCTGATGTTATGAACAGATTTGTATGATGAAAATATGTTTTATAATATAATACATTAGTAGATAATAGGTTTTGTTCATTAAAGGTGGTTAAAACTCCTTTTTGGTTCCGAAAAGGGCAACATCAGTGAGTTATCAACACGTTGGTCCGTTATGGTTTTAAAATCCATTTATGCCTTAAAAGGGCATTTTGGTCTTTTTACGGCTTATAAAAAGACTTCATGAGCAAACTGATATAATGGTTATAAACTTACTATAAAAATAGTTTAACTATGATGTTATATCAGTAGGATATCAATTATATGTGTGGTTTTAGAGTTTAAGACCAAACTATGCCTCGAAAGTGTATTTTGGTCATCTCACACATCACACGACAAATTATTTGGGAATCTGAGTTTAGATTATGTACCTACTGTGAATATGTTGAAAATAAGTTTTGAAATCAGTAGGTATCACGTCTCGATGCTTTAATATGGTTTTAAACCATACTATGCGCCGAAACGACGATTAAGTCGCTAAATGACGATTTAAATGGTGTTTGAGTGAAGCTGATGTTATGAACAGATTTGTATGATGAAAATATGTTTTATAATATAATACATTAGTAGATAATAGGTTTTGTTCATTAAAGGTGGTTAAAACTCCTTTTTGGTTCCGAAAAGGGCAACATCAGTGAGTTATCAACACGTTGGTCCGTTATGGTTTTAAAATCCATTTATGCCTTAAAAGGGCATTTTGGTCTTTTTACGGCTTATAAAAAGACTTCATGAGCAAACTGATATAATGGTTATAAACTTACTATAAAAATAGTTTAACTATGATGTTATATCAGTAGGATATCAATTATATGTGTGGTTTTAGAGTTTAAGACCAAACTATGCCTCGAAAGGGTATTTTGGTCATCTCACACATCACACGACAAATTATTTGGGAATCTGAGTTTAGATTATGTACCTACTGTGAATATGTTGAAAATAAGTTTTGAAATCAGTAGGTATCACGTCTCGATGCTTTAATATGGTTTTAAACCATACTATGCGCCGAAACGACGATTAAGTCGCTAAATGACGATTTAAATGGTGTTTGAGTGAAGCTGATGTTATGAACAGATTTGTATGATGAAAATATGTTTTATAATATAATACATTAGTAGATAATAGGTTTTGTTCATTAAAGGTGGTTAAAACTCCTTTTTGGTTCCGAAAAGGGCAACATCAGTGAGTTATCAACACGTTGGTCCGTTATGGTTTTAAAATCCATTTATGCCTTAAAAGGGCATTTTGGTCTTTTTACGGCTTATAAAAAGACTTCATGAGCAAACTGATATAATGGTTATAAACTTACTATAAAAATAGTTTAACTATGATGTTATATCAGTAGGATATCAATTATATGTGTGGTTTTAGAGTTTAAGACCAAACTATGCCTCGAAAGGGTATTTTGGTCATCTCACACATCACACGACAAATTATTTGGGAATCTGAGTTTAGATTATGTACCTACTGTGAATATGTTGAAAATAAGTTTTGAAATCAGTAGGTATCACGTCTCGATGCTTTAATATGGTTTTAAACCATACTATGCGCCGAAACGACGATTAAGTCGCTAAATGACGATTTAAATGGTGTTTGAGTGAAGCTGATGTTATGAACAGATTTGTATGATGAAAATATGTTTTATAATATAATACATTAGTAGATAATAGGTTTTGTTCATTAAAGGTGGTTAAAACTCCTTTTTGGTTCCGAAAAGGGCAACATCAGTGAGTTATCAACACGTTGGTCCGTTATGGTTTTAAAATCCATTTATGCCTTAAAAGGGCATTTTGGTCTTTTTACGGCTTATAAAAAGACTTCATGAGCAAACTGATATAATGGTTATAAACTTACTATAAAAATAGTTTAACTATGATGTTATATCAGTAGGATATCAATTATATGTGTGGTTTTAGAGTTTAAGACCAAACTATGCCTCGAAAGGGTATTTTGGTCATCTCACACATCACACGACAAATTATTTGGGAATCTGAGTTTAGATTATGTACCTACTGTGAATATGTTGAAAATAAGTTTTGAAATCAGTAGGTATCACGTCTCGATGCTTTAATATGGTTTTAAACCATACTATGCGCCGAAACGACGATTAAGTCGCTAAATGACGATTTAAATGGTGTTTGAGTGAAGCTGATGTTATGAACAGATTTGTATGATGAAAATATGTTTTATAATATAATACATTAGTAGATAATAGGTTTTGTTCATTAAAGGTGGTTAAAACTCCTTTTTGGTTCCGAAAAGGGCAACATCAGTGAGTTATCAACACGTTGGTCCGTTATGGTTTTAAAATCCATTTATGCCTTAAAAGGGCATTTTGGTCTTTTTACGGCTTATAAAAAGACTTCATGAGCAAACTGATATAATGGTTATAAACTTACTATAAAAATAGTTTAACTATGATGTTATATCAGTAGGATATCAATTATATGTGTGGTTTTAGAGTTTAAGACCAAACTATGCCTCGAAAGGGTATTTTGGTCATCTCACACATCACACGACAAATTATTTGGGAATCTGAGTTTAGATTATGTACCTACTGTGAATATGTTGAAAATAAGTTTTGAAATCAGTAGGTATCACGTCTCGATGCTTTAATATGGTTTTAAACCATACTATGCGCCGAAACGACGATTAAGTCGCTAAATGACGATTTAAATGGTGTTTGAGTGAAGCTGATGTTATGAACAGATTTGTATGATGAAAATATGTTTTATAATATAATACATTAGTAGATAATAGGTTTTGTTCATTAAAGGTGGTTAAAACTCCTTTTTGGTTCCGAAAAGGGCAACATCAGTGAGTTATCAACACGTTGGTCCGTTATGGTTTTAAAATCCATTTATGCCTTAAAAGGGCATTTTGGTCTTTTTACGGCTTATAAAAAGACTTCATGAGCAAACTGATATAATGGTTATAAACTTACTATAAAAATAGTTTAACTATGATGTTATATCAGTAGGATATCAATTATATGTGTGGTTTTAGAGTTTAAGACCAAACTATGCCTCGAAAGGGTATTTTGGTCATCTCACACATCACACGACAAATTATTTGGGAATCTGAGTTTAGATTATGTACCTACTGTGAATATGTTGAAAATAAGTTTTGAAATCAGTAGGTATCGCGTCTCGATGCTTTAATATGGTTTTAAACCATACTATGCGCCGAAACGACGATTAAGTCGCTAAATGACGATTTAAATGGTGTTTGAGTGAAGCTGATGTTATGAACAGATTTGTATGATGAAAATATGTTTTATAATATAATACATTAGTAGATAATAGGTTTTGTTCATTAAAGGTGGTTAAAACTCCTTTTTGGTTCCGAAAAGGGCAATATCGTCATTTAAGGACTTAATACATGGACTTGTATATAAACCCAGGTTATAATCTGAATTGACATCCCAAATAATCCTAATTATGATATTACATCAGTATGTAAAGAGTTTCGAGGCCAAAGTTATGTTTTAAAGCCATTTATGTGTTAAAAGGTAATTTGGTCGCAAAATGCGTAAACTATGTGAAATAACCATTGCTTGGATTTAATTCAGAAAAGTGGCCTCAACATAAGTTAAATAACGTAGTACATCAGTTTGTAACTCATTTTTATGCTCACTTATGCTTAATTTTGTTTTGAGCTCTTAGGGACCTTTTAGCAAAATTCGGCATATTATATGGAAGCTTGCATAAATACTCGGATTACTAAGTAACCATGTCATATAACACCAGAGGGTTATAGTACAATACATCATGGTCACAAGGCAACTTAATTTCAATAGCTAAGATTGCTACGGGTCAGAACTGAAAGACAAGGCAAAAGTTAGCTTTTGCGACTTTCGGTTGCGAACCGACCATAAACTTGGACTTGACGGGCCGAACATGTTTAGACATGTCCTAATACTTATTAACAAGTTATTAAAGTATTGAAACTGATTTTATAGCACCTACATTGCTAGATATGAATTTTCTTCAAAACTGACCCGTTTGACTTTTTATTAATATAACTTTGACCCGTCAATTGACCAAGCAAACGTGGTAATCAGGAGGTGCCCTCTTAAAGGTTTAACACCTACCTAATTACGATCACACAGCCACATTCGTTACGAGCGTGGGATGGACCGTAATGGTCTTAGCCGAAAGTCAAAGCGTTTTTACGTCGATGCTTTGACTTTGGCTCAAAGCCTAATAAAACTGAACAAGGAGGGCTAGGAACACTTACACAAGGTCCTAGCATGAAATTAGGAAGTCCCTTTATGGTCAGGAACCTCCAGAAGAGAAGTAGAAAAGATTGTGTAAGAATGAGCAAGGAATGGTGTTGAAGTTCACTCCTATTTATACCCAAGGATCAAGACTCAGGTAATGCCAGGTGTTAGCAGGTGCTATGAGAGTTAAACAAGTGTTTTGGGACGTGTAAAGAGCAGGGGAATGGGTGGCATTGCGCACAAGGTGGCAGAACAGGAGGCTGCCAAGAAATCACTCGCTGGCGACCACTTGCGGACCGTAAGGCATCTTCCTTGCGGTCCGTAAGGATCTTCTGGCACGCGTAATTCAAAGGTGGTTATGGACCGTAACTGAAAAGGTCTTGCGGTCCGTAACCGCCTCCCAGAACTTGAAAAATTTGCATTTTTGCACTTTTGGTCCCTCGACTTCATGGCTTGTCGTTCAGAGGTTATAATTTAACATGTTGGCAAGTTTAGTCCCTCTCGTTAAGCATACGACATTCGAGGATCAGCGGGACACGTGTCGGAATTTTACAGGACGGGTTTTTACGAGGTGTTACACTTAAACTACAACGCGACTCTCATAAGACTTTGGAACTAAGCCGCATGCTATCTCGCTTCTTATCGAATCTTAACTTAATTTAAACAATTAATACGCTTAGCGCTTTGCTAAAACGCTTAACATAACTATCTAATACGAACCAAATTGTCAAACGAGCACCTAACGCGAAATAACGAACAAAACTTAGCCATTTAGCCAAGTTCGGCCGAACTTGGTTGTAACGCCCCAAAACTTGTATCTTTAACCCGCTAATAAAGTTTCCATATGTTATGGAATTAAGTATAATAACTAGGATTAACTAACCTAGTTTATTAATATCAAGTAATGGATGCAAACATGATCTAGTGGCTTTTATAATAAAACCACAGTTAAGGGACTAAATGGGAATAACTAGAAACTAATTGTTTTAAATAAAAAGAAATATAAAACACAACACACACTTCTGTGTGTGTGTGTGTCGTCCAGAAAAAGAAGAGGTAGGGAAGAAGCCTATCTCTTCCAAAATCTTCAAATTGAAGGGGGAATTCAACTCAAATCTAATGCATGAACGTGGATTCTTGATCATCTAGGCTAGATGAACGTGTGGTAAATTGTAATTTACGATTTTGGTAATCTTGTATGAAATGGATTTGTGATCAATCCTTGAAATTGTTGAAATGGAGCACGGATATGTGTTAGAATGATCAGCTAGAGCTTATTCATGTATTATACCAAGTAAAATGATGTTTAAAGGTGAAACCCGTTTGGGTTAATGAAAGTGGCGACATGGGTGTGTCACCCATGTCTAATTCTTGTTCAAATATTGATGTAGTATATTGTGTGTGATTAATTATTGTTAGACAAGTTGATTATGATATGAAATTAATGGATTAGTTGTATTTGATGAATGAAAACAGAAATAGGAATGTAAGCATGAAACACTTGTACATTGTGCCTTAATTGTGGTACGCACATCAAGTGCTTGATGAAATGCCTAAGTGACAATTTTATGTGTAATTATATGCAAGTTGTGGATAAACATGTATAGAAAGTGATGATGATGTAATTCTTAGCAAACCAAAACGTGAAGTGTGTTTTAGATGAAGTTCATGTGGAAATTTGATTTATTAGTATGATGGGGTAGAGGCGTGCACTAGGAGCTTGTACACTATGCTTGAAGATATGGTACCCTTATGCGTCTCGTTGATTGTGGGTTAGGGATCAAGAGGCGAAAGTGGTGTCATTGTATGACATGTAGAATTACTAGCAAAGTTAATGTTGATTTAGTTAATCTCGAATGAGGTCGTTAGTTGTGGAATTATGAGATGACTAGTATGAAAGGAGTTAGTTATGTTGTGTGTGCATACGTGATCTCGTGGGGTTGTATGTGTGTCTTACAACATGTGTATAAAAGATATATGATGTCCGTAGCAAAATCTACTTTAATGATGTGAATGTAAGAAATTAAATAAAAAATCTATATGCTAGAAAGTTGACTTTCAGATATTCAAATGTGCCTGAATAGCGTAGCGAGACATTTGTCACAAACGATACGTTAAGGAACTCATTGGGTACATGTTATATCAATATGTGTTATATGTGATAACACGAAGAATTATGTGGAATGAAAAGATGCGGCTTCTAGCTTATACATTGTGTTGTTGGAATTTGACGAGTAAAGGTCAATGTAGGATATGAATGCGAAATAAATGCAATATTAGAATGCGTATGTATACTAATGACGTGGAAACCATAATGACATAAAGGTATAGGATCATGTCAAGGTGGGGAAAACATGGAAGGCTAACGGAAAGAATACGAGGAAGCATATACGAAACAGGCACTCAAGGTAACTGAGTTTCGAAATCTCACCTCTTAGTACGTAAATGAAGATTGGTTGTACGAACGTTAGGAGTTGGAAGAAATGGTTAGGAGATGTATGTAAATGAAACAAGAAATGGTATGTAAGTTGTTCAAAGAACAAACATAATGGAAATTGCTTGGTATAATCAAACGGGTCAAAACGTAGAAAGTAACATAGCAAGATGTGGTAGTTGGTTTAAAACATGGGGTTAAGTATTAGAAGGATATGGGGGCTTGAACATTGATATTTCATGTTTTGGAACTTTTGGGATAGGCGACGAGTGGCTGAAACGAAAAAAAGATGGAAAATAGCGTTTTGGGCTGCAAATGGGGCGTCGGCGATGCCGGGCCATTCTACTGCCGACGCAAAAAGTCGCTGTCTACGTGGGTTTGAGGCCAGAAGCTCGTTTTTCGTGATTTTCGCACCTTTGCTTGTCTCCTAGGCCCCATTTAGTTTCCCAAATGTATCTCAAGCCTATCTTAAAGTTTTTATGGGGTTTGGGTAAGAACAGAAGCCTTTGGAACACATACGAAGACGTTATATGTACACTAGATTATGTAAATGTGATTAGATGTGATTATACGTGTGGACTAGTATGTAAGAAAATTTATGCATAGATGTTGTGTTTATGATGTACTTAATGGTTATGTAAGCATGTAGGACTTATGTAAGAGATTTGGTATGGTGGTATGTAAGTTCATAGAAGGTCTTTTATACACGAAAGAGTTGGATTAGATGGTTCGTATATGTGTTATTATTTTATACGTTCCCAAAGAACGAGACTCGTACGAAGAAATATATGGTGTTAATATATAAGAATTTATAATGTTAACCGAATTGTTTGAGAATGAAATGTAATGCAGGTATATTATTGTATACTCATCAGAAGGATAACTAGATAAAATCTACAGGGGGATAATACGCGAAGTGATCCTTTAGTTATATACTTAGATTATATAATGCTTCAAGTACTAATAATGTGAATGTATGTGGTGAATGCAGGTTGTGCAGATTTATGGGTCATAACGATCAAGGGACGTAAATGATTGAAGATCGAGTTTGTAACATTTGTCAAAAACGGGTTTTCCAAAACCCGTTCCGTTTTGTAATCGAATATCAAGTTATAAATGTCACGTTATGTATTTATGGTTATTTTGATTTTTAATGATACATAATTAATAAACAAACTAAACTATAAAAATTATATTTGATAAAAAGTGAAAACAAAATAAATAAAAATAAAATGTTGCTGCCGGGGCTCGAACCCGGGTCAGCCGGAAATTGAAATCCAAAGACTTAACACACACACACATCACCACTCCGCCACTTGTTGTTTTTCTGTTATCACTAGGAAACAAATGAAACTTATAGTCAAACAGAAAACAACCTGAATGCCAAACCATAACCTAAATCGGTCACCAATCGTCCAAAGACGATTGATTACTCGCGAATTACTGAACAAAACCGGTGCACCGACGATTCTAATCAATTCGGATTTGAATGAACTTCAATTTTGATCATGATCGGTTTTTATAACCGAAAATAATCAATGTCTGAATTACTTCAATCAAGACCCCTCTCGCGATTCAGAAACATCATACAAACTTTCCATTTCACTTTCGTCATACATTCAGTCCATCAGAAAGCTTAAATCAACTCGCCGGAAAAATTATGCAAGTCGCCGGAAAACCGTAATCTTCATCAAAACTGTAAGTCTTTCAATACCTTCGTGGTCTATCGATTGTTAAGCTATTTCTGACTCAAACCTTCCAATTGAAATCAAATTCAGACGTCGTCATCGGATAATTTCTGCTCGCCGGAAAACTTCTGAAAATCCTTATCTTCCGCTGTAAAACGGTATAGCCATTCAAACCTGCTGATAACTCTTATTTAGTACTTCAATTCCACAGTTAACTAAATCAAAACTATTAATTTGTTCGCCAGTCGAAGTTCAAAAAAAACAGAGCCGACGCATTGCCGGAAATTCTGTGATAAATCATTCCTACGGTATGTTTACTTCCAACACCGTCTCTGCCATTTCATCTTAGTCTTATGAATGATTAATAATCGTAAAAGCAAGAAACAGATTAGTAACACAGTCGACTGAAAATTGAGCGAAGAAGACGAAGATAGTTAAGTTATAAGTTTATTTAAAATCAGTAAAATGAACGGGTTAGACACACAGTCCAGCGGTGGACTGTGTGCAAACAAATTTCATACGCGACGCGAGTTCGATCCCTGATACACGCACCCTCTCTATTATAAAAATGTTTTATTTTTCTAACCGAACCGGGTTAACTCAAATAGATGTTAAGTATAATAAAAACCGAAATATTAACCAGGTTAGACACACAGTCCAGCGGTGGACTGTGTGCAACACTAACTCGCACGTCACGCGTTCGAGTCTGGTTAACGGCACCGGTTCGATGATTTAAAATCTTTTTTTTAAAAACAAATGAATTTTGAATAAATCGAATTAGTATATAAATATAATTAAAAACAAGATTATTTCGGGTTAGACACGTAGCTCAGTTGGTAGAGCTGCGTGCACGCGTACGGGAGGTCTCGGGTTCGAGTCTCACCCAGCACATACATGCACACTGACCGAACCGGTCAACAAGTCAACGGTCAACGGTCAACGCAAAAATAAACAATTTTTTTATATTTTTTATTTATTTAATTTAATTTAAAAATCAATTAAAAATACTTAAAAATAATATTTTTAAAGATAGAAAATAGCCTTAAACTCACAAAAATATATCTAAAAATTCCATTAAAATCCTTAATAAAATCCACTCATTTACTATATTTTTCCGTTATTATTTAGGTTAGTAATTCTCGTTGTTCAACTCTCCCGACTCGTGCGCATCTCATCATCTCCAATCAAACGCACCCAATGTGAGTGAATCTTTACAAATTCCCCGTTTTAATCACGTTTTGGGGTGTATCATGTGTCTTGCTATATATTATATTTAAATCATTGTGCATACATCATATCATGAACTTGTGTATTCAGCTTGTTTCAACTGTTTGTGTGGTTATTGTTAGATTCAATTTATTATTTCAGTACATGCAATTTCATAGGCCGCCGCTCCCCATTACATTATGAGCGTTGAGCATGTTCCCCATTACATTATGAGCGTGAACCTGGCGTGCCCACATACGATCGGCTCCGTTTGATTGAGCCTTGATCGCACCGACATTTATCATTTTCAGTACATGCAATACGATCGGCTCCGTTTGATTGAGCCTTGATCGCACAGTTTCATTCATGTTATTTATCGTATGATGTTGGTATGTTAATGTATGCTATCATATGTTATTGTATGTTATAGATGTGATTGCAATTGCTACTGCTTGATTATTTACATTTGCTTATTTATGATTATGCACAATTTTTCATTGATAAACTAACAAGTAAATCAATAATAAATGTTTGTCTAACAAGGTTCACTCGCCAACTTATGTTGACCCCAAAACCCCCATTTTTACACATGATACAGGTGAACCAGTTGCAGCCAGAAACACATAGGAATGGACTAGAAGAATAAAATGATTTAGAGCTTGGAATTATTTTGTTTGGTTATTTTCTTTGTATTGTATGGACATGTTTGGATTATTTGGAATGTAATTTTGACTTTAATAAATATGAAACATATTAGTAAATATCATGAGCTTTGGTGATAACCCAATTATGCCCCGACTCTTATTCCGCTGCGGGTCGGGGTGTGACAGATTGGTATCAGAGCCATGACTATAGGGATATAGGATAGGTTATTAGACCCTTAGAGCCTATACTATAGTTGATTAGAAATTTTTAAGATTTTTGTGTGTTACATGCCAAATTTCATGATGTTTATATGTTTTATGTTAAATGTTACATTCAATGTTATGCAAGCATGTTCATAAGTATATATTATCATATAATGCCTATCATGAATCATATTCTCATAACACATCATATCCATGAAAGCACACACCACATCATGATTGTTTTTACAATGATTTTTGTGTTTTCAAACCTCATCAAAGTGAGTTCTCATGACGGGCATGTAGTAACTGGAAGGGTACCAGTACCGATAGTCGGAACGTCCTGTCTAGGCTGGCATTCGTAAAAATCCAAAATAAAGGACCAGTTTGCCTACCTGGGGACTAACGATGAGAGTACGAAGTACCTATTAGGCCAAAGCATGCTATACCAAACGTCGTGTGAGCTAACCCCACTTTGAGTTGTCATTGTGTCTACACCTGGACACATTCCGACCATACATCTCGTAAACATATTTTGTGGTTTGCATTCGGGTGATACGAGTGTTAAATCGCCAATACTAATGTGAATCCTACCAAGCCAATAGTCATGGGGGCCCACATGACTATACAGGTGAAGGTATGGGGGACATTTGAGGCCCAACATGAGCAAACCCAAGACATCCTATGGATGTAGTTGCATTATTGATATTTATGTTATTTTCATTTTTCTTAAAGACACATGACACCTAAAAAGACTCCATAAACTCACAATCTTCTTATGTATGTTCCTGTAGATGTCGTCCAGACAACAACAAGGGGGTAAAAGATCAGGAAGGTCTCAGGAACGCTTGGCCACACACATCGCGAAACAAATGGCCACGATACTGCCTGACATTGTGGTCCAAGTACAACAAGCTCTCGCCACAAATCCCACTAATCCTCCCCAACAACATGACCAGAACATCGGCAACCCTCCTACCAGCAAGTGCTCATACAAACATTTCAAATCTTGTGATCCTCCTAAATTTGAAGGGACCGAAGGTGTCACTGCTCTCCTCCATTGGTTTGAGGAAATGGAAAACACCTTCCTCAACTGCGATTGTCCTGAGGATCGCAAGGTTCGATACGCCACCGGGAGACTATTTGGGGTAGCTCTCACTTGGTGGAATACTGAAAAAGGGAAGAGGGGAATTGATGATGCAATGGCCTTAACTTGGGAGGAGTTAAGGGAAATCATGACTAGGCGTTTCTGTCCTAGGAGTGAAATTAAAAAGTTGGAGGACGAATTTCATTATTTAAAGCAGAAGGAGGGAGATCACACAACCTATAACAAGAGGTTCTTAGAGTTGAACCAAATGGTTCCAAATTTGTTTACCCCAACTTATCGTTTGATCGAGCATTATATTCGAGGACTTTCCTCGAAAATTCAAGATTCAGTTCTCAGCATTTCACCGGTAACACTTGAAGCTGCTATGGAGCTAGCAACTGAACTGACCGAGAATCGAATTCGCAACGGGAAGTTTAAAGAAGAGAAAAAGAAAGCCCCTGTTGAGGGTCAAACTTCAAACCATTCCATCTCCTCCTCTAAGTTTGCTAACAAGAGGAAGCGCAACACCAGAAACTTCGCCGTTACACAAACCAACCTCCCAATTCCTGCTGCACCCATTACCCAGGTCGCTCCTTCACCTGCACCATACAAAAGACCATACTCTGGCCCGTTACCAAAATGCAACCGTTGCCAATATCACCATTCTCCAGATTATCCTTGCCAACATTGCACCAGCTATGGTCGCGCAGGTCATACGGTTCAAACCTGCCGCATGCCTCAGCGAACGAATCGTCACCAGCCTTCAACCCAAACCCACCAACAATTAATGGGTCAAGCCCAACAACCCCTACTATTACCACCCACCCAACATTTAGCCCAAACATATTACCAACCCAATTATCCTATGGGTCAACCTATGCGGGCTTGCTACAATTGCGGAGACCCAAGCCATTTCAGAAACACGTGTCCAAGGTTGGTGAACATTGTTCATGCTCAGGCCCAAGCCAACCCGGTGAATCAAGCAACCAAGCTCCTCCACCTGCAAGAAGAAGAGCTTTCAATATCAACGCTAATCAGGCTAGAGCTGACGGCAATGTGGTTAACGGTACGTTCCTTATAAATGGTAGATATGCATCCATGTTGTTTGATACTGGCACGGATAAAAGTTTTGTGTCCTTAGAGTTTGAACCTATCTTAAACCAAAATCGTGTTAAGCTCATGGAATCCATAACAGTAGAAGTTGCAGACGGGAAACCGGTCGCATTAAACTCTATTATACGCAACTGTACACTCACCTTAAACGACCACGATTTCTCAGTCGACCTTATTCCTATGAAGCTGGGAAGTTTTGATATCATAATTGGTATGGACTGGCTCAGTCAACATCAGGCAGAAGTTGTATGTCACGAAAAATTTATACGTATCCCTCTTTCAAACGGTCAGATTCTTCGAATCTTTGGGGAAACCTCGTCGAAGGGGCTCAGCTTAATGTCTTGTCTTCAACCCAAAAATATCTTCGCAAAAATTATGTCGCGTTTTTAGCTCATATCATCGACAATGGAACCATGGAGAAGAAACTTGAAGACATCCCAGTAGTAAAAGACTTCCCGCAAGTTTTTCCTAATGACATTTCAGGACTTCCTCCAGTTAGAGAAGTCGAATTCCGTATTGATCTTATACCTGGTGCTACACCAGTTGCAAAATCTCCTTATAGGTTAGCTCCCTCTGAAATGCAAGAGCTAGCCAGTCAATTACAAGAGTTGACTGACAAGGGATTCATACGTCCTAGCTCATCGCCTTGGGGTGCACCTATCCTTTTTGTAAAGAAGAAACATGGATCGTTTCGTATGTGCATCGACTACAGAGAGCTCAACAAATTAACAATCAAGAATCGCTATCCTTTACCTCGCATTGATGATCTTATTGACCAACTCCAAGGTGCCAGCTACTTTTCCAAAATCGACCTTCGATCTGGTTATCATCAACTTAGAGTACATGAAGAAGACGTCCCAAAGACCGCATTCCGAACTCGTTATGGTCATTATGAATTCATGGTCATGCCATTTGGTTTAACCAACGCTCCAGCAGTCTTCATGGACCTAATGAACAGAGTCTGCAAACCTTATCTTGATCGATTTGTTATAGTCTTCATCGACGACATTCTTATTTATTCAAAGTCTAAGTCTGATCATGAGCGTCATCTTCGACTCGTCCTTACACTTCTAGAGAATGAAAAGCTTTACGCCAAATTCTCCAAATGCGAATTCTGGTTAAAAGAGGTGCAATTCCTTGGACATGTAGTCAATGACAAGGGAATACATGTCGACCCCTCAAAGATCAAAGCGGTACAAGAATGGCAAGCTCCACGTACACCAACTGAAGTAAGATCTTTTCTTGGTTTGGCTGGTTATTATCGTCGTTTCATTTCAAACTTCTCTCGCATTGCTGTACCACTCACGGCTTTAACTCATAAGGGAAAACCTTTCATATGGGGACCCAAGCAAGAAGAAGCCTTCCAAACCCTTAAACAAAAACTCTGTGATGCACCAATCCTCACTCTTCCTGAAGGTTGTGATGATTTCGTGGTCTATTGCGACGCGTCAGGGCAAGGATTAGGCTGCGTTCTAATGCAAAGAGGAAAAGTTATAGCTTATGCTTCGAGACAACTCAAGACGCATGAGAAGAACTACACCACCCATGACCTAGAACTTGGAGCCGTTGTGTTCGCTATTAAGATATGGAGACATTATCTCTATGGTACTAAGTGTGAAATATACACTGACCACAATAGTCTTCAACATATCTTCAATCAAAAGGAGTTAAACATGAGGCAACGAAGATGGGTCGAACTTCTAAATGACTACGACTATGAAATTCGGTACCACCCTGGCAAAGCAAATGTGGTGGCTGATGCACTTAGTCGAAAGGGTTATGCGAACTCCATTCGTCTTCTATATTCGCAAATCATAACTGACATTAAGGATCAAATTCGAGAAGCCCAACATGTTTCAGTAACGGAAGATGATGTACGAAAGGAGATGTCCTGTGGAGTTGAACTTAAAACTGAAACTAAATCTGACGGTATTCTGTACTACCTAGATCGTATCTGGATTCCTAACCACAACAATCTTCGTGAAATTCTTATGAATGAGGCTCACAAAACACGATACTCTATACACCCAGGAGCCGATAAGATGTATCAAGACCTACGATATACCTATTGGTGGCCTGGAATGAAAAAGGATATTGCTGTTTTTGTTTCTAAGTGCCTTACATGTTCTAAGGTGAAAGCTGAACACCAAAGACCCTCAGGACTTCTGGTCCAACCTGAAATACCTGTATGGAAGTGGGAAAATATAACCATGGACTTCATTACCGGGTTACCTCGCACTTCTGGTGGGTATGACACTATATGGGTAATAATTGACCGACTTACAAAATCAGCTCACTTTATTCCTATCCGCGAAGATTTCAAGAACGAAAAGCTTGCTCGTATTTATATCAGCGAAATCGTAAGCCGACATGGGGTACCGTTAAGCATTATTTCTGATCGTGATGGTCGTTTCACTTCACGAACATGGCAAGCAGTACAAGCCGCTATGGGTACGCGATTAGATCTCAGTACCGCCTATCATCCTCAAACTGATGGTCAATCTGAACGCACCATTCAAACTCTTGAAGATATGCTTCGAGCATGTGTCATAGACTTCAAGGGAAATTGGGACGCTCATCTACCATTAGTTGAATTTTCGTACAACAACAGCTATCATTCAAGCATCGGCATGGCACCTTTTGAAGCCTTATATGGTCGTAAGTGCCGATCTCCAGTATGTTGGCACGAAATTGGGGAAGCTCAAATCACTAGTCCGGAATTGATTCAAGAAACCACAGACAAGATCCATCAAATTCGAAACAATCTTCTAGCGGCTCAAAGTCGTCAAAAGAGTTATGCAGATAAACGACGGAAGCCTTTGGAGTTTAACATTGGGGATCATGTACTTTTAAAAGTATCATCGTGGAAGGGAGTAGTTCGTTTTGGTCAAAAAGGCAAGCTAGCACCACGCTACGTAGGACCCTTCAAGATACTCGAAAGAGTAGGACCTGTAGCATACAAGCTTGACCTACCAGAAGAACTCAACAGGATTCATCCCACATTCCACGTATCAAACTTGAAGAAGTGCCTCGCTGATGAGAACCTCCACATTCCGTTGGAATATATTCAGATTGATGAATCTATGCATTTTATTGAAAGACCTGTAGAGATCATGGACTTCGGAGAAAAACGTTTACGACGAAGTCGCATTCCAATTGTTAGGGTACGCTGGGAGTCGAAACGGGGACCTGAGTTTACTTGGGAACGTGAAGACTCAATGCGCGAAAAATACCCACATCTTTTTCCTACTACTACTTAAATTTCGGGATGAAATTCCTAAAAGCAGGGGATACTGTAACATTTGTCAAAAACGGGTTTTCCAAAACCCGCTCCGTTTTGTAATCGAATATCAAGTTATAAATGTCACGTTGTGTATTTATGGTTATTTTGATTTTTAATGATACATATTAATAAACAAACTAAACTATAAAAATTATATTTGATAAAAAGTGAAAACAAAATAAATAAAAATAAAATGTTGCTGCCGGGGCTCGAACCCGGGTCAGCCGGAAATTGAAATCCAAAGACTTAACACACACACACATCACCAATCCGCCACTTGTTGTTTTTCTGTTATCACTAGGAAACAAATGAAACTTATAGTCAAACAGAAAACAACCTGAATGCCAAACCATAACCGAAATCGGTCACCAATCGTCCAAAGACGATTGATTACTCGCGAATACTGAACAAAATCGGTGCACCGACGATCCTAATCAATTCAGATTTGAATGAACTTCAATTTTGATCATGATCGGTTTTTATAACCGAAAATAATCAATGTCTGAATTACTTCAATCAAGATCCCTCTCGCGATTCAGAAACATCATACAAACTTTCCATTTCACTTTCGTCATACATTCAGTCCATCAGAAAGCATAATTCAACTCGCCGGAAAAATTCTGCAAGTCGCCGGAAAACCGTAATCTTCATCAAAACTGTAAGTCTTTCAATACCTTCGTGGTCTATCGATTGTTAAGCTATTTCTGACTCAAACCTTCCAATTGAAATCAAATTCAGACGTCGTCATCGGATAATTTCTGCTCGCCGGAAAACTTCTGAAAATCCTTATCTTCCGCTGTAAAACGGTATAGCCATTCAAACCTGCTGATAACTCTTATTTAGTACTTCAATTCCACAGTTAACTAAATCAAAACTATTAATTTGTTCGCCAGTCGAAGTTCAAAAAAAACAGAGCCGACGCATTGCCGGAAATTCTGTGATAAATCATTCCTACGGTATGTTTACTTCCAACACCGTCTCTGCCATTTCATCTTAGTCTTATGAATGATTAATAATCGTAAAAGCAAGAAACAGATTAGTAACACAGTCGACTGAAAATTGAGCGAAGAAGACGAAGATAGTTAAGTTATAAGTTTATTTAAAATCAGTAAAATGAACGGGTTAGACACACAGTCCAGCGGTGGACTGTGTGCAAACAAATTTCATACGCGACGCGAGTTCGATCCCTGATACACGCACCCTCTCTATTATAAAAATGTTTTATTTTTCTAACCGAACCGGGTTAACTCAAATAGATGTTAAGTATAATAAAAACCGAAATATTAACCAGGTTAGACACACAGTCCAGCGGTGGACTGTGTGCAACACTAACTCGCACGTCACGCGTTCGAGTCTGGTTAACGGCACCGGTTCGATGATTTAAAATCTTTTTTTTTAAAAACAAATGAATTTTGAATAAATCGAATTAGTATATAAATATAACTAAAAACAAGATTATTTCGGGTTAGACACGTAGCTCAGTTGGTAGAGCTGCGTGCACGCGTACAGGAGGTCTCGGGTTCGAGTCTCACCCAGCGCATACATGCACACTGACCGAACCGGTCAACAAGTCAACGGTCAACGGTCAACGCAAAAATTACAATTTTTTTATATTTTTCATTTATTTAATTTAATTTAAAAATCAATTAAAAATACTTAAAAATAATATTTTTAAAGATAGAAAATAGCCTTAAACTCACAAAAATATATCTAAAAATTCCATTAAAATCCTTAATAAAATCCACTTATTTACTATATTTTTCCGTTATTATTTAGGTTAGTAATTCTCGTTGTTCAACTCTCCCGACTCGTGCGCATCTCATCATCTCCAATCAAACGCACCTAATTTGAGTGAATCTTTACAAATTCCCCGTTTTAATCACGTTTTGGGGTGTATCATGTGTCTTGCTATATATCATATTTAAATCATTGTGCATACATCATATCATGAACTTGTGTATTCAGCTTGTTTCAACTGTTTGTGTGGTTATTGTTAGATTCAATTTATTATTTCAGTACATGCAATTTCATATGCCGCCGCTCCCCATTACATTATGAGCGTTGAGCATGTTCCCCATTACATTATGAGCGTGAACCTGGCGTGCCCACATACGATCGGCTCCGTTTGATTGAGCCTTGATCGCACAGACATTTATCATTTTCAGTACATGCAATATGATCGGCTCCGTTTGATTGAGCCTTGATCGCACAGTTTCATTCATGTTATTTATCGTATGATGTTGGTATGTTAATGTATGCTATCATATGTTATTGTATGTTATAGATGTGATTGCAATTGCTACTACTTGATTATTTACATTTGCTCATTTATGATTATGCACAATTTTTCCTTGATAAACTAACAAGTAAATCAATAATAAATGTTTGTCTAACAAGGTTCACTCGCCAACTTATGTTGACCCAAAAACCCCCATTTTTACACACGATACAGGTGAACCAGCTGCAGCCAGAAACACTTAGGATTTGACTAGAAGAATAAAATGATTTAGAGCTTGGAATTATTTTGTTTGGTTATTTTCTTTGTATTGTATGGACATGTTTGGATTATTTGGAATGTAATTTTGACTTTAATAAATATGAAACATATTAGTAAATATCATGAGCTTTGGTGATAACTCAATTATGCCCCGACTCTTATTCCGCTGCGGGTCGGGGTGTGACAGAGTTATAATACGAATCGTACGAGAATGTGTGGTCTTGCTGTTATTAAAAATATGTTATGTTTATGTATCAAATGAAACGAATACATGTCAAGAGTATGAGTTGGATGCTTTTGGGATCATGGGTCGCACTCAGGAATGAACATTCATAAAATAATTATAGAAAAATAAATCTACTACATCCATAGGATGTCTTGGGCTTTGCTCGCCATTAGGCCCTACATGCCGCCATACTTCACCTTTGTAATCATGTGGGCCCCCATGAATACGGTTCTTCATATGGTTCGCACGGGTTTGCCACGTTGCGTACACTAAAACCCGGAGAAAATCGAGAAATATGTATACAACGTGTGATATTAGGAATGTGTCCAGGTGTAGACACGGTGACACCTCAAAGTGGGATTAGTTCGAACGACCTTTGGTGTGGCATGCTTTGGCCTAATAGGTCCTTCGTACTCTCATCGTTGGTCCCTAGGTAGGCAAACTGGTCCGTTATATTGGATTTATACGAATGCCAACCTAGACAGGACGTTCCGACTACCGGTACTTGTACCCTTCCAGTTACTACATGCCCGTCGCAGAACTTACTTTGATGAGATTTGAAAATTGCAACAAAATCTTTGAATAATGAAAGTATGAAAATGAATTGAATATATGAACATTGATATATGTATAATGAATATGTATATAAGCATGTATGTTTGACTGTAAATAAAAACAAATATGAAACAGATAAATATCACAAGTTTGTATGTAACCACCTAATCAATTATAATTTAGGCAGACTATAGTATAGGCTCTAAGGCTCTAATAACCTATCCTATATCCCTATAGTCATGGCTCTGATACCAATCTGTCACACCCCGACCCGCAGCGGAAAAGGTGATCGGGGCATGATTGGGTTATCATCAAAGCTCATGACATTTATTTTAACGTTTCATATTCATTAATACAATTTAATGGAAATTTACAATAAATATTACAACATGTTCTAACTATCAATCTAAGCCTCTTTGATCTCTTCTAAGGCATTTCCTATGTTTTCCTTGCTTCAACCTGTTCACCTGTATCATGTGTGAAAAGGTTTTTGGATCAACATAAAGTTGGCGAGTGAATCCTATGGAAAACATTTGAACAAGTTTATTTAATTGATTATGAAATGAGTGCACAACCACACATGAGTAAAAATAGATGTAAAATTTCTCAACAATCATTAGATATTAAATAAAGCACACATGAAAAATAATGGAACGTGTAGAGGCACGCGTTGCTCAACTCGTCTCTCACGAGGAGCTGATGGGCCTAATGAATGAATTGCATAAACATGATAATATGAAAGACATAACTACAAACAATATAAACTCAATGATACACACATGAACAATAATGGATTGGTTTTGAGGCACGCGTTGTTCAACTCGTCTCCCACGAGGAACTGATGGGCTAAATGAATGAATTTCATATAATTTGACAAAATGAAATAAGTAATCACAACAATATAAACAATCTAAGTTTAGATCACGATATGGTATGGCACAAGTTTAAATAAACGAGTTAATTATTTTGTGACACATGACACACCCCAAAACGTGTAATTAAAAGGGGGAGTTGTAAGATTCACTCACAGTGGGTGCGTTCGGTTGATGATGTTGAATGCACGCGAAGTGGTTTTAACCACGAGTGAAATTAACCTAGATAGATAGCATTATGGTTTGGTAAGTAAACGGATTTTATTAATCCATTTTAGTAGGATTGTTGGGTGTATTTTTGTGAGTTTAAGGCTATTTTCTAACCTTAAAAATGTTATTTTTAAGTATTTTTAATTGATTTTTAATTAAAATAAATAAATAAAAATAATAAAAAAATTTGACTTTTTGACCGTTGACCGTTGACCATTGACAGTTGACTTTGACCGGTTCGAATCGTTTATGTGTGCGCTGAGTGAGGCTCGAACCCGAGACCTCCCGTACGCGTGCACGCAGCTCTACCAACTGAGCTACGTGTCTAACCCGAAAGATTTCTGTTTTTAATTATATTTATATACTAATTAGTTTAAACAGAAAATCCTTTATTTTCTAAAAACGATTTTTAATCCAAGACTTGGTGCGCTCCACAGGTCTCGAACCCGGGACCTGTGGCTTATGCTAACACACAGTCCACCGCTGGACTGTGTGTCCAACTTGTTAACTAAACTGATTTTTATTATTCTTAAATACAAACTAAGCCTTTTTATTTATGCCCTATTTAAAAGTTTGAATAATGGTCCGAATCGATGCAGTAGACCGGACTCGAACTCGTGTCCTGTGATTAAACATACACACAGTCCACCACTGGACTGTGTGTCTAACTTGGTTATTATTCCGATTATTAATAAACTTAACATATAACAGTGGTGACCGGTTCGGTTAACAAAAAAAAGGCATTTTTATTAAGGCAGCGTGTGTGGGACAAGATTCGAACTCGAGACGTTAGTGTGTTTAATGTGCACACAGTCCACCGCTGGACTGTGTGTCTAACCCAAGTTATTTCTTGATTTAAATTATACTTATATGTTACCGTAACTTCGTCTTCTTCGCTGAGTTTTATCCAGAAATGATGACTGACTGGTTCGAAGTTTTATTCAGGTTTCTTTAACGTTTTATGATTAACCATAGGTGAGATATAAATAAAAAGAATGAAGAAATTAGGCGTGAGGTATACCGACTGGCTTCCTCTGTTTTCCGGCAGAACTCCGACGACAGCAAACACTTCCGGCGACGTGTGTCTTGAAGCAGAGAATCTTCAGAAAACTTGAAAAGGATGTGGGTGACTTCGGTATAAGCTCAGGGGGTTTAGTAAGGCTTAGAAATGGAGGGTTCGGTTTTCCGGCGACGAGCAGACGATTTCCGGCGAGTGAGTTTTCGCCGAGAAAGGGTGCGGTTTTGAGCGAAAATGTTTGCAGAGGTTCGAGGAGGTATTTATAGGGCAAGTCGTCGATGAATTTGGTCCGATTTCCGACTTGATTCGTCGGTTATAATTTCTCCGGCGGTTATGGTTTTTGTCGCGGACTCAGACGTCGGTTATAACCGATGTCCTAGTAAATGTTTACGTTATAACTGAAGATGTCGTTAATTCTCGCGAAATCGCCGGGATTTCCGACGACTGAACTTTGGGCGCCGGTTTTGAATTCGGAAAGACACGTTATGAATAAAATGATCTTAATAATTAACAAAAGATACAAGTGGCGCAGTGGTTAAGTGTGTGTGCGCTAAGTTCTGCTGAACCGTGACCCGGCGACTGACCCGGGTTCGAAACCCGGCAGGAACATATATTTTTTATTTTCATATATTTAACAGTTTTTCAAAAACTAATTATATATTCCCATATAAAAATTGATTATGTATCGTTTAAAATTATTTTGGGCATTAAATTCGCAACGAAATTTTTAACCGATTGTTCGGTTAATAAACGGAGCGGGTTTGGTAAAATCCGTTTTTGACGGATGTTACAGTATCCCCTGCTTTTTAGAAATTTCGTTCCGAAATTTAAATAGTGATATATTTGACTAAAAGAGTGATGGTGTTTAGTTTGACAGTTACATGCTTAGAAGAAGTAAGGGTTTAAGTTTTTGTTCGAGGCGGTAACGTTTCTTGTAAGAGTTAAGTACCCTATTACAGGAATCGCTTTTTGTTGCCTACGGTAAAAGTATTGATAAGCAGAATTGATTCGCTAACTATGATATCATGCATAAGAGTTTGGATATGTTTGGAAGGGTAGGGTTATATCCTAAGGCAAAACTTCTAATACTACAACCTACATGGAACATAAATAACCCCAACAGCTAATATTTGAACATAAATAAACACAACAGCTAACATTTGAATCCACATTCTGATAGCATATATGTTTGAATGGTGGCAGTTCCTCTCTCGTTTGTTATGATGGAGAGGTTAGTTTATGTAGAAATGGAACACAATCCAATCTCTTTAAATAGCAAGATGATATAAATGTAACACAAATTTCAACCAAGGCAATACTAAATCCTACATGGAACTTCTCATAACTGCCTGATAATGCCTCTGATCCTTTGGCAAGAATACTTATATATAGGAAGTACCAGCGGCGTATCCACCATATTCTTGTCAAATTCTCATTGACTTTATCCGCAAGTTATGATTAGTTCTATGCGACTCTACAACAAACACCACAACCACAAGATACTGATAATGAAAATGTATGTGCGATCAAGGCTCAATCAAACGGAGCCGATCGTATTGCATGTATTGAAAAATGAAAATGTCTGTGCGATCAAGGCTCAATCAAACGGAGCCGATCGTATTGCATGTATTGAAAAATGAAAATGTCTGTGCGATCAAGGCTCAATCAAACGGAGCCGATCGTATGCGGGCACGCCAGGTTCAACCGCATAATAAAATGGGGAACATGCTCAACGCTCATAAATGGGGAGCGGCGGCCTCGGCAATTGCATGTACTGAAATAATAACCAATAATTACTCAAACAGTCTACACATGGAACCTCTCATAACCGCCAGATAATGCTTCTGATCCTTTGACAAGAATACTTATATATAGGAAGTACCAGCGGCGTATCCACCGTATTCCCGTCAAAGTTTCATTGGCTTTATCCTTAAGTTATGATTGGTTCGATGTGATAAAGAAAAACATAAAACTAAACGATAGAAGTTGAATCTGGATCTTTGGTGAAGAGGACTAGTTGGGTATCTTCGTTTGGGCCGTCATTATCTTCGACCGGATTGGCATTGATGTTGAAGACTCTTCCTCTTGCTGGTGACCTAGCGGTTGGGTTTTCTTGGTTTACTTGGTTAACTGGGTTTGATTGGGCTTGAGCGTTGATGATGTTAACCAATTGAGGGCATGTGTTTCTAAAGTGGGTAGGGTCGCCACAATTGAAACAAGCTCGAACATATGGGAACATGGGGTATTGGGGTTGTTGATAGGTTTGGGCCATGTTTTGAGTAGGGAAAAAGGTTTGGTTTTGGAAGGTGCGACAAACCTTGCTCAAATGACCATAGCGTCCACAAGTTGCACATAGTCGACAAGGTAAGGTAAGGGGATGGTGATAAAAACAGTTGTTGCATTGAGGGTGAGGTCCAAGATATGGTTTCTTATTTTGGTAGGTTGAGTTGGGTGCCACTTGGGTGATTGGGATAGCTTGGATGGGTATGGCGTGTGAAATTGGTTGATTCCGTTGGATAGCAGCGAAAAGTTGCCCGTCTCTTTTTCTCTTAGGATTGGGTTGAGAAGGGGATTCGGTTTGGGTGGAGTCGGAGGTTTCAGTCGATTCTTTATCCTTCTTCTTTTCCTCCTTGAAGTCTTTGTTCCGGATTCGGTTCTCGGTGAGTGCTATTGCTAGCTCCATTGCTGCTTCCAAAGTTGCAGGCGAAGTACTGATTACAGAGTCTTGAATCTTTGACGGAAGACCACGAATGTAGTGCTCGATCAAACGGTAGAGGGGAGTGAACATGTTGGGAACCATTTGATGTAACTCGAGAAATCTTTTGTTGTATGTGGTGTGGTCTCCTTCCTTTTGCTTCAACGAATAAAATTCATCTTCTAATTTCTTGATTTCGCTCCTTGGGCAAAATCGTCTGGTCATGATTTCCTTCAATTCGTTCCAAGTTAAAGTCATAGCATCGTCGACGCCTCGTTTGGCTTTCTCTGTATTCCACCAAGTAAGTGTTATTCCATATAAACGACCAGTAGCATAACGCACTTTGCGATCATCGGGGCAATCGCAATTTAGAAAGGTGTTCTCCATTTCTTCAAACCAATGGAGGAGACCGGTGACGCCTTCAGTCCCTTTGTATTTTGGAGGGTCGCATGATTTGAAATGCTTGTAGGTGCATTTAGTGGTATTTGGGGAAGAATTGATAATGTTTTGGTTTTCTTGATTGACAGGATTAGCGGTAAGTGCTTGTTGGACTTGGATTACAATGTTGGGTATTACGGCAGCCATTTGTTGTGCGATTAGGGCAGCCATGCGTTCGCGGGCTTTTCCTGCTCTCGTCTTCCTACGGGCGTGGTTAGAAGACATCTACAAGGAATACATGTCAAGAGTATGAGTTGGATGCTTTTGGGATCATGGGTCGCACTCAGGAATGAAAATTCATAAAATAATTATAGAAAAATAAATCTACTACATCCATAGGATGTCTTGGGCTTTGCTTGCCATTAGGCCCTACATGCCGCCATACTTCACCTTTGTAATCATGTGGGCCCCCATGAATACCGGTTCTTCATATGGTTCGCACGGGTTTGCCAGGTTGCGTACACTAAAACCCGGAGAAAATCGAGAAATATGTATACAACGTGTGATATTAGGAATGTGTCCAGGTGTAGACACGGTGACACCTCAAAGTGGGATTAGTTCGAACGACGTTTGGTGTGGCATGCTTTGGCCTAATAGGTCCTTCGTACTCTCATCGTTGGTCCCTAGGTAGGCAAACTGGTCCGTTATATTGGATTTATACGAATGCCAACCTAGATAGGACGTTCCGACTACCGGTACTTGTACCCTTCCAGTTACTACATGCCCGTCGCAGAACTTACTTTGATGAGATTTGAAAATTGCAACAAAATCTTTGAATAATGAAAGTATGAAAATGAATTGAATATATGAACATTGATATATGTATAATGAATATGTATATAAGCATGTATGTTTGACTGTAAATAAAAACAAATATGAAACAGATAAATATCACAAGTTTGTATGTAACCACCTAATCAATTATAATTTAGGCAGACTATAGTATAGGCTCTAAGGCTCTAATAACCTATCCTATATCCCTATAGTCATGGCTCTGATACCAATCTGTCACACCCCGACCCGCAGCGGAAAAGGTGATCGGGGCATGATTGGGTTATCATCAAAGCTCATGACATTTATTTTAACGTTTCATATTCATTAATACAATTTAATGGAAATTTACAATAAATATTACAACATGTTCTAACTATCAATCTAAGCCTCTTTGATCTCTTCTAAGGCATTTCCTATGTTTTCCTTGCTTCAACCTGTTCACCTGTATCATGTGTGAAAAGGTTTTTGGATCAACATAAAGTTGGCGAGTGAATCCTATGGAAAACATTTGAACAAGTTTATTTAATTGATTATGAAATGAGTGCACAACCACACATGAGTAAAAATAGATGTAAAATTTCTCAACAATCATTAGATATTAAATAAAGCACACATGAACAATAATGGAACGTGTAGAGGCACGCGTTACTCAACTCGTCTCTCACGAGGAGCTGATGGGCCTAATGAATGAATTGCATAAACATGATAATATGAAAGACATAACTACAAACAATATAAACTCAATGATACACACATGAACAATAATGGATTGGTTTTGAGGCACGCGTTGTTCAACTCGTCTCCCACAGGAACTGATGGGCTAAATGAATGAATTTCATATAATTTGACAAAATGAAATAAGTAATCACAACAATATAAACAATCTAAGTTTAGATCACGATATGGTATGGCACAAGTTTAAATAAACGAGTTAATTATTTTGTGACACATGACACACCCCAAAACGTGTAATTAAAAGGGGGAGTTGTAAGATTCACTCACAGTGGGTGCGTTCGGTTGATGATGTTGAATGCACGCGAAGTGGTTTTAACCACGAGTGAAATTAACCTAGATAGATAGCATTATGGTTTGATAAGTAAACGGATTTTATTAATCCATTTTAGTAGGATTGTTGGGTGTATTTTTGTGAGTTTAAGGCTATTTTCTAACCTTAAAAATGTTATTTTTAAGTATTTTTAATTGATTTTTAATTAAATTAAATAAATAAAAATAATAAATTTTTTTTTGACTTTTTGACCGTTGACCATTGACTGTTGACTTTGACCGGTTCGAATCGTTTATGTGTGCGCTGAGTGAGGCTCGAACCCGAGACCTCCCGTACGCGTGCAAGCAGCTCTACCAACTGAGTTACGTGTCTAACCCGAAATATTTCTGTTTTTAATTATATTTATATACTAATTAGTTTAAACAGAAAATCCTTTATTTTCTAAAAACGATTTTTAATCCAAGACTTGGTGCGCTCCACAGGTCTCGAACCCGGGACCTGTGGCTTATGCTAACACACAGTCCACCGCTGGACTGTGTGTCCAACTTGTTAACTAAACTGATTTTTATTATTCTTAAATACAAACTAAGCCTTTTTATTTATGCCCTATTTAAAAAGTTTGAATAATGGTCCGAATCGATGCAGTAGACCGGACTCGAACTCGTGTCCTGTGATTAAACATACACACAGTCCACCACTGGACTGTGTGTCTAACTTGGTTATTATTCCGATTATTAATAAACTTAACATATAACAGTGGTGACCGGTTCGGTTAACAAAAAAGAGGCATTTTTATTAAGGCAGCGTGTGTGGGACAAGATTCGAACTCGAGACGTTAGTGTGTTTAATGTGCACACAGTCCACCGCTGGACTGTGTGCATAACCCAAGTTATTTCTTGATTTAAATTATACTTATATGTTATCGTAACTTCGTCTTCTTCGCTGAGTTTTATCCAGATATGATGACTGACTGGTTCGAAGTTTTATTCAGGTTTCTTTAACGTTTTATGATTAACCATAGGTGAGATATAAATAAAAAGAATGAAGAAATTAGGCGTGAGGTATACCGACTGGCTTCCTCTGTTTTCCGGAAGAACTCCGACGACAGCAAACACTTCCGGCGACGTGTGTCTTGCAGGAAAGAATCTTCAGAAAGCTTGAAAAGGATGTGGGTGACTTCGGTATAAGCTCAGGGGGTTTAGTAAGGCTTAGAAATGGAGGGTTCGGTTTTCCGGCGACGAGCAGACGATTTCCGGCGAGTGAGTTTTCGCCGAGAAAGGGTGCGGTTTTGAGCGAAAATGTTTGCAGAGGTTCGAGGAGGTATTTATAGGGCAAGTCGTCGATGAATTTGGTCCGATTTCCGACTTGATTCGTCGGTTATAATTTCTCCGGCGGTTATGGTTTGTGTCGCGGACTCAGACGTCGGTTATAACCGATGTCCTAGTAAATGTTTACGTTATAACTGAAGATGTCGTTAATTCTCGCGAAATCGGCGGGATTTCCGACGACTGAACTTTGGGCGCCGGTTTTGAATTCGGAAAGACACGTTATGAATAAAATGTTCTTAATAATTAACAAAAGATACAAGTGGCGCAGTGGTTAAGTGTGTGTGCGCTAAGTTCTGCTGAACCGTGACCCGGCGACTGACCCGGGTTCGAAACCCGGCAGGAACATATATTTTTTATTTTCATATATTTAACAGTTTTTCAAAAACTAATTATATATTCCCATATAAAAATTGATTATGTATCGTTTAAAATTATTTTGGGCATTAAATTCGTAACGAAATTTTTAACCGATTGTTCGGTTAATAAACGGAGCGGGTTTGGTAAAATCCGTTTTTGACGGATGTTACAATGAAGTGGAACGAGGCGTTGCCAAGCAATATCTCAAATCCGGAAGCACAAGGACGATGTCGTCACCTTGCACGAACTGGAGTAACCTGTACAAACCATCAAGTTCGCCCAGATTAGCCCGAGTTCCTGTAAAGTGGCTAAAACTCGCTCCAAAAGACCTCTCAATCCTATGTTTTGCTCAGTAGCTTAAGGTTGGAGGGATGGACACTCGATTTTCTCAGCAAACGATGCGAAAATGCACGATTTGGTGACTAAAAACAGTCAAGTTCGCTCCAAAAGGAGCAAGTTCGCTCGAAGTTGTCATCAGTGGATGACCAACTTCGGCCGAACTTGTCCCATTTCTCAAGAAAATCAGTCAAGTTCGCCCGAACTTGTCCAATTTCCAAGGAAACCATACAAGTTCGCCCGAACTTGTATAGTCTGTAAGAAAACATGTCAAGTTCACCCGAACTTGTACCTTTTTCCAAGAAAAGGTACCAAGTTCGCCCAAACTTGTACTTCCCAGCCTACTTCAAGCAAGTTCGCCCGATTGTACCAAATCTGTGAGATTTGGTACAACTTCGCCCGAACTTGTCCTCTGCTCCTCCCCATTTCGACCGTTTCAGCATTTCGGAGGACTGATGCACTTATGTTCGCTTACAGGCTGATCCTGACGCTCTCCTCAATCCATATCAGATCTCAGTCTGCCTCTAACGCACCAACTGTGAGTATACTTGACCATTTTCGCTTTAATGCACTTTTTGGGTGTAACATACGTTCATATCAAAGTAACACAACCACGCTAAACTGATTTATCACACGCGAATATCTGTATTACATATTTATACGTGATGCTAGGAACATGTAAACTATGACACTTTCTTGCTTTAACTCCATCTTAGCTAGTATGGTACTATAGTTTGGCTAGCACCCGACGGGGTCTAGTTAGGAAGGACACATCGCGCTTCACAGCCTTTTTGAGAGCTTAACATGTGAAATTTGTCTTGTGAGGTTATATGTTATGTGTATCATGTTTATGTATATGGAAATTCGCGACACTTTTATCTACTATTCTATTATTTCAAAACCTGTATGCTCGTCAATACATTTTTGTATTGACATTATTTTAACGTATGTTGCAGGTTATTGAATTCTACTTGCTGCAAATGGACGTAGGATTTTATCTCTAGAAACGCATGTAATAGAAATCTAGGGAAGATCGAATTATGTTTGTTTGAGAGATTTGATATTTTTAATAATTATTTGAGGATTTTATGTTTAATAGTATGGGATATTGAACGTTTAAATATTATCGCTTAAATAGTTGTTATGGATTCTCTTGAGCAATCTGGTTCGCCTAGTGTCGCGCCCTGATGTTTCCGCCATCGGTTGGGGTGTGACACTCCCTACCTCTTTCTAACCTCTCTCTACATTCTCTCTCTAGAACACAAGATCCATCGACCAGAACCCAGCCATCACACGGCGGAGCCGTTGCGGCGGCCGACGACAGTGGCACGTACCGGTGGCGGTTTTCCGGTGAACCTTTCGGCGACCGTTTTCCGACCAAATGTACATTTTTTTTTTACTAATTTCGATGTTCCGAACACCATGGTGCAATCCATTTTCTCTAATTCAGAGCGGTTTGAGCCGTAGAGCAACTCTGAAGAGAATTCCAACCAAATTCTGTGAAGTTTGTTTTCAAGTTTTCTCTTTATGCATGTCAAGATCTTGCTTTGAAGGATGTTGGTATTGCTTATCCAAACTATGTCAAAATCTTGTTTTTGGGAGCCACCAACTTATTTATAGTTAACTTCAACATGTACATCATACCACATTATATGGTACATCGTACCGAAGCGATCCGAAATGAGCCTACCCCGCTCGTCCGAATTTTAGAGACATGTTGAAATGTGATCCCGTTTCACGTTCTCGTACCGGAGTGTACCACGAACCATTTGACTGCTATACATTACACGAGTTGCATCGGCTTCACCCAATGGGGCAAAAAACAAGCCGACAAATACAAGTGAATTTTCTAATGCATCAATTTATAATGTTCCATTATCAAGTCAAATTATAAATGAAACTTGTATCATCTATTTTTCATTATTCTAATTTGAGTTACACTTTCACTATATATGAGAGGAAACTGTACCCGACCAGGGATGGACGTAAACTCGTAAGCTACCGAGGGTAGGGATAATCATCCAGGTCTTATTGTGAAAGAAAAAAGCCGCCCCGTCGCAGCAGGCGGGTTGCTTCCTCTGTCGTCGCCGGGGAGCTCTTGGCGAGGAGACCTTAGGAAAAGTTGCTAACACAAACGGAGGAGGAGGATCGACCCGTTCAGTAGAATTCCGAAGAAAGACTGTTGGCAGCAGGTGGAGACATTTCTTTGGCCCTTCTAAAAAAAACAAAAAAGAATAATTCAAATAAAAAAAATGCGAATATAGATGAAGAACATAATGCAGCAATAAAAAGAATCAGAAGGTACCTTTGGTAAATCAATTAGTTCTGCCAATCAAAGGTCTCTTACAAAGCATAACATAGCATTTGATGCCCTGTACAGAAAAAAAAAAAACATCAATTTCACTTTCAGTTCATCTAAACAAGGACACAAAAACTATGGAAAAATAAATAAACCAGTTCGATAACGAATCAAGCTATTGTGACGAATAGCAAAACCGATTTCCATTAAGACAGAGTTGTGTATGAAGCCAATTGTTGGATCAAACTTCAATTTGTCAAGTTTTAAAATGAAGCAACAAGCTAGGAAAATAAGGAATGAAATATATAAGTAATAGAATCGTACCTGCGATTTAGGGTTCTGCGGTTACTAGCTTACTGCAACAGTTGGGCGCTCAATGTTAAGAGAAAAGTGAGGTTTTCCCGTCGACAAAAATGATTGGTGATTTCCGGTTACATGTAGTCTCTGGAAATTAGGGTTAATTGGGGTTAGATTGGGAGTCGCAAAAACATGGATGCGAGGCTTATCTCAATTCTTCTTGTTATTATTATTTTTATTTTTCTAACATCTTCGTTTCTTTTTCTTTTAGATAATATTTTTATTTTTCTTATATAAGAATACGCTCCATATGGACTCAGCTCATTTACATGAGCAGCCTTATATACGGATGTAAACGACCCCTTATAATTATTATTTTTATGTTAACGTCTAGCCTTAATGTAAGTGACAATTAAAGTTAAAAATGTTAAAATCAGGAACTGTTATATTGTACCAATATTGTAACAAATCGTATTAATATCCAATGCCTATGGAGAGCTAAAAAAATAAACATAGACGTGAATTTTAATTTTATTTTTTAAAGTTAACGAACACAAATTATTACTAGAATATCAAATTTAATAATAAATAAAATACTATTAATAAAAATTTAAAAACAAACATTTAAAATTATGAATCACTGTTATTAATAAACTCAAATTGAACAAGATAGAAGATATTACTAAAATTAAAAAAATAAAAATACTATTCATCTAAAGTGAAATCATAATATAATATAATATAATATAACATAACATAAGATAACATAATATAATATATGTATATATAACTAGTTGATGCTCCGCCCTACGGGGCGATGGCCGAATAATGAGCGAGTCTTAGGCAGCTCCTTGACACGAAAAACAATTAAATCGAGTCAACTAATTAAAACAAAACACTTTTATAGTTTTGCTGGAAAAAACTAAAACAATGGAAACACTGTTATTTTTAAATAAGGGAAAGTTTTATTTTTTGACTGGGGTAAAATCATAATTTGCCAAAAGGTAAAGTGATGGCAGTACGGTAAATTGGAACCAGGAGCAAAATTGTAAATTTGCGCAGGGGCAAATTCGTAATCTTGAAGTTGAGGTAACACAGTAATATAAATTTGAACTAAAGGCATAATCGTAATTTTAGGCTCGAGGCAAAACCATAATTTTATTTTGAACCGAGGGCAAAATCGTAATTTTGAGTTGGAGCCAAAAGCATAATTTTATTTTGAACAGGGGCAAAAACGTAATTTTGAACTGAGGACGAAATCATAATTTTTCAAACGGGGAAAAATCTATTTTCTAAGAGAGGGCAAAGTCGTAATTTTTAGCTGAGGGAGAAATCGTAATTTTTAAGCTAGGGTAAAATCGTAATTTTGAGCTCGGGAGAAAAGCATAATTTTATTTGAGCAGGAGGTAAAAACGTAATTTTAAACTTGGGGCGACAACGTAATTTTAAAGTGTATAAAAATAGTAAACTGTTTGGTTCAATGGGGGAGTGACAGGCGGAGTGCTAGGCAGCTGCCTGGCACCATTCCCCCAAATGGTTTTTGTATATGTAAGAATGTATATAATGAGAGGGGTTATTCTACAAGAGGAAAAAATTGTACGAAGTGTAGAAGACAAGTTTGAACCTTGATTTGCAAGATCAATGGTTGAGATTAAGTGGTCCCCAAATATAGAATTCACATAACAAAAAACAAGGGAACAAGTCAGGAAAAGGGTAAAATAGGAAAATCCAATATTGTTAACTCATAAACCCACTTCCCCCTTGATTTTCAAATGGCTATAACTTTTTCATACGTTCATAACTTTTTATAAAAATTACACCGTATTAACGAGCATTTCATTCTCTTTAATTCGAGCAGTCTATTGCTATATTTTAATATTAATTTTTTTGAAGGATTTTAAAACCCTATTACGTGATTACGTGATTTTGAATACCCAGTAAGTGACTACGTGATTTTGAATACCCATTACGTGATTACTTGATTTCATTGTAGTATTTTATCTGAAACCACGCTAAGTGATTACGTAATTACGTAACAATAGTTGACTATGTAAATTACTTGACTACGTGATTTTAGATACGCATTTCGTGATTACATGACTTCATTATAGTATTTATGTGAAACTATACTGGGTGATTAGGTAACGTAATACATAATATTTCATATGGAATACCTAATATTTAAGGTATAATCACGTATTAAGGATAAATTATATACAAAACATTAGCCAAACCAACCTATAATAGCAACATAATGTCATATATTAGAGATTTAACCACGTAATAAAGCATAAACAATCAAGTTCTTATTATTGAATGTGTGATCACGTAATAAGCATAATTGTATTAACATTAGTTATAACAAATCATATTAAATGTGTAATCACGTAATGAGTTTACAATGAATGCGTAATGATTTATGTTGAATGTGTAATCACGTAATGGGTATTCAAAAATCACGTAATGGATACTAGGTATTCAAAATCACATAATCACGTATTGGGTATTTAAAGTCCTATAATTATTTTTAAGAATATTATAGCAATAGGCTGCTCGAATTAAAGAGAATGAAATGCTCGTTAATACGGTGTAATTTTTTTAAAATAGTAACATATGAAAAAGTTATAGCCGTTGAAAATCAAGGTGGAAACTAGTTAAAGGGAGAAAAGACCATCATACCCTTCCCTTTCTTAAATTGAGAAAAACAAATGTGTGATCATGATTGTCTCATACACTTCGTACAAAATTTTTCTCATGTACATGATCTCTTACATGTATCCATACATCTAATAAAGTTCATACCTAGGGGACACATGTCCCCCATCTAGGGCCTCTAAATCTCATTTTCCCACCAAAAGTGTTAACATTCCCTATTGTGCAATGTTATGGACTATCCATATCATCAAAACGGGTCCAAGATTGTTTAAATATATAAGCACATAACCCGTTTTTTCCTATCATAACTCACAGAAACTCATCAGCCGCGATTAGGGTTTTATTCCTTCCACTCCAATCAAACATTAAACAATCAAATATCAAAGGTATATCTTCATCAAAATTTCTCTGATTCCGGTAAAGTTTGCGGATTCGATTGTAAACAACATCTTTGTTTTATCAGTCTTTTCTTTGATTTGTGTTTGTATACCACCTGAAACATTTTTTTTGTAATCTATGTTTGTAGGTTCCTAATATTACAAAAATTCCGTCAAGGTATGTTCTCTTTATCGTCTCCATAATGATTTCATTATTCTGTATAACTGGTGTTGTTATCATTAAGATTTTTTATCCATTAAATGAACTTTAAGGTTTCTAAGTATTTAATCTGTTGTTTCTTTGTTATGTTTTACAGATCTTCCTTATGTGAATCGATTTTAGTATGTTTGATATGTTTTTTTTTTCGATTGAATATAAATTTTAAACATGATGAATTCGTTAATTGTTTTCGATTCAGCAACATTGATATTGAATACGTATCATTTTTTTCTAAAGGGACCAAAATATTCTTAGATAGTATGCTTCGCCAGCTGAAGTGTTTGTAATTTGTTTTTGCCAAATCTTTGCTCCACATTTGTATTGTTTTGTTTGAAGTTTGGTTGAATATCATATGTGTTATTGAAGTTTATTGGTTTGATCTTTGATGTTTGACATTTGAATTTCGGATCATGATAATGGTTTGGTACTATCCATTTGTTTGTTATAAAATTATAATTGTTAATTGTTATTTCCTTATTTAGATGAAATATAATGGCTTGATTTTAAATTCAAAATTTTGATTTTGATAACAATATGGAAGTCAATGATTTGGAATTAATAACATTAATTTGATTGCTTTTTTCGGTTGGTTCAATGTACCTAGACATGTTAATGGTTTTATTTTAAATTAAATTGTCTTTGACTTATTTTTAAATAAAGTTACCTAAAATAAAATTTGACTACATTCATCTTTTATAGTTGTTAATGATCCTAATTTTTAATAACCACTAATCAACAATTATTGGTTTATATATAATCTAATTAGATTCAAATTATTCAACAATCATTTTAAAAACATTTATTAATTGTTACTATATATGTTTTAAATCATTAAAATAACAAATACGGAATTGATTTTTGAAGCTTCAATCTATTTCAATTTCAGATGATTATGTCCCTCAAGATGCTAGCATTGGTTGCAATAGCCACCTGTAGTCAAAGTCAATACATTTTGCAATGATCCACATCTGCCACCATGTGAAGCGTATAATTTCTTGGTATATAGAAAAATATAGTTATAGTGATTCTCACTTGGGTTTAGTATTCATTGCTTTGATTATATGTCCAAATTTGTGCATATCATGGCTCATGTTATCTCCCGGATGCTTGGTGGTGGGAGTGGTACACTATTCAGCTAAAGTTTTTCGCTTCATCACAGCTTAAGCAAACTACATGATTTATGAATAATGCCAGTTTCGAAGGGTATATGAACTAGGATAAGCTAAAAAGGTAATCTTTTTAACCTATGTTTCTATTAAATTTTAGTAGAACAGTTGGAAAAAAATTGTGTTGTTGGCATAAGAATTGAATGTGGATTTATTTGTTTTGAGTCAAGATTCAAAGGGATTTTAGTCAAAGTTTATAATTATTTGTTTGATATTTAGTAGGGATTACCCTCAATGTTTGATACGCTGGTAAAACAGTAGAGCAGTGTATCATCTATCCAAATTTTTTTTTAATTTTTGTGGTTTATTTGATTTCTTTTAGCCATTGCAGGTAACATATGTAGATCAGGTAGAAAGACTAGGTGGGACATATTAGTTTATTGTATTTCTATTCAGTAATTTTGTGTTTCATGTCTACTACTTTCACTGGTATCCAATATAATTATAAGGTTTCACTTAATCATTATCGGTTCCCTTTGGTTTGTTCAAGAGCACAATTTTTTTGTTGGCATGCTTCCATAGAATGATTTTGAGTATGAAGTTACAACATTGTTTTTTGGTATGTATGTGTTTTGTTACCAAGGTAAAAAAGGGTTTTATTGTGGTTAGTCTTGAAATTAGTAAACTGGGTAATTTATGTGTTTTTTTTTAAATCTATTATCCAGTTTTAATATCAATCTGAGGAATTTCTAGACAAAAACAAAGATTATGTTGTTCCTGGACATCAAGATATGTTGACTACTTCTCATTATCTTTCTTTTTTTCGTATCTGGTATACTTTCTCTCCATTGCCTGATGAGCCAACTATAACTTCTAATAAATCTTTTAAATTCACATAAATTTGGCTTTGGATCTCTCTTTAAGGTATAATTTATTTATTGATGTTATCTATTATTATATAGATATTTGAAGCCAATTCCAGGTGATGTAAAATTATATGCTTCTACAATTTTAAGGCTGTTAAGACCCTTATATTTTGGGAGGTTAACGATTCATATTTCCTTGAAGCAGGTTAAATGTTGTTGTTTGCCTTCACATTTATAAGGAAGCAAACAAAAAAAGCCATGTGTGTTAGTATATAAACTAAAGATCCTAATTTGATGATGCAGGGTAGCATCTGGTCAATCATTGATGCTCTTTTAACACCATCACGAAACCTCTCATATCTGTAAAGGTTAGTTTGTGTTGGTCTTTTGTTTTTGTAAGCTTTTGATCAAGCAATGAGGAGTTTTATTTGGGTTAACATGATTATTTTTTATTTATTGCAACCATTAGTCCGCGTATACTTTTTATTCCAACTTTAGTATCACTTATCATTAATGTAATTTATCAAGTTTAGAACCATTGTAACAATGTGTCTATTTATTCAACAAGACCTATTTAATTTGTTGATTAATTATTCTCAAAACCATGTTGAAAATAAATGGCGATTATTTAGTTGTATGTTTTCAGGTAGGGTGAAAACTCCCAACTTGGAATTCTTCCCACCTGCAACCGACGATTCTCGCAGCAACGTCCAGGAGGAGGAAGCACTAAAGAAATGGAGGAAGCTGTGTTGGTTGGTGAAGAATAAGAAACGCTTTTGCGTTTCAACTTTCCTCTCCAAGTGTTTCGAAGCATGTGCTAATCAGTGATCTAATATGGTTCGTTTTCATTCTCTTTCGCGTATGTTCTATTATTCATGACTATGTTGTACTGAAATTTCACCTTTTATGTTGAGTTCATGTGAAATTGGCGAACTTTAGTGTGTGGTTAACTAATTGAGTTGATTGGGTTTTTTTTATCCATAAGGTAGCCAGTCACATCATGATATCCATATTTTAATAAATGTTGCATACATGTTTATAATAAGTGAATACGTATCATTTTTTTCTAAAGGGACCAAAATATTCTTAGATAGTATGCTTCACCAGCTGAAGTGTTTGTAATTTGTTTTTGCCAAATCTTTGCTCCACATTTGTATTGTTTTGTTTGAAGTTTGGTTGAATATCATATGTGTTATTGAAGTTTATTGGTTTGATCTTTGATGTTTGACATTTGAATTTCGGATCATGATAATGGTTTGGTACTATCCATTTGTTTGTTATAAAATTATAATTGTTAATTGTTATTTCCTTATTTAGATGAAATATAATGGCTTGATTTTAAATTCAAAATTTTGATTTTGATAACAATATGGAAGTCAATGATTTGGAATTAATAACATTAATTTGATTGCTTTTTTCGGTTGGTTCAATGTACCTAGACATGTTAATGGTTTTATTTTAAATTAAATTGTCTTTGACTTATTTTTAAATAAAGTTACCTAAAATAAAATTTGACTACATTCATCTTTTATAGTTGTTAATGATCCTAATTTTTAATAACCACTAATCAACAATTATTGGTTTATATATAATCTAATTAGATTCAAATTATTCAACAATCATTTTAAAAACATTTATTAATTGTTACTATATATGTTTTAAATCATTAAAATAACAAATACGGAATTGATTTTTGAAGCTTCAATCTATTTCAATTTCAGATGATTATGTCCCTCAAGATGCTAGCATTGGTTGCAATAGCCACCTGTAGTCAAAGTCAATACATTTTGCAATGATCCACATCTGCCACCATGTGAAGCGTATAATTTCTTGGTATATAGAAAAATATAGTTATAGTGATTCTCACTTGGGTTTAGTATTCATTGCTTTGATTATATGTCCAAATTTGTGCATATCATGGCTCATGTTATCTCCCGGGATGCTTGGTGGTGGGAGTGGTACACTATTCAGCTAAAGTTTTTCGCTTCATCACAGCTTAAGCAAACTACATGATTTATGAATAATGCCAGTTTCGAAGGGTATATGAACTAGGATAAGCTAAAAAGGTAATCTTTTTAACCTATGTTTCTATTAAATTTTAGTAGAACAGTTGGAAAAAAATTGTGTTGTTGGCATAAGAATTGAATGTGGATTTATTTGTTTTGAGTCAAGATTCAAAGGGATTTTAGTCAAAGTTTATAATTATTTGTTTGATATTTAGTAGGGATTACCCTCAATGTTTGATACGCTGGTAAAACAGTAGAGCAGTGTATCATCTATCCAAATTTTTTTTTAATTTTTGTGGTTTATTTGATTTCTTTTAGCCATTGCAGGTAACATATGTAGATCAGGTAGAAAGACTAGGTGGGACATATTAGTTTATTGTATTTCTATTCAGTAATTTTGTGTTTCATGTCTACTACTTTCACTGGTATCCAATATAATTATAAGGTTTCACTTAATCATTATCGGTTCCCTTTGGTTTGTTCAAGAGCACAATTTTTTTGTTGGCATGCTTCCATAGAATGATTTTGAGTATGAAGTTACAACATTGTTTTTTGGTATGTATGTGTTTTGTTACCAAGGTAAAAAAGGGTTTTATTGTGGTTAGTCTTGAAATTAGTAAACTGGGTAATTTATGTGTTTTTTTTTAAATCTATTATCCAGTTTTAATATCAATCTGAGGAATTTCTAGACAAAAACAAAGATTATGTTGTTCCTGGACATCAAGATATGTTGACTACTTCTCATTATCTTTTTTTTTTCGTATCTGGTATACTTTCTCTCCATTGCCTGATGAGCCAACTATAACTTCTAATAAATCTTTTAAATTCACATAAATTTGGCTTTGGATCTCTCTTTAAGGTATAATTTATTTATTGATGTTATCTATTATTATATAGATATTTGAAGCCAATTCCAGGTGATGTAAAATTATATGCTTCTACAATTTTAAGGCTGTTAAGACCCTTATATTTTGGGAGGTTAACGATTCATATTTCCTTGAAGCAGGTTAAATGTTGTTGTTTGCCTTCACATTTATAAGGAAGCAAACAAAAAAAGCCATGTGTGTTAGTATATAAACTAAAGATCCTAATTTGATGATGCAGGGTAGCATCTGGTCAATCATTGATGCTCTTTTAACACCATCACGAAACCTCTCATATCTGTAAAGGTTAGTTTGTGTTGGTCTTTTGTTTTTGTAAGCTTTTGATCAAGCAATGAGGAGTTTTATTTGGGTTAACATGATTATTTTTTATTTATTGCAACCATTAGTCCGCGTATACTTTTTATTCCAACTTTAGTATCACTTATCATTAATGTAATTTATCAAGTTTAGAACCATTGTAACAATGTGTCTATTTATTCAACAAGACCTATTTAATTTGTTGATTAATTATTCTCAAAACCATGTTGAAAATAAATGGCGATTATTTAGTTGTATGTTTTCAGGTAGGGTGAAAACTCCCAACTTGGAATTCTTCCCACCTGCAACCGACGATTCTCGCAGCAACGTCCAGGAGGAGGAAGCACTAAAGAAATGGAGGAAGCTGTGTTGGTTGGTGAAGAATAAGAAACGCTTTTGCGTTTCAACTTTCCTCTCCAAGTGTTTCGAAGCATGTGCTAATCAGTGATCTAATATGGTTCGTTTTCATTCTCTTTCGCGTATGTTCTATTATTCATGACTATGTTGTACTGAAATTTCACCTTTTATGTTGAGTTCATGTGAAATTGGCGAACTTTAGTGTGTGGTTAACTAATTGAGTTGATTGGGTTTTTTTTATCCATAAGGTAGCCAGTCACATCATGATATCCATATTTTAATAAATGTTGCATACATGTTTATAATAAGTGAATACGTATCATTTTTTTCTAAAGGGACCAAAATATTCTTAGATAGTATGCTTCACCAGCTGAAGTGTTTGTAATTTGTTTTTGCCAAATCTTTGCTCCACATTTGTATTGTTTTGTTTGAAGTTTGGTTGAATATCATATGTGTTATTGAAGTTTATTGGTTTGATCTTTGATGTTTGACATTTGAATTTCGGATCATGATAATGGTTTGGTACTATCCATTTGTTTGTTATAAAATTATAATTGTTAATTGTTATTTCCTTATTTAGATGAAATATAATGGCTTGATTTTAAATTCAAAATTTTGATTTTGATAACAATATGGAAGTCAATGATTTGGAATTAATAACATTAATTTGATTGCTTTTTTCGGTTGGTTCAATGTACCTAGACATGTTAATGGTTTTATTTTAAATTAAATTGTCTTTGACTTATTTTTAAATAAAGTTACCTAAAATAAAATTTGACTACATTCATCTTTTATAGTTGTTAATGATCCTAATTTTTAATAACCACTAATCAACAATTATTGGTTTATATATAATCTAATTAGATTCAAATTATTCAACAATCATTTTAAAAACATTTATTAATTGTTACTATATATGTTTTAAATCATTAAAATAACAAATACGGAATTGATTTTTGAAGCTTCAATCTATTTCAATTTCAGATGATTATGTCCCTCAAGATGCTAGCATTGGTTGCAATAGCCACCTGTAGTCAAAGTCAATACATTTTGCAATGATCCACATCTGCCACCATGTGAAGCGTATAATTTCTTGGTATATAGAAAAATATAGTTATAGTGATTCTCACTTGGGTTTAGTATTCATTGCTTTGATTATATGTCCAAATTTGTGCATATCATGGCTCATGTTATCTCCCGGGATGCTTGGTGGTGGGAGTGGTACACTATTCAGCTAAAGTTTTTCGCTTCATCACAGCTTAAGCAAACTACATGATTTATGAATAATGCCAGTTTCGAAGGGTATATGAACTAGGATAAGCTAAAAAGGTAATCTTTTTAACCTATGTTTCTATTAAATTTTAGTAGAACAGTTGGAAAAAAATTGTGTTGTTGGCATAAGAATTGAATGTGGATTTATTTGTTTTGAGTCAAGATTCAAAGGGATTTTAGTCAAAGTTTATAATTATTTGTTTGATATTTAGTAGGGATTACCCTCAATGTTTGATACGCTGGTAAAACAGTAGAGCAGTGTATCATCTATCCAAATTTTTTTTTAATTTTTGTGGTTTATTTGATTTCTTTTAGCCATTGCAGGTAACATATGTAGATCAGGTAGAAAGACTAGGTGGGACATATTAGTTTATTGTATTTCTATTCAGTAATTTTGTGTTTCATGTCTACTACTTTCACTGGTATCCAATATAATTATAAGGTTTCACTTAATCATTATCGGTTCCCTTTGGTTTGTTCAAGAGCACAATTTTTTTGTTGGCATGCTTCCATAGAATGATTTTGAGTATGAAGTTACAACATTGTTTTTTGGTATGTATGTGTTTTGTTACCAAGGTAAAAAAGGGTTTTATTGTGGTTAGTCTTGAAATTAGTAAACTGGGTAATTTATGTGTTTTTTTTTAAATCTATTATCCAGTTTTAATATCAATCTGAGGAATTTCTAGACAAAAACAAAGATTATGTTGTTCCTGGACATCAAGATATGTTGACTACTTCTCATTATCTTTCTTTTTTTCGTATCTGGTATACTTTCTCTCCATTGCCTGATGAGCCAACTATAACTTCTAATAAATCTTTTAAATTCACATAAATTTGGCTTTGGATCTCTCTTTAAGGTAAAATTTATTTATTGATGTTATCTATTATTATATAGATATTTGAAGCCAATTCCAGGTGATGTAAAATTATATGCTTCTACAATTTTAAGGCTGTTAAGACCCTTATATTTTGGGAGGTTAACGATTCATATTTCCTTGAAGCAGGTTAAATGTTGTTGTTTGCCTTCACATTTATAAGGAAGCAAACAAAAAAAGCCATGTGTGTTAGTATATAAACTAAAGATCCTAATTTGATGATGCAGGGTAGCATCTGGTCAATCATTGATGCTCTTTTAACACCATCACGAAACCTCTCATATCTGTAAAGGTTAGTTTGTGTTGGTCTTTTGTTTTTGTAAGCTTTTGATCAAGCAATGAGGAGTTTTATTTGGGTTAACATGATTATTTTTTATTTATTGCAACCATTAGTCCGCGTATACTTTTTATTCCAACTTTAGTATCACTTATCATTAATGTAATTTATCAAGTTTAGAACCATTGTAACAATGTGTCTATTTATTCAACAAGACCTATTTAATTTGTTGATTAATTATTCTCAAAACCATGTTGAAAATAAATGGCGATTATTTAGTTGTATGTTTTCAGGTAGGGTGAAAACTCCCAACTTGGAATTCTTCCCACCTGCAACCGACGATTCTCGCAGCAACGTCCAGGAGGAGGAAGCACTAAAGAAATGGAGGAAGCTGTGTTGGTTGGTGAAGAATAAGAAACGCTTTTGCGTTTCAACTTTCCTCTCCAAGTGTTTCGAAGCATGTGCTAATCAGTGATCTAATATGGTTCGTTTTCATTCTCTTTCGCGTATGTTCTATTATTCATGACTATGTTGTACTGAAATTTCACCTTTTATGTTGAGTTCATGTGAAATTGGCGAACTTTAGTGTGTGGTTAACTAATTGAGTTGATTGGGTTTTTTTTATCCATAAGGTAGCCAGTCACATCATGATATCCATATTTTAATAAATGTTGCATACATGTTTATAATAAGTGAATACGTTGATCTTAAATGTTGCATACATGTTTATAATAGTGAATAGGTTGATTTTATTATATGTTTCATCCCAATCTAATAACATGGGTAATGTCTACTTGATTGTAGTGTTTTATCCCAATCTGATAACACAAAGTGGTGGTGCAGGTGTGTTTCATGGGTTGTTGATTTGGGCTAACAAAATAAACTTAAAATTTTGGTATTTGTCAACCCTTTAGATTGGGTTTTAAGGTTATTTTTTTTTTGTTTTATACACAAAACAAATTAAATAAATCAATGCTTTTTAGATCACAAGATGTTTATATCGTGTTACCTAGCCCGACCAGGTAATATTAGGTATAGTTTTAATCTCACAATTGAGCAGAGTATGTTATTGATACGGTTTTAGTTCAACATGTGAGTTACATTCTAATGTTTATACCCTTTTTCGAGCCCCAAGTCAATACCCAATCATGGATTGGCAAGAAATGCTCCACATACATCTAATCTCAAAGAAGGGTATGATACATGTACACAAATCATGAGTAAAACATGGTTCGATGGTGGTGGTTGTGATTTTGCGGTGGTGAAAATGAGTGGAGTCGGTGGTTTGGGCGGGCAGATCTAGTAGCAGATTGGTTGTAGGTGGATAGGGGCGTCGGTAGTTGGTGGTGGCGTCGTGAGAGTGTGGTAGTTAAGGAAACGTTGTGGTCTTTAGTCAGCTAATCCCGGATTAGAGTATCCACCTTCTTTGGACATTTTCATTCTTTTCCCACCGGTAATATTAGGTATGGCTGCATTTATGACTTATCGAATCCCATTATCCTTTGACTTTTATCACTAATATATGATTTTATTGAGTTTAATATGGGAATACAAGGACATTAAAAGTGAAACAAATTGAAAGAATTAGAACAAAAGTATATGGTTGTTGAACAAGCCGACTATTACAAGCCTTAAAGATAGAATTTGACGTAAAATAGAATGGTTTGATTGATGTTTGACCTCACGAAGAGGAACACTCGCCGTCGTTTATAAACGTAGCCCTATCGTGTCTTACGAGAGGACCAAGTGTCCCATATCAAAAGTTATATAGTTTTATCAGTCAGAAGTAGTTTGAATCTTGAAAGATCATTGTTTGAAGCTCTCCCTTGGGATATATTGGTATGTTTGAATTCCAGTCTTTTACTTCCGGTTAATGATAATCCTAATTTTACACATAGTGATGGTGTTTGTGTGTGTTTTTGCATAGTAAGGTTTAATGTGGTGTGAAACATGATGAACTTTTTTTTTGATTTTTTTACCAGCAAAGTACAAAAGTGGCTATTTAGAAGACCCCGACAAAAGAAAAATCTTTAGATATTCTATTTAATCTTATGATATTGTAAACAGCTGCCCGGTTTCTATTCAGCCTTTGAAAGTCATTTGTACGTTCTTTGTAGTTACATTTCAGTGACAAAGGAAATATATTTTCAATTGAGAATAACTGATCATTTAATATGTTTTTTTGTTAAATTGTGTAGGACTTTCTACTAGCAAACAAGTTGGATGCCAAAGTCCACGGTAACCAAAATAGTTCAAAAACAACTTAGCACGTCATATAGATGAACATCTAGGCGATTCAGAAAGTTCAGAAGTGGATGAGGTAACATTCTTACACATATTTTTTAAGTATGATTTTGCAATCTTCTTTCTTAAATATGTTCTACATATTTTTTCTTTCGTTTAAATGATGCAAGTACTATTCAATCTTTAGTCTTCTTGTTCTTCTTTTGGTGTATTGGTTAACATGTATCATTATGGTAATAGCTTCATCATTATTATACTTGATCCATTAGCGTTTCAACAGGTACACACCTCTGTTTATTATCTTTTAAATAAAATTATTTTTAATTATTTTTTATTTTTTAACAAATTTGTGCCTTTTTTTTTGTTTTCAGGCTATACCGATATGTATGAGTAGATTTATATGGATTCGAGGTTATTGGTTACGAAAAAAACAAATTTGTGCTTTTTTGTTTTCAGGCTATACCGATATGTATGAGTAGATTTATATGGAATTCGAGGTTATTGGTTACAAAGCTACAACATGTTGAAGTATTAGAGTAATAGGCTTTTAATTTATATTTCAATATAGAAAAACGTATTTCATTTATTTACTTATCTTTTTGCTTTTGTTACATCTATAGTATGATGTTTCATTGTCTTTTAATCTTCAACTTCAGATTTTCATAATAAGTCCATGCTTACAGTTTCTTTATGATCAGTATAAACGTAATTTTTTTTCTTCTAAAAGTATTAAACATATCATTTTTCAACACCGTGAAATTTGCGGGTATTAGCATTAGCACTAGTATAATAATATAATAATAATAGGTAATAAGTTTCTGGGCTGATGTTGGTGGGCTTGTGAAGTGGTGTGGATCTGATGGGCTAATTGGACGAACATTATTATCTGTAGGGGGGGAGAAGAGAGAGAGAGAGATGATGCAGCATCTTGAGAAGGCGTTTTGGAGGTCAGAGAATGAATCAACAACGGCGGTGACTGATCTGGTGACCTCACTCGACGATCAAAGACTCTACAGAGAGGTCACCCTCGCCCTACGAACAGGACTCCGTGACGCCCGCTCCGATTTCTCATTCCTCCGCCTACGCGGCCTTCGCAGCATCCTCAAATTCCTCCGGTCCGTCGCCGCATCTGATTCAACCATCAGCCTCTTCTCTCACGCCCAATCCATTCCCGATCTCCAAGTGGTCCCCGTTCTCTTCCAACACTCTTTACACGACTTCCAAGACCAGATTGTCACCAATCTCGATCACATTTTCAGCGTTGAGCCCTTGAAGATTACCAGCCCTTCTACCGATGCTGAAGTTTCACTTGCACTTAGGGTTTTGGAAGGATGCTGTTTACTCCACAGGGAGAGCATGCTTCTCGACCATCACTTCAAGGCAGTCCAGGTTCATTCATTGTTATTATTATTATCTCACATCAGTTACATATATTTTGTAACAGAAATCCGTGCAGGTTTTGATGAACATATTAGCAACACGGGGAGTACTTGAGCAAGGCGCATGCTTAGATGCTCTTATCGCAATAATGATGGACTCATCCATTAATCAATTGGTATCTTTCTTTCTTTGTTAACTAATAAAAATACACTTGAGGGGATTTGTTAATATACTACTCACTCTCTCTCTCTCTCTCTCTTTCTGGTTGCTTATACCAGGATTTTGAGGCATGCAATGGTATTGAAGAAGTTGCATTGCTTATACGCGACAAACAAGTAGATGAAAATTTGAGGTATGCTTTAGCCGCCATACCATACATACATACAGTGGAAACTGAATCATAACACAAAACAAAACTCAAGCATCCTACATCTATTCATGTAACCAGGCAAAAACCAATGATTAGCACCCTTGACCCAAACTCTTCTTGTGAATGATTTCTTGCTACACATGTCACAACTTGTTGATTTAATTTCAACACCCCCTGTAGTTCAAAGAGTTGTGACTCCCAATCTCGATAACAAAACCCCCCATTACTTTTGTGAATGTATCCGCAACTTGTTCCTGCGTATAGCATGACTACTTCAACTCCACCTGTTTATCCTCAATCAAGCTCCTCCTGATATAATGGGATTTTATATCAGTATGCCTACTGTTAAACTTGAGACTGAATTCCTTCCTAAGCCATGCTGCTTTTCCTAGACAAACCTTCTCTTAGGATTCTATTGACACCTTCAACGCCTTTCCTGCACACTGAACAGCACCCTTAGTCTCGTCACAGGGAGGGAGAGGTCCCTGTGACCCCACTCCGGCGTGAGAGTAAGATTTCCATATTTTGAGACAAGTGTTTGTAAAATGGTTGATTGTGATTAACTTGCCTTAATGGTTGTGATAAATGCTCTATTTATACTCAGGGGAGATTAGCTGGGCTTTTAATGCCGGTGTTCGTCTCTGCAGACTTGTAGATATCTTTATGAGAGAGTTGTCTTTTGATTTGATAGACATGTACTTCTTGGTCAGGTAGTCTTGTCATCCTTGAAGGCTCCTCCTTCATCCTCCGGTATGGTCGTAGGGCCGAAGGCGTTTTAACTCTTCCCTTACTCTTGTGGAGGTAACATGTCCTTGCCTACGTCAACACCTACTACTACTGTGATAAACCTGGTTTTTAGTCAGAAAAAATGCAGATTTGCTTCTGGTTGTTCTTGCAGTAATCCTTTCAACATCTTTCTCAGCCACATTGACTGGCATGCAGCTGCGTTTCTGCTTTTGGTGGTTGAGAAAGCTACTACTGATTGCTTCTTAGAGCTCCACGACATTGCACCTTTTCCAATTGAGAAAACACTTGTATCTTCAAATGAACTTGCCCACTCACTATCAGTAGAACACTACTATATCATAACCCCAAATTAGTAGTAGTACCTGCAACACTCTTTTTGCTGCCCCAAGATGATAAAAATATAGCTTCCGCATGAACTGAGATACCACACTTACTGCAAATGCAATATCTGGACGGGTATGTATGTGTGAGATAGATACCAGACTCCTAAATTTATATCTGCAAATGCAAAAAGAAAGAAGTTACATCCGAATGATTAGTTGGTCCACACACTAACCGAAGTACACGAGAAGATCATTCTGAGGAAATGAATGTCTTGTCTGCTTTCTGTGTATGCATCCTATAGAATCTGAAATAGTGCTTATTCGTGGCAAGCCATTCACCAAGTAGTCTTTGTCCTTACTTAGGTAGGTGACCATAGCGACTATGCCTTCGGTTAGAGCCACTTGTCGTCTTAACAACCAAAGTTGCGTGTTGATCATTTGCTACATTCAATGGAGATAGTAGACGTTTTAACTGTACACACAGTTTTCTTGAAACTCTTTTTGCTTAATGACACAAGTACTGTCATCAAACAACACTGATTATCCAGCCTTTATAAGTTGTCCCACAGAAGGCAAATTGAATCCCAAATCAGGAGTAAGCTGTACTCTATTTATTCATGTGATGACCATCCTCCATATTAAATTTATTGGTCCCCTTTCCTTCCACCTGAATGGTGCTTTCTCATCACCCATTAGAACATTTAATTTATTGGTCTCGTCCTTGAGTAAAAACTATCGTGAAGCGCTTTATTTTGAGTATTGTAGTTGGTCTAGACGTATAGGGTGTATGTAATCACGATATTTAGCTTTGTTAGAGATAAAAGAAGAGAGTTGCTTGCTTTTATGAGATCAGTAGCTAGTAATCTAGTATTTAGGGCTAGAAGCCTAGCCAGTCATACTAAACTAAGCTTCTATTTGAGTTTCTATCAAGGAAAGGAACCATAGCATTTCTTGAGATGCTTAATAATTTAATTGTGTCGGATTAGCTGATAACTGAATATGAATGAAGAAAGTCGAAGCAGGTGAAAATAATGTGTTATTTATTCATCTCCTATACAAGCTAACACCTATCTCTAGACGCAGACTGATACTCTATTGTTAGCTAAAACTGGTATATATGATATGAAAATGAATATTGTTGTGTATCAGGATGAAATGTGGAGAGTTCTTGTTGCTATTAATTGGGCATGTAAATGGGAGAGAAGGGGCACCCATGGCAGGCATACATGATGACATAAGGCGTCTCCTGGGTGAGAAATCTGCGTCTTTGATATGGGCAGCAAGTCAATTTGGTTCCACTCTTGATCCTGATCAACGACTCATGGCTCTTCACATTCAAGCTCGCAGGGTGCTTGAGTCCCTAGATCTCTATTGATCTACATCTACTTTTCATGCCCCTTCGTTCAACATCATTTCACTTCACTTCACTTGTATATTAATTAAGAAACATAATATTTGTCATTTGCATGTTCCATGTGGGTGCAGTTAATGTCGACTTCCGACGAACCTATGTATGTATATTCCTTACGGTGATGACATTAATATGGTGATTTTAAGACATAAAACACGTGTTCACTCATTCAACTTTTTTTTTTGTATGTTATAATCTTGACATGTCCACTCATAATCTTAGCTTATTTTGCCATCCAAAAAGTATGCTAGAGCGCCCGGACGCAAGCTGCAATTGTTTATATTGGTTGATGTCATCAAATCCCATGCCGCGGCTTTTATCAACCAATTATGATATTTAATTATTTTTATGTAACATATAGTGGGAATCTTTCCTCTTGTTTTTTTTTTTAGTTTTGACTTCTCCCTACCTACTTTTCATTTACTTTTATTGCAGTCATTTACACAGTTCAGCAGAGATCCCCTTTTTCATATAAACGAACCGAACAAACACGAACAAGGCTATGTTTGTGTTCGTTCGTTAAGGAAATTAACATATTTGTGAACTGTTCACGAACGCATACCGAACATAACTTTATGTTCGTGTTCGTTCATTAAGGAAATTCAGTTGTTCACGAACAGTTCGTGAATACTGGTCTCGAACACAAATGAACGCACACAAATAAAAACGAACGCAAACGAACATTTAACTTGAAAATAAAAAAATAAAAACAATATTATCCTTAAACATTGGATATAAGTAGTTAAATACAACCATCAAATAATAAATAAAACCACAGGAAGTCTACTACACCACGATAAATCAAGTTTAATCGACTTAGACATAATTATCCTCAAAAATGTCTAATAATGTCCAAATTTTAGCTAACTCAAGTTTTCAATATGTTTAGATAAAAGGTTTATTATTTCATATTTTTTAATATAATCAAACGAACACGAACGAACGTAACCGAACATATTACCGAATGTTCACGAACGCAGTCGGACGAACGAGACCTGTTTTCTTGTTCGTTCGCTAAGCTAACCGAACGAAAATTTTTGTTCGTGTTCGTTCGTTAAGCTAATCGAACGAACATAAACGAACTTCCCGCCGAACGGTTCACGAACTGTTCGCTGAACGTTCGTTCGTTTACAGCCCTACCCTCTTTCAATAGTGGTCATCGTTACTTCCCAAGTATTTTTAGAAGAAAAAAAAATAACGTTTTTCTTTTAACAAGTAGTCGAATTAGAATATGACATGATTAATAAATTTAGTTTTCCAGTTGTTGACTATGGTTAAAGAAAGAGGCAGGCAGGCAGGTGTATTTATTTCCATGAACGGCTCGTGATTAATGCTTTTGCAAGTCAACATAGTGTTACCCCTGGTTAAGCAAACCAATATAAATACCAAAGCTAACCTCATCTTTCATTTCATTTCATTTCATTTCAAACCAAGTATATAAGTATTCCTATCTCAGATTTCATCTATTTTTTTATTTATTCATTTAATTAATTAAAAATATGTGTTTCAATTTCAGGTGCAGCTGCAGCAGGCATGGCGAACAAAACTTTTGTATCTGATCAAGTTTTTAAGCACAACCAAACCCAAGACTGCTGGCTCATCATCCAGGGAAAGGTAAGGAAAACAACCAAACCAAACCAAACCATTCATGTTATTTCAAGCCATCAACTGACTGCATGCATGCAACAGGTTTATGATGTAACACCGTTTATGGAGGACCACCCTGGAGGTAGTGAAGTCCTCCTTGCATCAACTGGTTCGTATTCACACCTTCACCGTCACCTTTTGTAACATTATATAACATAACCATAGTTAATTTTAATTGCAGGCAAAGACGCAACAGACGATTTTGTGAGGATATTGGGCACAGTGATGATGCTAAAGCCATGATGGACAAATATTACATTGGCAACGTAGAGAAATCCTACAAAAGTGCTCCCATTGAACGTACTTATGCTCCACCTGCTCCTTCTACATCTGCTGATAAAACTTCAGAATCTATCATCAAGATTCTACAGTTTCTCGCGCCTCTCTTCATCTTCGCTTTGGCTTTTGCCTACGCCAAAAATTAATCTGCTTCATTTTTATTGTCGAATCATGAATAATCAGGGGATTGGTTGCTTTATGTCTGAATTCTGATAAAGAACTAGTTTTAGTTTTTCATGTATTTTTTACAAACATCCAAGTTGCCATAAAAAATGAGTGAAAAAGCCAAAAAAATAAACAAGTACACACCAAACCCAGGAAAATGAAAATGAAAGGATGACATCACATATTTTCATACAGTAGAACTAAACTCATTTTGACATAAAAGATGGGCAAAGTAGAGTTGCTTTTCTCAAAGTTAACTCATAAGCCGTTCGTGGGCATAATGGACATCATTTTTGTTTTTATATCCGATTTGATTTGTAACATGTATAGATATAAACTAGAATTTGAACAAACCGACCCATTATCTAATTTGTGTAGCATGCAAGAGGCAATAATAGTTGATATTCAATTTTGGGTTTGTTGATTCATCCTCAATTTTGTTATGTGTTTGAAAGAAACTACAATAACAATGGTCCTCCCCCCACCAAAAAGAAAGAAAAAAAGTAAATATGGCTGGCTGATAGAAGGTTCTGATGAGGGTAGGGTAGGGTAGGTTGGGGGCATCCAAAAGAAAAGAAAAGAAAAGAGAAGAGAGTTACAATAAGTGAATAGCAGCAGCAGCCAGAGGCTATTTATGTTGTGGTCTCGTCTTACTCAATCTTGTCATGAACCGAAACCACCAAGTCATGGGCGTCATCTAAGAGCTTCCACACATCCAGTTGTCCTGCCATGTTATTGCATTCCCTTATAATCTCATCCATGCTGCTGTACTTCTCTATTATCTGCTTCCTCCTCTGCAGCACTGACGCTGCTATTGCGTACAGCAACAGATCCTCCGTCGGCGGGGCCCTCTGCCTTATCTTGTTCCATGCCGACTTCCCTATTCCTGCCCTGATTGCCGCCTGATCCGCCCACATCACCTCCCACAGACATATCGTCTGTTCAAAACTTAGCTCTCTCCTGAACAGCACCACCACCATCCTGTACACGAAGAAACAATCCTCCGCCTGCAGCTTCTGCAAGTGCTTATACAAATGGGAGTCCTTAGGATTTTATGATTTTCGACACTCTGCTCAACTGCCTTCTGATCCCCGTCTCATCAAGCCTAAAGTTGTGTCGTGCCTTTCTCATGAACCCCACAAAACACCAAAACGCTTCATGGTCCTCTGTCATCACCGCGATTATCGGAGACAGTAAATCACTCATCCCTTGGCAGTAGCCTATTTCAGGATCGTGTAGTGCATAAGCCTCAAGAATGGCAACCAGCCGTGAAGCATGGAAGATCCTGCATGCTTCCAGATGCTTGTAGTCTTTTAATCCCACTGCCTCAGCTGAACGCAGGGCGATTTCCTCAGAGACATCTGCCTGAGTTTTGGAGTACGGGATCCAATCTCCATTGGCACGAATTGCGTCAAGGCGGATGATCCGCTGCCAAGTGGAGAAATCCTCCGTTAATCGAAGCTTTGACTGGACTTCACTTGACTCTTCGTTTTCCTCCTTGATATCTGAGGAGGGAAGGTTTGGCTTACTTGAGCATCCTGAGAAGAGTCTGAGCCAGTTGAGTCGGAGTCAGAAATGTTTGGATCTATGAATCTTGTTGAACCACCAATATCTTCCAATACTATGGGATTATCCGAACACACGGGAGAGGAATTTATTTCCTCGCTAGAAAGGGACTCCCTGGCGCTCACAACATCCTCTGATTCTGCAGAGTCCATGCCTCGGATGAATGCATCACTCTCCCCATTGCTGCTGCTTTCACCCGTATTGCACCTCAAAAGTTTCCTGCATTGCCTCCGCAACTTTTCGTAATTCTTTCTGTAACAATATTTAAAAAAAAAATAAGTTCAATAATAGCATGTGCAAATGGCCATCAACAACAGAATATCAGACAGGCATACATCCGCACCTTCCGTGGGTTCTTAATTTATCTCTTTCCTCTTTGCAACTATTCAACTCATAACTGTAAAAGAGAGCAAAAAAACACTTGGAAATTGCGACAGGTTGTTGTTTCTGTGTAATTTAAAAATATATACTTACAGTCCAAGTAAGAAAGGCCAAACCTCCGACCTGATACTTGCATCAACTCCCTACATGTATGTATGTAAATAAGGAAAAAAGGACAAGTAGTGAAACTAAGTAGAGCAGATGAAAGCGGAACACACCCCACTGCGAACTTTTTTAAGAAATTTAACGCCATCTTGAAGCTTTCCATCTGGTGTAAAGAAGCTTTTCCACTGTTGAGGAGTGAGTGGGTGTTTTCTTTTCCTTCGTGACCATGGTGATTTTAGACGTCCCCTTAAATCAATCAACAATACCCAATTTAGCTGAAATGAAAATGGTCTAGTTACTTACATACATACATAGATACATACGGAAGTTGATGAAATATTGATGTGTGATGACACAAGAGAAGATGATGAAGAGAAAACAATGCCTCCTCCACTTGGATTTCAAGTATAAAACAAAACAAGAGATGGTCTTACGGGGCCTAATCTTTCTTACTTAGTTCAAGGCAACAACAGATAGTCTAGTCGAAAACTTAAGGGCAAGAAGAAAGGAGAAAGTGTTCCATCCAGTTGTGACTAGAAGAAAACTCAACAAGATGATGAATTTGGTTTGGGATTGGGCACTACTACTTGTATTGGCATCTAAAGTTACTACTTGTTTTGGCCTTGCTATGATTATTATTACTATTATATTCTGATCTTCTTCCGGTATAAATAAATATCTTCTTTTTTGGTTTCTAACGTTAAATCATGTGAAATTAAGTAGCAGAAAAAAAACATATAGAATCCCCAGCAACCCAGACAGAGCCATGTGGTGGCAATAAATAAAGAAAGAGAGAGATTGGAATATGAAGGGAAGGATGTGATTTGAATTGAATTGAAGTGAAGTGAGGGATTGGGACGAAAGAGTCACCGATCGGAGGAGGAGGAAGAAGCAGCTACGAATAGAACAGATCTCAAATGAACCCACGAAGAAGAAGAAGAAGAAGAAAAAGAAGAAAGTTTGACTGCGTCTAAGGGCTTTCATCATCAATCAATCCACAACTATTGTACTTTGCGGAGAGAGAGAAAAGAGAGAAATTTCTAGGGTTTGTTACCTACCTAGTGGTGGAGTACATAACCACAGCAGCAGCAGCAATGACTAGAAGGAGGAGGAGGATGGCGAGATTACTACTCCGGCGCCGCCACCTAGCTAGCTTACCGGCTTCTTCTTCTTCACCATTAGCATTAGCATTGAGCATCGAGAGTAATATCATCCACCATCACCATCAACCTTTTACTCTCTCTCCCCCGTCTGTCTAGTGGTGGTGGTGGTAGTGGGTGGGTGCCGCCACCGGGCATGTGAGTGAACATTATTATATTTATTTATTTAACTCATCTACCTTTATTTAATTTTCTTACTTATTCATAACTACTACTCTTACCGCCAAATCTATCTATTTACTACCAAATACAACATACAATACACATACATACATATATACTCCTATTTCCTTACATAAAACAGACTAGGACCTAAACGACTTTGTTTCTCAGCATAACAATGCTTGCCTTTGTTTGTTTCGTGAATACACACCTCCTCCTGCTGCTATAAATTCCAAACCTTCCTTTAGACTTATACTCATAAAATATATATTTATTCTCACATCGAATGATGGTTATAAGAAGAAACCCCTACCTCTACATCTTGTGACGAGTCTAACGGTGTTTTAGTTTTGCAGATTTAACCATTCACGAGCTCATCATAAGCCAACCTGTCGAGCCTAGTCCAAATTATCATTTTTATAGTGTTTCTTCATTTGCGTCATCTGTGGAACTCCAACCCACGATGCACTAAGATAGATAAATGATTGTACAAAATTATGATTGATGTTTAAGACATGTATCTTTATATTTAGATCACCAAATGGGTTTGGCATGGTGGTACCATGGACAATGGGCTCTTTAGGGCTTCCTAGTATAAAAGAAATGCTCAATGAGTGATATAAAATACATCACTAAATTTCACCAGTAACTAAAATGTGCATTAAATTATAGCTATTGATAGATACTCAACGTGTTAACTATATTTTGCAATTTTTAAATATAATAAAACCTGGAATTAATAAGAAAATTCAACCTTTGTTTTAGAATATGGATTAGTAATGACTAAGGACGTTTGATAATATGTTAATAACATAAAGATTTGTGTAGACACACCATCCAAACGTCACGATGTGTTTGGCATATTTGAGATGCCATGTGTTTCATTGGATTATGTTTGGGTTAATAATAAATAATTTTGTAAGTGTTATTAATGAATAATGATAAAGTATCGATTACATTTTGCATGCCATTGCATACGCTATTACTTTACCTCTATTATTCTCACTTTATCTTTCGACCGCAACATCATGCTTGACTCACCATTTCTCCCCTTTTCTTTTCTTTTTTTTGTAGGTTATATTTACAATGATCCAATTGCAATGATTTTAAATCAAATAACCATTCATTAGTTATCATTCTTTAAATATGCTGTTGTTTAACAAAGAAGAAAGTAAAGTGAGGATGATTACATATGAGATGGAATAACAATTAATTATGTCTTTTTTTTATAAAAAATAAACATTAAATTTCAGAATATATAGAGAGAAAATAACAAAAAAGTCTTAGGCTATCAGTATCACTTCGTCCTTCCACCAGCTCGTGGCTGAATGCGATGGAGCCCGTTTGTTCATCTCACCTAGCAGTCTAGCACGTCCTCATGGATTCAAAATGGTGGGCCCCGGTTATATTTTTTTTCCAAATTTTATTTTGTGTTTTAGTGACTTGTACACATCATTGTTTTAATCCTTTTACACCATTTTTATTTTTAATTTTAAAAACATCACATATTTAGTTTTTATTTTTTTAAACAATACTTTAATTCATATAACATATTTTTCTTTACATGTATTGGTTTTAAAGTAAGTTAATTAAAGGTTTTATAAATAACTTCATTTAGTATAAAATAAGTTTATCAAAAAATAATGTAAAAGGTGTTAACATGTGGAAATGTTAAGATTTGTAGGAATGTTTGTAAGAATAATGAGAAAATGAGTGTTTTTAAAGAATTGGTGTTCATTTACTATTGTGTATGTTTGTTAATTTATTATTATATCTGAGTATGTTTGTAAGTTTGTATAACTCAATGAGGATTAAAAACGCAATATTAAAAAGTGAAAACAATCCCTCATATGAAGTGGGCAAGGAAGATAGGCCACGCTTTGTCAAACAAATCGATAGGCATGGCTACTTTACTTTTCTTTTTCTTCTTTTTTTTTTTCCAAAAAAATCATTATAAACCGGACGGTGACGACATAATCATTCCATAATCCACTTTCAAAGAATAGATATTATATAAAATTACCTACGGATTTTAATGGTTTGGTTTCAATATAAAAACCGCACAACATCCACTTTAAAAGAAAAGGTTATGAAACGTTTTTTCATACCAAACAAGTTGAACAAAAATTGAAAGTCTTCTCATCGACCACATATGGTGTTTAAGTTTGAAGATTGATTAATTTATTAAAGAGTTAAATGTTATTTTAGTTCATGTGGTTTGGGTCATTTTGTCAGTTTAGTTCAAACGTTTGAAAACGTTGTCACTTTAGTCCAATTTGTTTCAAACGTTGCATTTCATTCTACTGGGTTAACTTTATCTATTTTTTTGTTAGCTAGAAGCGCATTTTGGTCATTTTATATTAAGTTTGTTAACTAGAAAAGCCATTCGGCCAGGTAAAATGACCGAATTGCCCTTCTAGCTAACAGAAAAAATGGATAAATTAACCTAGTGAACTAAAATGACAATGTTTCAAACCTTTGAACTACACTGACAAAATGACTCAAACCACATGAACTAAATTGGCATTCAACTCTTTACTAAAAAAACAAGACAGACAAAAATATACGACCCAAAAAACATTATAAAATAGAACTGAGATAACATTAGTAATAATACCAACAACAATACCTACTTAACATATTAACTAGATTGTTCACTGTCATTTAAAAGTCTATTTTATAAATATATATGATTCAAAGACATGCGCGCAGAGGACCATACTCAGACTTAACAAAACTATACTTAGCTATCACCAAAGCATGCGTGCAAGCTCATGATGGTGCATGCAGCGCAAAGACAGCTAAGGCAAGAACAAATAGTACAGATGACAGGGCCTACAACCAATCAGCGTGCGCCGGTTTTTGCCCAGACAACTCCCACGATGATCAATCGTGCATAAGACAAGAAATACAAAAGGACAGTGACATGTAACCAATTAGGCTACGCCGTTCACTACTCCACGATCTCCACTCACAGCTAGTGACAAACTCGACAACAAGGACAACCGTCAAGCCAACGTCTCAATCCTCCGCAAACACTAACGGTCGTGTTAGAGGAGACAAATTTGATATTTCTTGATGGCGACGTCCGGCCCAAGGCCCGTCGGCCCATCTCCTTCTCTACACTCGTCGTCTATATATATCATCATTCAACCACAGATTTAAGGATCGGCTTACTCGCTCTCTCTCACTTAACACACACTCGTTTATTCTTCTTAGACGATACTTATTCTCACGTCGGAGGGTGGTTACAAGAAAAACCCCCCACTTCTCCTCCTTGTAACGAGTCTCACAGTGTTTTGTTTTGTAGATCACACTCCGATAATACTGAGGAAATATAAAGGATTAACCCGTCTTGACGAGACCATTCCCACAAGGATAAACCCTTTTTCTTTAGACTTGGCGTTTCTTCAGCTATCGACATTGTACCGATCGTGAAGACGAGAATTTGGTTATGCTTAAGAACAGGTTGAAGAAGGTCCGATTGTGAGTATTTTCAGCTTAAGTTTCGGGTATCTTTGAGTAAACCCGAATTCTACTCGACCTTTAATTATACAAAATGCATTTTACATAATGTAACAAGAAATTGAAATTGAAATTTCAATTTCGTAATCACATCATTATTTTTTAATAAAATATTGTTAGTTGTATTATTATACTTTTAGCAGTTCAAGTGTAATTTTTTTTTATTTTTGTTGATACTATGTACCCCTTCAAGGCTTCAATGTATGATAAAAAAGAAAATAAAAAAACAAAGGTTTCAAATGGATAGGAAGAAAGAAAACAGGAGTAGTTAGTTTGTCAAACCAAATTACGATTATGAAATTCCAGGTGTCAACGAAAATCATAATTTGACTTGGAAAATATTAATAAAAAAAGGGGTATGTATATATGCCGTCTCTTTGCGTATGATTAAAGACAAAGAAGATCTAACTTCCTTGGACACCCTTGAACTTTACTCTGTTGCCCATTATACCCCCTAGGCTTGTAAGGTGTATATATGCCCCTCGTTGAAAGTTGAGACTCCGCTCCATCTCATCCTATCTTAAAGAAAACATATACATATATTATATATTGCTATGCTGCTGCCATGAGCAACAATAATATTCCAAGTTGTTTGACAGAGTCTTGCTTAACCACCTTTTTACTTGCTATTTCCGCTTCTGATCCCTGGCCTTTCTCTATCCGATCATCGTAGCCCCTCCCTGTTTCATTTCATTTGAAGTAGTAAGTTGTGAATATCATGGGAGGAGGAGGAGAGGGCATAATACCGAAAGGGTGCATGGCTGTAATGGTTGGGCATCAAGGACAAGAGCAAAAGAGGTTCGTTATTCCTGTTATCTATCTCTACCATCCCCTTTTCTTAGAGCTCCTCAAGGAGGCTGAGGAAGAATACGGTTTTCATCACCGCGGCCCCATCAACATCCCTTGCGACGTTCAACACTTTTCCAACCTTCATGGCTTCATCAAGGAGGATGATTTCTTCTACAACCACCACCACCACCACCACCACATCTGGTGCTTCAAGGCTTGATCCACCTCGCTCGCTCGCATGTTGTTATATATTTGCTAGCTAATATATATAATTATGTATGTATGATTATTTGTATTGAGACAAGTGTGAATACGATATGATATATTAATTAATTACCAACCAAGTGCATGATGATACTGATGGATTTAGATGATATTAATAATAAATTGAATTGAATTTCAATTCAAATTGCTTAAGAACAAGGGTAAGTAAGGGTAGAGGTGGACCATACGTCACCACACCACATGATGATGATAAGGAACCAACCCCTTTAGATTTTCAACTTTTAAATATCTATAAATCATTTTGTACGTATCTACAATCCTGTCTTATAAAACCAAAATCCTAGCTACCTTAAAATATCTATAAAGAATTTTGTTTCTATGTACAACCAATCCTAACTTCCAAAATTAAACTTCTCACAAAACCATTCATTTTATTATACATGTATTTGTAATACATACAATTAAATTCATTTATACATATTTTTTTTTGTCTAAAAGGAAATGTATTATTAAGTTGTTTCAAATAAAAAAAAATCAAAAAAGAAATGGAGCTCGATCGGTATAATTGATGGAATTAGCTGTAGCTAGCCTTAGTTCATTTTCTTTGTGGTGGGGTTGGAATTCTTCCTGTTAATGCCTCCTTTCCTTTTATTTTTAAACAAAATTATAATAATAGTATTTAAAACTTTAACAAATAGCATAAAAAGCTATTATTAGTTTAATAAAAGAAAGAGGGAAAAGGAAAAGGAAAAGCGTGTTATTGATATTAAGAAAGTTGGCATAACATCAAATTCACCCGGAAAAAGAAAAAAAGTTGGCATCCCATCAATTGTGGTTGTGGTTGTGGGTTCGATTCAACACTCACTACACCACACACTTGTACTTATGATTTTTTTCCTTTTATTTTAATCATCTATGATTTTCTAATTATAATCCTTAGGTGCGTTTCATATACGGAATTTAGTGTTGAAAGTCAATTGAATTCAATTACACGTTTGATTCGCATAATTTTAAATCTCAAATTAGAAGAGTGGTTGTCGATTATGCTACATCTAAGGCTACAAACAATCCGGACATTTAGCAATAAGTTCGTGAAGTTCGTTTGTGTTAGGTCGTTTAATAAATGAACTAACATGAACAAAGTACGCACTCGTTCACGTATGTTCATGAACGTTCAGTAACGTATTCCTTTATGTTTGATAATTCATAGGAATTTTAATTTGTCAAAAACATTGGTATCACAATGAATCAAAACACAGTACTATCACAATGCAAACATATTGGCGATTGCGCTGTGCCGGAAGAGGTCCACTCCACAAAAAAACTTTGGTGAAACTTCCGCCAAGGATTCCCACCAAATTATTCATGCCGAAATCGAATACAGATAGGCAGGCAGGGGACATGGACCGACAGAGAAACTTGAGTGAAGGGTGGGGTATGGTGGTGAAAGGTGGAGGTTGGTGTTGATGGAAGGTGAAGAGGTAGTGGTGGTGAAGAATGGGGAAGATGAAGTGGGTGGGTAGTTGGTGGGTCCCACATAAATTATATTTTTTTTAACCCTCATCCACGTCATGGGACTATCCGAGAATGAATTTGCCAAGTTAAGATATGCAGCAATTTTTAAAATGTAGAGACCAAAGGTGAAATCTGAGAGAGACTACCCGGTCACTTTTCTCAAGCGTTTATTTTCACTAGAAGGGCAAAATATCCACATTTGTTTGAAATTCAAATTGGACGATTTGGGGCGTGGGGGCTTTTTTTTTTGGAAAAAACATAAAAAAATCCTTCACTACCGTTGGTCTAAATTGAATTGAATATGTAGTTAAAAAGTTTGAATAAGAGCAATTCAAAGGAATCAAATTTAATGATAGCATTGAAAAGGATAAATTCACATCGAATAATAGATAATCAAATTGAATTTAACAATAATAAGGTGTAGTATATACATCAATGTACCATTTACTTTGGGTTGCAAACGACATTTATGTAGGTTGAGGTGAATTTCAGTTTAATTTTTAAAACGTTTATATTAATTATTAATAGTAAATGTGTATTTTGTAGAAATAGAGTGTTTTGGGGGGCTAGGGTTGGATGAAAAGACAGTGAGTGGGTTGGGAAACTTTATCCAACTCTGTTCTGTTCTGTTCTCTTAGACCAAACAAAAACAACATGTTGGCCTCCTCCGTCGTCTTGTTTGATAAAATCATCACACTGGCCAGCCTTCAATTACCCCCAGCCCGGCTCGAGGAGGAGGATCCTTCCAATGCTGCAGCGTTCTTCCACCAACCAATTCGGGTTAGTCATTTCCACAAACACCTTCTTCTGGGTATCTTATCTTATTATGCTAAGAGTAAACTGCCATTTTGGTCCTTGAGGTTTTGTCAGTTTTGCCACTTTAGTCCAAATTTCAAACTTTTTGCATCTAGGGCCCTGTGGTTTCGTTTTTATTGTCATTTTAGTCCAAAATTAAATTTTGCCAGATTTCTAGAAGAAAAACCTGGTTTTTTGTCCTTTTCCTCAAGGGCATTTTGATCATTTTGAGCATTAATTATTTATATATAATATATAAATAAATAAAAAAACTCAAAACATCTTTCTCTATAAACTCTCTACACACTCTCTCTAAACAATCTCTCTATCCTTCTCTCTCTAAACTCATCTTCTCCTCTAAACTCATCCACACACATTGAAACAAATCAAACAACAGAATTAAATTTTTATAAAGTGAAATAAAGAACTTAGGATACACATTCAAATTTTTTGATGCCTAATTTTGAATCTGTTAAAGAACCAAGGATTAAAAGGGTTTTGATGGCGAATTTAGGATTGTAAAGCAAGGCTGAGGTGGGTTTGCACAGCGGCATGGTGTAGGTGCAGCGTCAGGGGTGGTGTAGGTTGCAGTGGAGGCGGTGGTGTGAGCAGTGCAGGGTGGTGTAGGATTGCAGTGGAGCTGGCGGCGGTGGTGTAGGGATTGAGTGGAGGCGGTGGTGGTGCAGCGGCGGCGGTGGTAGTGCAACGTCAGGGGTGGTGTAAGGATTGCAGTGGAGGCGGTGGTGGAGCAGCGGCATGGGTGGCGTAGGGATTGCAGTGGAGGCGGTGGTGGTGTAGGGATTGCAGTGGAGGCGGTGGTGGTGTAGCGGCGCGGTGGTGCTGCAGCGGCAGAGGTGTAAGGATTGCAGTGGAGGAGGTGGTGGTGCAAGCGGCGGTGGTGCAGCCGCAGATTTAGAGAAGAGAGAGGTGGGTGTTTGGTTTTGTGTTAGGGTATTTGGGGAAGATGATGTGGGTCAAATGACCAAAATGCCCCTGAGCAAAATGACAACATATCAGGATTTAAGTTGAGAATCTGACCAAATTTGAAATTTGGACTAAAATGACAACAAAATGCAAACCATAGGGACCCAGATTTAAAAATTTTGAATTTTAGACTAAAGTGGCAAAAGTGAGCAAACCTCAGGGACCATTTTGTCATTTAACTCTTATGCTAAACTTTGTATCAATTGAGCATAGGAACCCTGCTCTTTCCTCTCTTCCTCGAAAGGGTATAAGCGAGAAAGGAAGCCATACCCTTTTGGAAAATCACCAAGCTCTAAAGCTCGCTCCTTTTGATTTCATTCGCACCCAACTCCATGCTCTTCAAAATCTTGGAATCAATGGCACCCTCCTATCCAAGCTCATTCAGAAAAGACCCGATGTTTTGCTATCTCCAGAAATCCATTCCTTGCTCTGCTTTCTCTCCCATGATCTCAAAGGTGTCGTCATTCAGGAGCCTCAGCTTGCCCGCCTTCTTACTGCTACAGACCCTAGGTATCTCTCTGGTTTCGAACCAAAGGTTCGCCTGCTGCTGGATGCTGGGATTCCCATAAACAGGCTTTCTCATGTTCTCAACAATATCAATTTAACAAAGGCCTTGTGTTTGAAGCCCCTCCAAGATATTCAAAAGATGCTCTCTTTCGTCAAAGGCTTTGGGGGGGTTGACTTGATACTTGGTCGCCCCGCCATTCTCAATTGCGATCTGGATTCCCAGCTAGTACCCCGGATTGAGTTCCTCTTGGATTTGAGTGGGGGAGATGAGCTTGCAACAACTACTGTTTTGCTTAAACTGCCTTTCATTTTGGCTTACAGCGTGGACCACTACGCTAGTCATGTTGACTTCTTCCGATCATACGCTGGGTTAACGTATGAAGAGATATTCAAAATTATACTTGTGTATCCAGTCTGTTTAGTGCTAGCCGGACGAGGAAATTGCAGCTCGGATAGAGTTCCTGAAGCAGTGTGGGTTCAGTTCCAAGGATATCTATAAACTATTGATCAAGCGCCTCTTTTTCTTAGCTTGTCGTTTGAGGATAACCTTGCACACAAGCTGGTTCTGTTGCTCAAGATTGGGTATGAACATGGAGCAAAGGAGCTGGGTTTGGCAATGGGATGGGTGTGCAGAACGAGTTGCAAGAATATGCAGGAGGTGATCAGCCTGTTGTTGAATTATGGCTTGACCTGTGAGGAAATTCTGGCAATGGGAAAGAAGCATCCGCAGGTACTGCAATACAATCACAAATCAATGAAGCAGAAGCCCTGGACTACTTGACTCAGGAGATGGGGTACGAAGTTAGAGAGATGTTGGCTTTTCCGGCTTTTCTTGGTTATGGGTTTGATGGAAGGATTAAGTACAGGTTTGAATCCAGTGGCAAAATATCAGGTGAAGGGATGTCGATTAACAAGCTATTTAGCATGTCCACTGCAAGATTCTCTAAGAAGCAAGAAAAGAAGCTGCCTGCAGCCATAACCAAAAGCAGCTGAGCTATGCTATGCTATGCTATGGCAACATGAAAGTAATGATGTTTGTTGTAAATCTTGTCTTTTACAAGGCAAAAGTTGGTAATGAATCTTGTATTGTTATTTTTGACAGGTAACATGATTGCTGCAATATATATATATATATATATATATATATAAGGGTGAAAATGTGGCAAAGGTACATACATAGCTGAGCTCAATGTTTGTTCCCTTTAAACGAAGGACATAATTCTATTTACATAATACATTCAGAGAGTAGTTGATGCTGTTTCTATTCACTTTAATAGAATGTTGGGCAAAGAAATCCAACAACATTAGCGTGTATCAATTCTTATCAAACTTATGAATCGTTTGAGCACATTAGTACTATAATTACTTATATATACTTCTTTTGTTGATTCCCACCAAATAGCTAAACATATCATTTCTTAGCTTAGAAGGCACCTCCTCCTCCTCCTCCTCCTCTCCCTCTCCTTCTTGTGAATAAAAAACACCTATTTTTGTCATTACCACCCTACCCACCCTTGGGCATTATCTACTGCCATCCCTTAGCAATGTCTCAAATCCATCTCCCCAAAAACACTGTGCAGAAAAGAAGCCTCTGAACATTAAGAAGGTCTTGTACAGCTTCTTCTTCTCCTCAAGCCTCCTACTCCTAGTCTCCTACTCACTCTGCTTCATTCTTCATCCCACCAAGCCTCAGTTCTCCCTCAAACAAGCTGATGTTTACCAACTTTATGTATCTGCAACACACCTCCTCAATTCAGCTCCACAAACCCAAATCAGAGAGTTGGGATTTACTATGACGAGATTCAGGTCTATGCGTCCTACAAGGCCCACTCTCCATTCCTCTCTTACACCTCTCCCGTGATCAGATGGCCAGAAGATTGGTGTTGAATATCAAGGCTGCTTCGGTGGAAGGTGGGAACATGGGTCTCTGGAAAGTATAGATTCTGTGTTAATTGTGTTGCGCTTTTGGTTTTCAGTCCATTGACCTCTAAGCAAGGAACACAATGTGCTGCTAACATTTGATAACTAAATATACCTTAATTTTATTAGTCATATATTTTGTTAATTATATATGTTGGTCGTGATAATGGAAAAGGCTTGATATGGGCCATACCATTCAAGTGATTCAATGTTGGTTGAAATAAACCATTACTTTTTGAGAACACATGTTATATGGACCGCATCTCAAAGAAATAAATAAATAAATAAAAACAAAACATTTCATGTTAAAGATGTGAAAAAGCTAAAAACCTTTTTCTAGTTGCCAGCCAGGCCATGTAAGGGTGGTTCCAAAAGCTATATATATATATTACTTGACTTCTCAATACCCTTAAGTAACCTTTGTTTTTTCTTAATGTGTGTTTGTCTTCCATATGTTAATAAAATAAAAAACCCAAGGCATGTAGTGTAGTTGATATATGATTTTCAGATTTCACACAATCAGTGGAGAACGTGCATTTAAAGTAACCATAACAGTTAGTTAAACATGATGGAGAGTAGGAATGAAATAACCATCAATAAAAATTCATAAACCACACATCTATGTGTCTTTCCAATGAACCAAATATATGTTAGAAATTAAGGTGCTGAATTAGTGAACCTAAAAGTTGAGGAGTTGTTTCGGTCTATATGTGAAAGTTGGTGTTTGAGATAAACACAAAAGAAAATCGGCTATAGATACAGAAACAATTACTAGAGTTATTTGTTTATTTATATGTTGACTAATAATAGGAGCTAGAACTGGAGCAGGCTACAAGTTTAGTATAAATAGGCTATTATATGGGTCTTGACTTTTCAGTTTATAAATAAAAGTGTTCATTGTCCAACTGTTAAAAATTCTCACTGTTCAAAAATTTTTTTTTAACTAAAGTGCCGCACACCCTACCCGCACCATTGGTGGCGGATTGTCGCACACCCCTACCCACATCACATCCCGAGCACCTAAGACCGGAGATAAAGACCCCAACAAAAACAAAGAAAACCCACAAGAGGACACCAAAACAAGAATGCAACAAACTATCCAGCATCAAACAAACACCATTTCAACCAGTCTAATGTCAAAAACTATAAAATAAATGAGCTGGCTGGTGTTTTTTACAAGCCAAACTCGAGCTCAACATTTCAGTTGTAATTGTAATCATACCTCAGGTCTTTCTTCTTTGTAGTCTAATATCTTTAGCTTGGATCTGCTTTTGACTCAAAAGGAAGCCCACAGACTTGATGTTTATAACGAGCTTAGAGGGAAACACGCACACCTGGTTGAAAATCTTATTGTTTCGGGCTTTCCAGCATGATCAAGAACAACCACATGAAGTACCTTTTTTTAGACTTTAAAGCAGGGAGGAAGTTATGAAACTCCAACAGGTCAGGAAGTTGGAAGGCAAAAAACAAACCAATACCCGATGTGTTGGCAAACAAAATTGGCAGTGTAGCAGAAGGTGTTCAGCTGATTCTGCAAATTTGGCATTCCTTTTAGATAGCTCCATTAAGGTGGGCAACCGTTCCATCTCCACGTGCCATCCAAATATCCCTTGGCCCTCCTCATCCATTCCATTCTGAATGGAAGTTCCAAATTCTCTTCTAGTACCTTCTTTATCACCTATCAATAGTAGGCCACTGCTCTTTCCCTACAAAGAATAAATAATATACCTGGACCATGTTATCATCTTTTGGTGGATCCAGAGTTTCTTCACATTTTCACAACAAAATCAGATTTCATTTTCTGATAATTCATCACCTACGTATGAATATGATAAGTAGCTAACTAGAAAATATTCTTGATGCAATGAGAGAGAGGTTTGCATGTAACTACCTCCTGAGAAATATTTAAGTTTGTTTGTGGAAGCCACTTGAACTTGTCAGTTGTTCACTTAAACAAGCCCGTAAAGCAAATCTGAATGATTACTCGAGTAAGCAGCCTGGTTGGTTAGTCTATACAGTTGCACAAGAACCATCACATTGGAGACTTGGGATTATTCAAGAAATAAATGCATCCTTTTAATCTAGGTTAGATTATTGGCCGATTAACAAATAGCTATATAGTGAAGCCACTTTTAAAGCTACTCCCACACCTGGTGAAGTCTTCCTCTCTAATCCTATCCTAGTTAACATTGTAAAATTTAAAAGGTCTTTTTATTCCCATGTCACCTTCTTTACGATTTTCTCACCTTAAACAGACAACATAAAGTATCAAACAATGAAAAAGGTCATCAGTTTCCAGCTAGATTGCTACATGAAATCCTTTATCGAATTGCATTGAAACCTCAAAGGATATCTATTTCTAAAGAAATTCTTGTCTAAGAAAGTGTGCGGTTATAGCTTTTGAATGTGTGTGGCAAAAAAACAAAAGAGAAACAGGAAGTCACAAGGATGTATATATTTACAAAGGTATACAATTCTAAAAAAGAGAAGTGAAACATTACCAAGATAAAAATGGCAGATTGCAACAAGCAATACCTTGATTCCAAAGGAGCCTCCTCTATGAAAAAACTGCCATCCTGCTTGGAAGTAAGATTATAAGACAAGGAAGTTATCTGCCCCAACCCACTCTAATTATACCTTGCCCAGCAGTTGCCGGATCATTACAGTGGGAAACTGAGTTTGAATTTAGAACAGGTTTATAACTTTAAATACCATCTGCTGAGTGTTTATAACTAGAAAAAAAAAAGAATTCAATTCTTGTAACTTTGTCATCATATCATATATAACAAAAAATTAGTTTTGAAGAAAACAAGTAATTGCGGCTTGATTGGAACAAGTATACGGGAAAAAGTAATAAATACTCCAAGAGTGTGTTGATTATTTCAATATATAGGAAGACAGACGTCTGGTCTATTAATACATGGTCACTCAAAATCTGCATATACTATTTCTTCCTATCAATCTGAAAGTTTATCACCAGCTCTCATGTATACGCTGAAAGGTTGTTTGTTTCTTGGTAATCAAGAAAGAACTAAGGTAGGTGCGTTGGTGAAAAGACAACGGTGAGACGGGCATGATCAGAGAGTGAGTAGTCATCTGGCCACAATCCTTTTTCAGCTTCCCTTGGGTACAGCACTGCATGCTTCACCCTGTACCCTATATCTTCCTCTGTAACTGCTTGGTCCCACCTTGTAGGATTCCATATCTGTTGCTGTTTTGTCAATCCCAGCTTAAAGTTAGAATACAAACATAATCATATACATGCTTTGCTAATAACAAGCAAGTTCAAAGGCAGGGAAGTACTTGGAATTCTGTATAATCAACAATACCATTGCCATCAATATCTGCTTGATCCCAGAGGTCTTTTGTCTCCTCCTTACTCAGGCCATTTGGATGACCAATGAAATTAAGCTGCATCAAAGGCATACACAATGTAATCCACCACATTTATTTGGTTTTGGGATAATTCAATACAATGATGCGTACCTGGCGCAGTGCTTCACAAAAGCCCGAGTAAGTTATACCATCACTGTCCTTGTCAGCCTTAAGAAATGCAAAAGCATCTTCTTCGGTGAGTGAAGCCCGCCGCACATGATACTAGAAATAAAAGTATTGGTTAGAGATGAATAACATCATCATAACAACTTCCGGGTCAGCAAGCATATATAAATAAATAGAAAGTGGTCGTCTTCAGAAAGATGGGATGGGAGATAACTCACTGCTTAATAACACTGCCAGTCCACATCTGACTGAATCCCCCCACATCTGACTTTCTTTCAAAGCAGCTCAAACACAAGTAATCACCAGTAACATTGAATAAATATATAAATAAAAAGACATAAAAAAAATGCAAAACAGATTGCGTACCTTAAACAATCCGAAGACTGCGTCGCTCCAACCAGTTTTGAGTACTTTCCTACACTTGTTTGGATTAAGAAGCCATATGAAATCTACACCGCATATGTTTCCTCGATGATTTCTATGGCTAACCCACTGCATGAAACGGAACTCTGGGTTATGAGATGCCATGGCATGGTAGGTATGTATGTATGTGAATGAACAAGTAAGTGCAACTGACCTTATGTGCATCAGCATCACTGTAGTGATGAGCGGTATCATAGGATGATACAAATCCCTGTGACCTAAGGAACTTGTAAACATGACCTCGCTTGCTACCATTCCAGTCACTTACAAGATAAATCAAGTATTAGTAATTGGCAATTGGCAGGCAGAGAGTAAGAGTAAAAGGGGGGTGTGTTAGTGTTACCCGCAGAGAATAATGGGGAGAGGACTAAGATTGTTCTCCTTCTGATAAGCTTCAACAGATTGCAGGATCTTGTATACCTGACGCAATCTCTCCAAACACATGCTTGAATCGTGTGGGAAGAGCAAGTGAGTGTTAACTATAAGAATTTGTTGAGAAAGACCAATGACTTGAACATGTAAAAGCTGGGCAACACGGTCTCCAAAATCGTTGAAGAGGAAGTTGCGATGGTCTAAGATCCGAAAGTAGTCTTTGTGCACAGCTGTCAACAAGCCTGTCATGTAATAATCATCAGCATCATCATGTAGCTAGTTTAGCAAATTCTCATGAGACGAAGAAAGAAAAGTACCATACCATCACCGCGATTATTTGTACGGGCAAGCTTGAAATTGATATATCCTGCATCACCAAGCCTTGAGTCATACATGTTGACAAGTTCTTCGTTTCCAACCCAATACTCCTATATACGTCATCAACATATGAATGATGAATTAATGAATGATATAAGTAAGAAAAAGAAATATCATAAATAAATAGGAACCTACCTGAAGGCAGATGATGGAAGAGTTTTCTTCACCACGCAAGAGCAGATCGAGAATCCGTTGGTTCCTATGAAACCAGTAGGCTCTGATTTCAGATTCTCTGCAAGCATGGTCCTCGTGAATAAGGCGTTTATAGATGGGGGCAAGGATGTTGAAGGTTGTGCAGGAAAAGGAGGAATTAGGGTCTCTCGACACCCTTCTCTTCGCCATTCTTTCTTTCTCAAAGGGAGGCTGGCTGGCTGGCTGTCTGTGATTCTTTTTCTCAAAGGAGGTAGGCAGGCAGGCAGGCAGGCAGGCAAGGGCAAGGCTGTCTCTCTGTCGTCGTCTCTGTGTTGTATGTTTATGTTTATGTGAAAAGCCAAAAAAATGCGTGTGGGGGCATTTCTATTCTAGCTCCACTTATTTTTCATGTTTCACTTTTTTAAAATAGCATATATGTTTCTTATAGTTTGTTATTTTGTTACTCGGATAGTCCCCTGAGTATATATCAGATAGTTTGGAAATAGTAGGTATGCTCCCTATGGTTTGTTATTTTGTACTCGGATAGTCCCCTGACATTTACTCCATGGACTATACGTGTAACAAAATAACAAACTATAGGAAGCATGCATGCTATTTTCAAAAGGTGAGGACTAAACATGAAAAAACGTGAAGCATACATGTTTAGTCCCCATTTTTTATTATCAGACCATAAATGCATCCTTCATTTTTATTATTCTAGCTCCACTTACTTTTATTATCAGACCATAAATGCACCCTTCATTTTTATTTTTTTTGTTTGCTTTTACGTTAGTTTTATTTCAAGTTGCAAGCAAAAGGTACAACGCGGTATGAGGCTCGTCCTCGGTGCATAACCCACCGTCGTCTCCGACCTCCTCTTTGAAGGTGAAGCCGGGCCTCTTTCTTCTTTATACCACGCACACATATACATACATACACACACACACACACACAATAATATATATATATATGTTAAGACTCATCCCCCACGCCCTAGGTTCATCCTCTCGTCTATCCTCACATCCAATTCGTGACGCCTACTTGACAACCATCCTTTAAAGACTACCTCATCCACACCTATAGTCTAAGGCCTTGAGTGTTGAGTACTTCATCCTAGGGGATGCAGTTGAAAAGGTTGAGTATCGAACAAACCACTAGCAACACATTAGGATAAATTCCTTTAACTAAGAAAATCTTTAATTCATAGTGTGTTTTAAAACAACCTAAGGTTGAGTAATCGAACAAACACTAGCAACACATTAGGAATAAATTCCTTTAACTAAGAAAATCTTTAAATTCATAGTGTGTTTTAAAAACCAACCTTTTTTCTTCAAGGTAAAAACTACAAATGTGTTTCATGGTCTCAATTAAGATTGTTTATATTAGAACATCTACCGACTAAGTTCATCCAACACACTATTTAGTAAGCATGTCATATTATTTCAAACCATCATCACCCCAAATCTTCACTTTTTCCTTTAACAATAAACCACTTCAAACTTTCACCTCATCAGTTATTTTTCAATTTATTTAAATTATACCTAATTTATATAATCTATTTTTAATTAAATCTAATTAATATGTATAATTATTTTTATTATTAAATAAACTAAAATAATAAAATTGGCGGTGATGAAACCGGACAGTCAAACCTCAAGCGATCGTTTCGTCGACGTTTTAATCCTCAACCTGTTCCACCTGTAGTAGTCTGCCAACCACCGCCAGCAAGACCACGACGATCTACTGGTTCTAACCCTCAACCCGTTCCACCTGCGTAGTCTACCGACCACCGGCAACAGTCTATCAATCACCGCCAGCCGTCTACCAACACCAAGAGCAAGACCATGCGATATCCCCGTTTAAATCCTCATCTTTTTAACCATCCACCTCCACAAGAGTATGAATGGGGTGGTGTCCCTGATGATGAAGCCAATTTCATGTACAACTTGACAATGACACAACTCCAATCTGACCATATATGACTTGGCGGGAGTCAAATAAACTTCAACACAAACCCTCCACACGCAAAACCCCCCACCAAGAAACCCTCCACCCACTAACCTTCGCAACATAAGTCGTACCTAGCTGGGCTGTAGGGCTATAATTAGGTGGGTGTAATATTATCATTAGGTTTGTGTAAAATTGTTTAATTTGGTTTATGTAATTTTTTAATTTAGTTTATATAAGTAATTATTTAATTTAATTAGGTTTGTTTACTTAATTAAAAAAGGTTTAATCTAATAAAAATATCATTAGAAAATATATTTTTTATTAAACAAACACCATACTATAGGGGCCCACCACCTTCCATCGGACGGGTCCGGTAGAGCGGACCACCCCATCATCAGACGACGCCAACAAGGCACCTCCATCGATGCCGAACCGCATGGGTTTGGTTTGTGGAGCGGACCAGACCACCAAATGGCTTGTTAAAGATGCTCCTGGTTAAGAAGGTCATTCATATGTGCAGGTTCAACAAGATTAAGTTATACACTACCCATACACTACTATTTTCTTATATATAGACAAGACTAATTGAATGCAATACATGGTTCGATAACTGCATACACATTACTCTTCTATATACATACTATTCTCCTGCAAACATTATGTCTTCATGTGATTCCACAACTTCTTTATTACATCCAACAACAAAACAACAACTTATTTTTAAGAATTTGGTATGGTTCAACGGTCTTCTGGAACATAAGGGTCGGAAGCAACGGTCTTTGTAGAAGATATGGATCGGAAACAGTGGTCTTCATTGAAGGTTAAGATTCCAAACAACAGAGTTACTAATTCCAAGGTTCATTACTGGCGGACTTACTTAGTCCATGCACAATAATAGCGGACTTCATTGAAGATTGAGATTCCAAACAACGGACTTCATAAGTCCATGCACAGAAATAGCAGACTTTTGAAGGTTTAACAGCATGTTAGCGGACTTCTTCAGCACTTGCAGGTTGAATCTAACACTCCTAAACTCTCAAATGAAGCCCGCTGTTTGGATAAGTGAACTACCTAGTTTTACTTTGAAATATTATAACCACCTAGTTTCACTTAGTTCTTGGCTGAACTACCTAGTTTTAGAAGAAAAAAAAACTCATAATTGATTATAAAAGTTTGTTCTATATACGTGTCGATAGACATACAAATCTCTAATACACATTAGCTTAAAAGTTATAAGAGAATACTTTTATATGGCTTAAAAAGTGTTTGGTGTCTACCAAAAAAAGGTTAATGGTCTTTGTTTAAATATGAGGCGATGATGTGTTTGAAAGACAACATAATATTATAGCAAAAAAACCTGCATTTTGATAGTTCTTTGTTGTAAATATTTTTTTGAATGGTTTAAATGTTTACTTATAATTATTTTACAGATTTCTAAGTGAAATAAAGGATTTATGGTCAGAACTGGAGATTTATGAAGATGTGCAGAAGGCAGGCCCAGGTGTGTGCACGGGTGTGTTGTCTACGGGTCGTGAGCATGGAGAGTGAGTACGAGTCATGGGCCCCAATTCAAGACACCGACGTACTATGTGGAAACCCGAGATCAATAACAACAACATTCCCTTATTTACGGTAACCCGGGTTCGGGTATACGGTTCGTAAACCACCAAACTTACAAACAGGCAATATATAAAGATAGAGATGTCATAGAAACCCTTAGTTTGGACGAAACAAGAGAAGAGAAGCGAAAAAAGGGTTGTTGAAGTTCAAGGGATTCAAGATCAGATATTCGGGAAAGGATTCAAGAAAGAGAACATACAGAAGGACAAGAGATTGTTCCTTACTGAGTTAGCACCCTTCGTATTATCATTTCCTATGATTTTCTATCATGTATGCAATGAATTCTTTAGCTTTATTTGTTACTATGAGTAGCTAACCGCGCAATAGCCGGCTATGGTAGGATTTGTGTTACTTTGCATTAAATTGGTTGATTTTGTAATGAAAGTGTGTTTTTAGTAAGGTTTGCTTATGAACTTATGATAGTGTAATCTATATGTTTGGTATTGATGTTCAATTGAGTTTGTGTGGATGATTTTGGTCTTTCTATGAGGTTATGGATATTAAATCTGCTTCATTTATCTTTATGGTATATATTGATCTTTAGTCTAGGGTTGGATGCTTATTAGGCAAAGGACAAACTCGGTTGGCTATTGGTAAAGCATATGGGTCACCTACGGGAAGAATTCAATTACAAGGGTTTGGAAACTAGGTAAGGGTTTCTTTGAATTGTATAATCTGGATAGTAATTCACTAACTTCATTAATCTGGGTTGTTGTAGCAATATAAGAGACTCTTAGATCACAATGGATGAGCAGATGTCTTAGTTACTTAGAACCCAATAATTGGGTGTGTCTTAGCTTGGTTATTAGGTACATGAGGCTAACCCGAGGGGCCCTTACTTTTTAACACTACACCCTTGTTAATGATGTCCACTAGGGCGAGTTTTTTACAAGAATCATAATCAACTATTTGCAAAAATAATAAGATAATTCTGAACCTAACTGGTTATTTTTTTATCACTGTTTCTCAACCTAATCAAATAGGTTATTTAGCATTTTCCTTATTCTTAAAAGTTACTTAGGTTAATATTACAAAAAGGGTAGGTTAATAGGTCTTAGTGTCCACGATTTGATACGTGGGTGCTTACCTAGGCTATACCATATACTGATAGGTATGGTTGCCTAGAACGTGTGTTCTTAATATTAGTGTTTTATTCCTTGAAACTCGACTATGTTTTGTGTCAATTTAATAGTTATTATCTAAGCACCTCAGGTGAAATGAGGTTTGTAATTTATATATCGTCATAGAGTTGTTTATATGTATTGGATAGACATAACTCCTTTAAGAGAGATGGAAATGAACTTACTAAAGATCTTTGTAAATAGTCAATTGAATGATTTCAATAGTCAAGAAAGTAAAGATCTTTTGGAATGTAGAGTAGATATGTAAGCATTAGTCTTATGTTGGCATGTACTTTTATTAGATCATCAAAATGATGAAATAAGCATACTCACTTTGAGAGGTAAGAGACTTAGAGATGATTGTTTAAGTAATTATGAAATTAAAAAGAGAATATAGAGAGAGAGTGATTTTGAATGGTCTGCTAGTCTTATTATTATTACTATGTTATAGACCCATGTATTACATGGGTTTTATAAATAAAAATATCTTACATAAGTTAAAGATGATAAAATATCATACAAGAATTTCTTAAATTAAACCACCCATAATCAAGAAAATGTCAAAGTTTTTTATTTGAAATTTAAAGAAAAATATTATATTTTTTAAATAAATTTACATATATTAAAAGGCTAATATATAACTGCTAATTATCATTAAACGCATAAGTTAAACCTTACAATTTAAACAACTTGAATTATAAATAATTTAAAATGGAACACTAACATGAATAAAATGTCAGTACTTCTAAATGTTAAACATCAGCTTGAACATAGATTTCATAAACGGTTTTCACTTTAATATAATGTTTTCTTTTCTTTTGTGTTTTTTGTGACAAGAATATTAAAGTTTAAACATTTTTTAAAATGACCACAAAATTTTAATAATCTGAAGTTTAACGACTTTATTTCTTTGGTTTTTCTTTCGGTCGTTACAGAGCGTCATTACCGTAATGAACCGAACCGATATGGATCAAAATTGAATTCTCATCGAATCGCACAGGAGATTTCAGTAATTATTACTTCAAATTATATATTTGTTATTGTTAATAACTAAAGAAAATCAAATTTGTCATGTTAGTTTATCCTATGATCAAATGTAATCTTTAAAAAACAAAGTTTAGGGTAAATTACACTTTTCGTCCTTTATGTTTTTATTGGATTGCAGTGGATGCCCTTTAACTTCAATAATTACAGTCACAAACATTTCTTTGTTAAAAAACATTACACACCAAGCATCCAGGGTTAATTGTTTAGAGATCTCAATAGCAAATGGGCTGGTAGGTTTTGTTTTCCTTTTTCAAAGTTTAGGTTTTGCAAGCTGCTCCTTACTGTTTTGGAAAATTTCCATTTCTACACCTTCAACTCCTACCAATTCCGGGATTTTCCCTTTGCATACTACCCTATATCTCAGGGGTTCATTTCTACCAATGTAAATTTCCCTTCTAGAGTTAAGTGCATATGTTTTAACAATTTGATTAATGTTCGATGAGTTGGCCAGCATGGAATGGATTAGGTTACTCTTTTTTTGTTATTTGCTTACTAATTCTCTTAGCTGCTTCGCTTAACACACAACCCTTATCGTCTGAGTTTTCACAACCAATATCAAAGCTGTCCATATCAACATTAGGACTTTTTGTTAAAAGGACTTATTGACTTATGAATTATTGGAAATGAGTTTTTAAACAAGTGTTTGGTTTAGCTTATGGGGTGGGAAAAGCCAATAAGTCAATAAGTTGTTTTTTTTAAAAGTGTTTGGCTTAGCTTATTCATGTAAAATGACTTAAAGGGACATTCTTTTTTAATAAGTTGTTTTTTTAAAGTGTTTGGCTTAGCTTTTTTGTTTCTCTTTCCTTCCTAATAAAATGTTTAATTTAAGAAAAAAGTTACAAAATAAAAATATATATCTTTTACCAAAAAAAACCCACCAAAAAGCACAATAATACCATCATAGTTCTTATAGTACATTCATCCCAACAAACGATGTCATGTTCATCTCAGCAATATCATTATATCTTCCGCAATGATATCTCGGATAATTGCTATATGCATATCATTGTCATTTGTACGACGTGTAGCCTGAACTAAGGGTTCATGACCTTTCGGAATTTGTAAGCTAAACTAAGGATTCATGACCAAATTACAGAATTTGTAAGCTAAACTAAGGGTTCATGACTAAATCCAACAAACAATCGCTGCAATAGATTATAGAAACAGCAGCAACTGGAACAAATCAAACAAATCTTACCTTGTGTGGTTATGTATTAATCACATAATTCTAACAATCAATATTGAACAAATCAAACAAACAATTGCAGAAATTGATTTTCAGAAACAACAGCAGCCGGAACATTGAACAATTGCAGAATTTCAAACAATCAATATTGAACAAATCAAACAACTGACCTTACGGAACAAGGAGCAGTGGACGACGCGATGTTTGGGAGTCGGAACTACCGTCGCCGGAGCTGGATTCGCCGGAACTGGAGTCGCCTCTGCACTGTGGAGCAGTGAGGGACGCCGCTATGTGGAGTGATGGGGGCTGTGGATAAAAGAGCGATGGGTATATGTGTAAGGTACAGGGTAATCGTGTAATTTTGTTTTTGAAAAGTTATAAGCAGCTTAAAAAATCACAATACCCAAACTTTTTAAAACTGACTTATTCTTCCTATACAAAAAGTCATTTTAAAAAGTCCTTTTAGGTTTGACAAACACCTTTTCTCCTTATTAGCTTTTTGTAAAAGTCAATAAGTCATAGGGAGGTGTGAAAAAACTTAGCCAAACACCCATATACTCTTCCTCTTCTTCGTCAAAAAAATCATTGTTAAGGTCAGCCATAACGAGAATTGCGCTGTGATTGAAGATCTCAACGTCTGGTTTAGTGCAGATGAACTCTCTAAACGAATGTTAGCATGAATATTTGGCAAAGCACAGGTTTGCAAAAGTAGAGATGTGAGGATTTGGGGGGTTTTATTGAAGAAGGATACACGAAATTACGATAATAACCCTCAGGTGGATTGTCACACCCAGATTCCCACGTAAGTCCCGGTGGGCCCGGTGGGGAGTATTGTGACGTAAGATTGATATTATCATAACCAAACAACACAGAGCAACACAATGGAAGTCTTGGATTTAAAATAATATTACAAGCCGTAAATGTTTGAATGTTCAAAATAATAATACAGACGGCTTGTAATAAGATCCACAGGCATATCGTAAAATGAACATAAAGTGATCAACAGACTTTGGGCACGACTAAGGACTTGCAAGATCCTCTACGTCAAATACCAAGCAACTCGTAGCCTATTACGTGTTGTACCTGTAACTTAGTCTTTTAAAAAACGTCAGTTTGCACTGGTAAATACAAATAACTGACACATTTTGAAAATCTTTCAAAATTGATTTAAGTGAACATAGCACGTTTTCATAAATAACTTGGGACAATTCAAAATGATCTTGTATACATTTTACAAGTCTGTCAATAAAATATGGGGTCCGGTGCAGAAACCGAATAACCTGATTAACCGACACGCCACTTAAATAACTCCAAGGAGTATATAAAATAATTTAGCATTGGCATCTGACAGGTGTATGCCTACATCCCGTGCATAGTTCATGGCCATTAGTAACTTAAATGAGCCGAGGATATCCAAGACACGGTCGAGTTAACCCCCAATGTTTAAGTTATCAGACAATTCAGGTTAAAACGAGATATGAGATTTAGTTAAATCACAATCCGACAACATGATCCCATGCCCGACCAAGCGTATCCCAAGCCCGTACAGGAGAAATTAGGTTAAAAGTATTTACCTGAGCTAATTCTTCAAAGATTTTATAACTTAGCCATTAATCAAACAAATAAGTAAAGGTGACAATCTACTGGAAGGCTTCTAGTCTAGAATGATGGTATGAATAACCAATTAGAATGCTAATGGTCCTATTAAGTCATAGACTCGGACTGGCTAGTCTTAAGTAATGATTTACGGTACGATATGCTAGATTAAGCGATGGCTGGATTGGAATGTAGTTTAAACACGACAAGTAATAAGACGGTGTACATAATGGGTAAACATATAACATTCTGGATTTTAAAATAAAATTGATAAGGTTAAACCGTTTCTATTAAATTACGTAAACTAGTGGGCTTAACCGTACGCATATAAGCGATACTGGGTAATCGGATGAGTCATATACAAGTTCCATATGCCATTATATTTAAACATGTTATAATATCAGTAGGATATCAACATGTATGCTCGTTAAGGTTTTAAAATAGAGTTAAGCCTCAAAAGGGCGTTTTGGCCATTTTGCGACTTATAAAAAGGAGCTTGCAAGTAAACTGATGTCATGGTCATAAACAATTTATAAAAATATATAATTTATGATGTTATACCAGTAGGATATCAAATATATGTGTGGTTTATAGTTTAGGACCAAACTATGCCTTGTAAGGGCATTTCGATCATTTCACACATAGCCTTGATGACGTATTCGGGAATTGAGTTTAGAACATGTATCTACTACAAAATTATTAGAAATAAATTTTATATTCAGTAGGTAACAAGTCTTGATGGTTAAATATGGTTTTAAACCATATTATGCGCTGAAATGACGATAAAGTCGCTAAATGACAATTTAATCGATGTTTACGGAAAACTAATGTTATGATCAGGTTTATATGATGAAAATATGTTATATAATATAATACATCAGTAAGCAAAAGTTTTTATATAAAATTCATAGTTAAAACACGTTTAGATGCCGTAAGGGCGATATCGTCATTTAAGGACTTAATACAAGGACTCGTGTGTAAACTCAGTTTGTAATCTGATTCGACATCCCAAATAATCCTACTTATGATATTACCTCAGTAGGTATTTAGTTTTGTGAAGGAATTATGTTTAAACCATTTTAAATGTCGAAAGGGCATTTTGGTCGCTTAGAAGCATAATTTACGGAAACTTGCATATAAATTCAAATTACTATATGACAATGTAATATACCTCCAGAAGGTTATATTAAAACATAATATGGTCATAATTACACTTAGAATCAGTAGCTAAAGTTGCTAATTCGGGTCAGAACTGAAAGTCAAAGAGGAGTCAAACCTTGCGACTTTCGGTTGTGAACCGACCTTAACCTGGAATTGACGAGCCGAACATGTTTACACATGTTCTAACAATTATTACCAAGTTATTAAAGTTATAAAACATTTTTTATATCACCCATTATCATATATAAATTATTTCAAAAACTGACCCGTTTGACTTTTATATTAATAACTTTGACCCGTCAATTGACCAAGCAAACGTGATTTCCAAGAGGTGTCCTCTTGAAGGATTAACCCTACCTTATTACGATCATGTAGCCATGTTCGTACCGAACAATGGCTGAACCATAATGGTCTTAACCGAAGGTCATAGCGTTATTACGATAACGCTTTGACTTTTGGCTTAAAGCCTACAAAAATGAAAAGAGAAGGTTGGAACACTTACTAGTGATCCAAGGGAAAGTTTAGAACTCAAAGGAAGCTCCCAATTATATCAGGATTTATTCAAGAGAGTATTGAGAGAAGAAGAAGTGAATGAGCAAGTGTTTGAGGAGCTTGAGGTTGCTATTACAGTGGAGGAGCTTGGATTGTGATCATGACAGGTGTTGGAGGTGTTGGGAGATCAGTACAGGTGTCTAGGGTCGTGGTAAACACCACCATGGAGCTCATGGTTTCGGATTGGTGGTATACTTGTGCCCAAACAAAATCTGCTGCCAGATATAGTCCTTACGGACCGTATGGCTTCTGGCTTACGGTCCGTAAGCCTGTCTGGCGCCCAACATTTTGAACTACTTACGGTCCGTAAGCCTGTCTGGCGCCCAACATTTTGAACTACTTACGGTCCGTAAGACATGGTGTCTTACGGTCCGTAACCGTCTCCCAGTTACAAGATTTTATCATCCTTTCGGTTGTAAGTGAAGGCCTTACGGTCCGTTAGGGTCACTCGGAGGCCAAAACTTGGCATGTTGACACTTTTGATCCTTCAACCATGTGATTGTCGTTCAGATGTTAATAAAATAACATAACGACGCTTTAGTCCCTCTGGGCCAACACGTGGCATACGAGGATCACCGGGACCGTGTTAGGATTTTATTGGACGGGTTTTTATGAGGTGTTACATAGACAAAAGCTTGAAGACTTAACTGTTGACTAACAGTGGAGGGGAGGTGGCGTGAAACTACCAGGTCAGGGAGTCAGCAAGCAATGTTTGGAAGACAGAGAGTTAGATGACAATCTGTCCCAAACTTAGGGAGGCAAAATGCATTTTACTAAAAATAATAAGTAGCAAGAATTTTATACTATGATTTTAAATTCACAATAAATAGTGATAATATTTTTTTAGGTATTTGTTTTAGGTTTCTTTAATAAAATATTATTTATTATTTAATTTGAACGGTGATTATAATTTTTGTAGGATAACAGTGTTTTAGATATTTGTTTTAGATTTTTTTAGTAATAGACTATTCATTATTTAGTTTTAGTAGTGATATTCAATTTTTTTAATAATAATTTGCGTTTATAAACTTAAAAAAATATAAATTCGCATTTAGCGTGGATGAATAGTAATTATATATTTTGAATTAAGTGTTTTAATATTTTAATAATCTTGGTTTACTTTTTTTCGGATAAAATGCGTCATAAGTTTGCTTATTTTTTCCATAGTGTGACGTGTACCAAATTAATTAGGAATGATGACGAACAGAGTTTCAATATTTTTAACTGTTTATTTAATTTTTGGTTCCTAATTTTTAACATTTATTTATTTTATAATAATATTTATTTCATCAACTAATTAAAAAAAATTCTAGTAATTTGTGTATGTTAACTTTTTTACATACGTAACTTTGTTTGATTTTTCTAACATTCCGATATAAATCTTATTGAAAACAAATAAAGTGTCACTACCATAACAAATAAAAACCGACCGAACCTTATCGGTACCGGTATTTAATTTAATGCTTTTTCATATATCATATTGAAAATGGATACCGTGCCATTACGAACGTATGCCTGACCGAATGACATTTGTACTGTATTTGTATTTATTTCTATGGTTGTTTCTTTCGATAACTGACACCATATTACTATTGTATTGTGCCATACCGAGCCGAACGAAACATCATCGGTACAGGGACCCGTATCAATTTTTATAATTTTCGGTTTCGATAATATTTTTTTATACAACTCCGTCTGCTAACCAATACCGATTTTGTAACGAACTGAACCAACATCATCCTAAGACCATGTGTAGTGGTTTGGAAGATAATGCCCATACCCTTGGGCGTTTTGCGCCATGTGGCGGTCCAGTCATCAAAGGGGCATTATGTTAAAAGTGGTGTAGTGAGGATATGAATATTATGTTAAAAAGGGGTGTAAATATAATTAAATAAAAAAAACCATCAACGATGCTATTGGCTAAAGAAACAAGAACAAGCTCTGATTGGCCAAGTTTTTCCCCCAACCGCATGATTCAAAGCACGCCAAAACAAAATTTTGAGCCAAACACGCCCAGGTGGTGGTACCCTGGCGTGTTTGAGGCCACAAAATGGACGACTACGCATGGTCTAACAATATTGGTATTGATATACGCATGGTCTAACAATATCGGTAGTGATACCATGTTCGTTTTTCTGGGCAGTTGATCAATGTAAAACACATGTTGATTATACATGTATTGTACCGATACTCAGGGCCGGTCCTAGAATTTTGGAGGCCCAAAACGAACTAAAAATTCGAGGCCTTTTTTAATTTTTTAGGCTCGTAATTTCGGATTCTATCTGACATGAAATATATTAGGAAGAAACTTATAAAACACTTAACCAAATGTTGAGAATCTAATACATAAATCAAATCTAAGTTGGTCAAAAAGAGTTTAACCTAACAAATAACAACTTATATCATGTATAAAAGGAACTAAAACATGCTACTTATTTTGTGTATGTTGTTGTTATTGGTTAGAAACGATTTTTTTAAATAAAATTTTACATGGACATACCATTGTGTTGGCAAAAATTTTTAGCTTATTAAATTAGGAGAGATGATTAGAAAAGATGCATTTATAACCATTTATTAAAAGGTAAATGAGGTGATTAATAATTTTTAAATGGTAGTAGGTGGGATTCGAACCCAACCCTCCACAAAAACCAAAACTTGTTTTTACCACCAAACTACACTTGTATTATGTTAATAAATATCATTGTAAATATAATATTATTTTCTTATAAATATAGATATATTTTTTTTATTTGGAGGCCCTAAGCGGTCACCTAGCCCGATAACACTAACGGGCCGGCCCTGCCGATACTGAAATGAGAAGCGATAACGCCACGAAGCGCGAGGAAATCAACTAGTTTAGGCTGTGGGGTATGGGGCGGGGGTTTGGGCGTGGGTTGGAGGGCAACGCCCAAGTCACCACCCCGGAGTGGCTTGGGTTTTGGCGTGGCCCGTTGGGCGGGGGTTTGGCACCCGGCGTTGGGCGGGTCTACGAAGCTGAGGTGACGGTTGATGATTGGTGGGTCAAACTAGCCGTTTGGGCTAGCCGTGGGCTTTTTTAAAAAAAAAAACTTCTTTTTTCCATATAAATAGCCTACATATCTAAATTTTTCACAAAAAATATCAAACACACAAAAAAAAACAATGAGTTCTTCAAATTCAAGCGATTCTTCATGTAACATTTGTAAAAAAACGGGTCTCCAAAACCCGCTCCGTTTTGTAATCAAATACCAAGTTATGAAAATACATTAATTATTTATGGTTATTTTGAGTTTAAACGTTACATAATTAATAAATAAACTAAACTATAAAAATTAAATTGGATAAAAAGTTAAAATAAAATAAATAAAAATCAATTGTAGCTGCCGGGACTCGAATCCGGGTCAGCTGTCGCCAAAGACTTATCATCCGGTCCCTTAACCACTCCGCCATCAAGTGTTTTCTGTTAACCTTAGGAAAACAATTGGATCTTATACGCAAACTCAATCAACCGTTAATGCCATCTGCATAACGGAAAATCGGTAAACCGATCGCCAAATCGCTTCGATTTCATCTGGCCAACTTATAACCGATGTATATCGGTTTCTGATTAAGTCTGTAATGAATGAAAATAAAGTTTCATCATTTTCGGTTTTTGAAACCGAAAAGTTATCAAACTCCGATTAATTCAGGTTCCAATCATTTATGCGATTCAGAACCGTCTCAACTACACTCCGTTTCCTTTTCATCACGTTTTCAAGTCATTTGAGCACCAAAAACTGTTCGCCGGAATTCTCTGCAGAAATCGCCGGAAAACCGTGTTCAACACGAACCGGTAAGATATTCCTCCTTTGCGGTTTCAATCTGTTGTTAGGACTCTACTAACATTAATCCATCACTCAAAATCAGTCACAGAAGACTTTGCTGGATTTTCTGGGTTCGCCGGAGAAATTCTGGAATTGCCGGAAACTCGCTAGTTAACGGTAAGCACATTCAATCGTACTAATAGTCCATGTACTCTGGTTCAATTTCAAATCTAATTCCTTAATTCTGTTGATAGACTCTCTCAGCCGGAGGTTCAAAAACAGAGCTGTCTGATTTTCGCCGGACTCCTTAAAGAAGACAACCTGTCCGGTATATTCTTTCCCCAAACTGTTCGGTTTTGTACATTCAAGCTAGTCGTCATGTTTATTAATCAGTTAAATCATGAACCAGATGTTTGAGTAAAGTCGGTAATTGTAATGAAGAAGACGAACTTAAAAACGGGATAAGAGTAATTAAAATTCGGATAATAAACGGGTTAGACACACAGTCCAGCGGTGGACTGTGTGCAAAGTTTATATACAAGTCCCGAGTTCGATCCTTACTACCCACACGCTTTACGTAATAACATTTCTTTTTATTCATGAACTAACCGGGTTAGAGCGAGTAGTTGTTAAGTATAATATAAATCAAGAATATAACCGGGTTAGACACACAGTCCAGCGGTGGACTGTGTGCAAGATAAACTTCATAACGCGCGTTCGAACCCTGTCCCAAGCACCGGTCAATTGAATTAAAACGTTTTTGTAAATAAAGGTATTTTCGGTTAAGGCGAATAAGTATATAAATATAATTAAAACTGAGTTTCTAACGGGTTAGTCACGTAGCTCAGTTGGTAGAGCTACGTGCACGTGAACTGAAGGTCACCGGTTCGAATCCCGCTTGGCGCAACAATTTACCGCTGACCGAACCGGTCAACGGTCAACGGTCAAACAGTAAAATAATAATATTTTTTTTATATATTTATTTGTTTATTTTAATTTAAAAATCAATTAAAAATATTTAAAAATAACATTTTAAGGATAGAAAATAGCCATAAACTCACAAAAATATATCTAAAAATCCCATTAAAATCTTTAATAAAATCCATCCATTTAATATATTTTTCCATTATTATTTAGGTTAGTGATTCCTCATTGACTCGCTTCGTCTAAATCGTGCGCATCTCACCATCTCAAATTCAACGCACCCAATGTGAGTGAACCCTTCAAATTCCCCGTTTTAATCACGTTTTTGGGGTGTATCATGTGTCTTGTTCATTACATATTATAACCAAGTTATTGTGCATATATCATATCATGACATGTGTATTAGTTTGTTGCTGTTAAGTAGTTATTATTGTATGCAAATTATTATTTCAATACATGCAATTGCCGAGGCCGTGGCTCCCCATCCATCGAGGTTGAGTTGGATCCCCATTTAATTATGCGGTTGATCTTGGCGTGCCCGCACGATCGCTCCGTTTGATTGAGCTTATCGGTCTTTCATTTTACATTTCAATACATGCAATCGCTCGGCTCGTTGATTGAGCCTTGAGTGCACAGTTTCAATTTACATTTCATTCATGCAATACGTTTGGCTCCGTTTGATTGAGCCTTGAGTGCACAGTTCAATTTACATTTCCAGTTCATGCAATACGATCGGCTCTGTTTGATTGAGCCTTGATCGCACAGTTCATTTATTTAATTATATATGATGTTGGATTGGCTTATGACAGTCGATTTGTTAATGTATGTTATAATTGTTATATTGATATTTGCAATGTTGTAATTACATGACATGTGCTCTTTTTATGACTTAGCACATATTTTATGATATAACTAACCAGAAAATCATTATCAAATGTTTATCTATAAGGTTCACTCGCCAACTTATGTTGACCCAAAAACCTCCTATTTTACACATGATACAGGTGAACCAGCAGCAGCTAGGAACACATAGGACCTGGATTAGAAGAAATAAAACGATTTAGTATTTGGATTATTATGTTTGGTTATTTTCCCTTGTAATGAATGAACATGTTTGGATGTTTGAGAAATGTAACTTTGACTTCATTTAATTATGAAACATAATAGTAAATGTCATGTGCTTTGGTGATAACCCAATTATGCCCCGACTCTTATTTCCGCTACGGGTCGGGGTGTGACACTTCATCATCGTCTGATGATGGTGCGGAAATATTTCTACAAACAATCGCGACAGTTGTGAAAGCTATCGTGGAAGACGACGAGGCAGAGACTTCGCAACCAAAGCGTAGGAGGTATACCCCTCGTGAACGACAAACATCTAACGATTCGTTGGTAAGTGACTATTTTTCACTCGAACCTAAGTACGATGAAAAAATGTTTAGGCGTCGTTTTCGTATGAGTAAACACTTATTTTTAAGGATATCTAAGGATCTCGAGGAGAAGTATGATTTTTTCAAACAAAGACCGGATGTAACCGAACAATTAGGATTCAGTACGTGGCAAAAGGTCACGGCCGCGCTTAAACAGTTAGCGTACGGCAACAGTTCTGACATTATGGACGACTATTTAAAAATGTCGGCACGTGTGGCTAGAGAAAGTCTACACAACTTTTGTTCGTGTATTATAGAAATTTATAAGAAAAAATTGAGAAAGCCGTCGTTCAGCGACGTACAACAAATATTAGAACACCACGCCGATTACCATGGCCTACCTGGAATGCTAGGTAGTTTAGATTGTATGAAATGGCCTTGGGAACTTTCTCCAGTCGCATGGCAAGACGCTCACACAAGTGGATATCATGGAAAGCCAGCCATCATGCTTGAAGCGGTTGCGTCACAAGATCTTTGGATATGGCATGCATTCTTTGGTATGCCAGGTTCACAAAACGATATTACTATCATAAACCACTCGCCCCTTTTGAATGATGGGGTCAATGGTATAGGACCAAAAGGAAGTTTCTTTGTGAATGTAGTTGAGTACGTGCATGGGTACTACCTAGTTGATGGGATTTACCCAGAGTGGGGGGTTTTCGTTAATTTGTTCTCACAACACGGTACCCTCGATCCAAAGGGATTAAAGTTTAACAGGGTCCAAATGGCCGCACGTAAAGACGTCGAGCGAGCGTTCAGTGTTTTAAAGAAGAGGTGGCGAATTTTGGCAATGCCTTGTCGACTATGGGACAAGGATCAGATTGGGATTATGTACGCTTGCATCATTCTTCACAACATGATTTTGGAGGATGAAGGTAGGGCGGTCGTTACCTACTACGAAGACGATGTAAGTCAAGTAGAGAGCGTAACAGTTACAGACGAGGACAAATAAGTGAACGAATTTATTATCAAGTCGCTGGATATACATCACAACCTTCGTTCTGATTTGGTTGAGCATGTTTCAACGATTCCTGGGTTCGACTCAAATGAAGATGATGATTCAAACGAAGAGTGAATATTTTCATTTTGATGTATGTTTTTTTAAATTATTTTTAATTAAAAAGGTTTGTGTTTATATATATATATTAAAATGTGGCTTGACCACGCCACCCCATACCTCATTCAATGTGGGTTTGGCCTTAGGTCCACCGTTTGCCACTTGTTAACCCATACCCCAACCAAGCCTCACCATACCCCACGTCTTACGATCAATATTATCCATGTAATCTATTAATTTATTTGTAAGTAGAAGTTGCAACAATTGAGTAGATATTGGGGATTGGAGGTAGAGAAGAGAAGAGAATGATTTCATTTATCATTATTATTATGCAGCGTTAGTAGTAGTAGTAAGATTACAAGGCGATTCAAATGGAAGGCGAGAGCTTTCCAAAAAAGCCCTACCAGCTCTGCGATTCAAGGTGCCGTTCCGCTTCATTTTCCGGCACCTCCTTCGGCCGCCAAGCCACCAAGGCAGAGTTATGCCGTTTGGATCAGTCATACCAACAGAGTTTGAGGCTCTTGGAAGAGACGAACGCTGCCGTTGATATGCACAACCACGGCGGCTGTGTCATGGATTTCACCTCCATCGATCTCGCATTGGTCAAGTCTGCAATACAGCATGCTCACAGGGGCTTTCCTCTCGACGGAGTCGAAGCAATAGCTCTTGCAGCCATGCTACACTTGGCTGACTCGTTGCATATTAGTCTTAAAGAGGCGATAAAGGAAGACCCAGACTGGCTACAGCGTTTCATGCCTGTTGCTGAAATGGTACTACCACTACTTTGTATATAATAACCTTTTCGTTTCTCTCAAATTTAATATGCTTGCTTGCTACTTACAGATCATGGATATGCCTGTTAGTCGCCCACTCTTAAAGTTCATACAGAAACTTGTAGATGAAGATGGCTCTGTAAAAGATTCTGCCGTATGCCACTATCTAATCTCTACTATATATAAAAGCCACCAGCATATAAAAGCCACCAGCATAAGTTTTAAGTTTCCATTCTGTTATGTTTTTACAAACATTGTCTTGACAAGTGCCAATATATATTCTTGCGTTAACTAACCCCCTCCCTCCCCGATTTTGCAGAGTCCTGCCTTGAAACGCTCTCGTGAACAAGTGCGGTTGCTTGAAAGAAAGGTTCCATTTATTTTTCTCCATCCTGATATTTACTATTTTGATGAATCAAGTTCAACACGTTCATACACTAGCCCAATCTAAAGCACTGAAAGCATGGTGGTGGAGTATGTGCATGGTCCAATCTATAGCTCCAAGAACATTACTATTTCATGTAAATGTCTACTGTTAAATAAATGTATACCATAGGAATCTGATCCACTTATCTTTCTTATCCAGTTATACCAGCTGATGGAAAGTCTAATCAGTAAGGAGATGAAAGAAACATCATCTGTGGTAGGTAACATATCTATTTTTCATTCTTGTGGTTGAATGGTTCTACCCACATCCTTATTTCTTACTCTTCTAGGAAGTAAGCAACACTGATGGAAGATGGTGTATAAAATCCGGAACTGATATAAAAAAAAGCTTTGACGGTCTATTGTTATCAAGGTGAATCACATGCTAGCCTAATGATTGCACATGTCAAGTTCAACATAAATTAGCCCACTCTTGAGAGATAAAATAGTGTGTTGTAGTGGTTCAGGAAGCTTTGTGGAACCACTTTCTGCTGTTCCATTGAATGATGAGTTGCAACAGGCAAGAGCTTCAATAGCCAAGGCTGAGGCTGATGTGCTTTTGCAAATAACACACAAGGTAACTCAATCAATATCCGTTATCATTTTCGTCTCTTGCCGTGTTTTTCATATTTATTTTATTCCTGTGCAGATGCAAACAGATATTGAGGACATAGAAAATCTGTTCAATGTGATAATCCAATTAGATGTGGTTAGCATCTATCTCTGACTCTCGCAAGTTCTGTAGTTTGTGTCTGTGTGTAATTGGGTACCACAACTGAACAAATGCAGATCAATGCTCGGGCGACATATAGTATTTCATTTGGTGGCACTTATCCGGATCTAATTTTATCCTCTGAGGAACAAGCGAAATGGAAATTGTTTCTGCCAAAAGCTTATCATCCTTTGTTACTTCAACAACATCGACAAAAAATGCACAATGCTATGAAGGATGTCAGTGAGGCTACTGCTGTAAGTGTCATAACTAAATATGGCTAAAATCTATATGCTTAGCAATAACGTGAAACTACTCAAATATTTGAGTAGGAAATTAGAAGGAGAAGGCAGCAGGTAGGGATTGCCACTCAGAGAGAGGAAGAGACATATGCAAGGCTCTCCTCTTTAGAAACCCAGGTAACCGTTTGAGACGATGAATAGATTACAGTTTCTGATCTTTCTGTTTAGAACGTTAATTCATTGTTGTGAGTGTTCAGGTTGCAAGGTTAAAACAATCAGCCCCTGTTCCTGTAGATATATATGTTGCGCAGAAAACAAGAGTTCTGGTTATAACTGGCCCAAACACTGGGGGAAAGACCATTTTATTAAAGACAGTAGGGTTGGCTGCTATGATGGCAAAATCAGGACTTTTTGTGCTGTCATCTGAACCTGTGAGGATGCCATGGTTTGATTATGTGTTTGCTGATATCGGTGATGAACAATCCCTGTCTCAATCTTGTCTACCTTTTCCAGCCATTTGAAACAAACTAGTGTAAGTTATGTTCCAGAATGCTCAATTACTTGCTACTTGTTGTGAAGTGGTGGTTGTTTGATTTCCAGTATATATAGCTGACTAAATTTAAAGAGTTGTGTTTGTATGTTATTTCAGGCCATACTCTCAAGTTCATAAAGTCGGTCATTAGTGCTCTTAGATGAGGTATAATCTCTTATAAGCTGAATTCTTGATCATCTTAATTATGCTCACGTGTAGTTTGACAACAAGTATAGTAGAGCATAATTACTTGAGGATTTTCTATTTTAATTTAGGTTGGTGCTGGTACAAATCCTCTAGAAGGAGCTGCTTTGGGAATGTCACTCCTGGAATGCTTTGCTGAATCTGGAGCATTGCTCACAATGGCTACCACCCATCATGGCGAACTTAAAACCCTCAAGTACAGCAACGATGCGTTTGAAAATGCATGCATGGAGTTTGATGAAGCGAACCTGAAACCCACATACAGAGTTCTTTTGGGGAATTCCAGGTTCTTTTTATTGTTAGCTTTTCATTTCTACCTGTGAATATATGCAGCAGCTAGTTAGTTAATATATAGATGCATGCAATGCAATGCAGGGCGGTCTAATGCAATAAACATAGCTGAAAGGCTAGGACTCCCTAATGTGGTTGTAGATAATGCTCGTGACCTTCATGGAACGGCTAGTGCAGAGATTAATCAGGTGACTTGCCCCATACTGTGCTACTTGTAATAATAATGTACAAGATCAACCGTCCATTGCAACTTGAGTACCAAGCATTAAGGAATGTTTATGCTGTTAAGGCTGTCACAGATATTATTTTAGGTACTCTGTATAATTTCTTGATTCTTCTTGACATGCAGGTTATAGAAGATATGGAGAATTTGAAGCAGAAAGTTGATGAGCATATTCATGAAGCGCGCAATCATCTTAGGTGAGGAATAGAAATCAGTGGCGGGTTGGTTATTAGAGTATAACTGCTAATGCTACTACTTGTATTTCAGGCTTGGTAGGGAACTTTACAGAAAACTAGTTATTAGCGAAGGGTAGGATAAGGGAAGATGGCAGCAGTCTTAAATACAGAAAAATCCAAGAAATATCAGAAGCCGGAGGAGTAGCGCGTTCAATACTTCACAAGAGAGTGAGACGCGTCGTGCATCCCCAACCTCAAATTTAGCAGCTGCTTCTAAGCCAGAAAATGATAATAAGCGTATGCTGGCATCCTTTACCAGCGGTCAGTCTACTACACGTACAGAAAAAGATACAGCAGCAGTAATGTTGATTGACAAGCAGCAGCCATCAGGTACTTGTCAATCACAATCTTATAGACTACTTACTTAATAAGTAATAACTAATGTATGACAAATCCAACTTGTAGGAAAAAATGTCAAGTCAGGTGATACGGTGCATGTTTCTAAATTTAACAAGAAAGCAACCGTACTGAAGGTAGATCCTTCTAACAAGAAATACTAGTTCAGTTGGGGAACATCAAGATGAAGTTGACACTAGCGGATATTCTTATTTGACAGGAATCTGCACCAATTAGACACATCTGTTTTCTTAGTTTTCATATATGGCTTCAGCTTCATAAACATTTAATTGGGCAATGCAGTGTGCATATACAAAAAGTAAATTAGCTCCAGTTGAATTAAGTGATTAAAACAAAAATAGTTTTGGTCAATTTTATTTTCCTTTTTCGACGTTTAAACTAGCATGAAGAAGAATAGTGAATATTTTTGGTACATACAACCCAGAAAGCTGTTGAAGGCATTATATATAATGCAATTGTAACATGTTTGTGCAAAAAGGAGTTGTATGTTGTGCTATTAAGGTGTTTCTTGCAATGCTTGGTTGTATGTTTTGTTTTAGGGTTTAGACTCTCTCCAGGTGTTGATGTGTGCCCCCTTTTTCCGCTTAGTCATTTACGCGCCTTACTTCTTCTTCAATCTCTATGCTTCTTTTCCCACCGCTTCAGTTTTTTTTGGCTTTTCATTCACTCAGAGGGTTAGACAGAGAAATAGGATGGCGATGTACATTGTGAAGGTTGTCCGGCAATTCTGCCATGGCGTTGCTCCGGCATCTTCTCTTCTCTTATATCGCCTGCCTCTCTTCTTGAATCAACAATTGGGTCGACGTTGTTTCATTCCGTAAACATCGATGGGTTTTAACTTGGAGGTAACAGATTTAGTACAAATGGCGGCGGCTTAGGGCTGAGAATGTTATTCAGGTGACTTAGGGTTTGGCATGAACTCGATTTGTTACTATTGCTTTGATTGTACCTCGTCTGATGATGCGCTAGAGAACCAAGAATAGATTCCCCATATAAGGTATTTAGTATTTCGTATATTTGTGTGTTTTTACGAAGATAGAATAGGTTTCTGTTGCTGTTAGGGTTTTATTGAATTTCAATTTGGACTAATTTAATCAGTTGTGTTTGTGTTGCCGATAATTTATGTTGGAATTGTATTAGTTATTCACTTTTCTGGTTGTGGTTAGGGTTTAATTCACCCAACGTATTCATTTAATCCGCTGTAATTATTTGGTGTGATAGAAACATTGGTGTATTCAGCATTAGCAGAGAAGGATGCAAGAAGTGCAAGAGAGGGCAAAATTGCTTGGAAGAAAAGTATGTAAATTGAGTGTTTAGTTTAATTTTGTCACACTTTAAAGTAGGTTTTAGGTATATAAGTTGATTACAAACAGTATTCAGAAATTCTAATTTCAATTATGTCTTATCTTTTGAAAAAAAAATTTGTTTCAGAATGGCGAATCGTATCACCAATTGTTCTTCAATTGATAGCTCATAAAGACGAAACCCTTATTGAACTCCATACGGTACTTTCCATTTTCAAATTTTCAATTCAAAGTTTTTATTCTAAATTTGATACTTTGATTTGATGTTTTTATGTATGGGTTGATTTGAGTATAATTCAGGTGTTTCAGCAGTTGGGATAAAAAATGTGAGTTGTGACTGTTAAGCGAACCTTTGGATCGTTAAATACATCAGTTGGTTTTGTGACTAACCAAACAACACTACCCGAACTAACACGGAATTAATGTAAATATTATATACTAAAATATCTTGGTATGTTTAATTGGTCATGTGATGCATATTTACAATGGGAGATATGCTGATGTTGCAAGGCAAGTAGGCAACTCAATTCATGCAACTTTGTGGTGTGGGTTCCCTTGTCTTGCTAATTTCTTAGTGACATTCTTCATCATCTCCGTGATGACGGGCATAACGACATTGTACGGTACAGGCCTCGCATTTAGAGGATCCGTTAGTATGATATAAGGATGGCTGATAGCAGGCCTACTCACGCTCATCGTAGGGCTATCAATGTCCAAGATTTGCTCTGCTTACCGTATAGCTGCTGCCTCTACTTTTGGAGCGCAAAGCTTTGCGTTAACGAATGGGGCGCATTTGCTTCTTGGCTCACTGGCTAGTATGTACTTTTATCCTCTTTACTTCCCATACCAATTATGGTGATTGTTATTATTATATATATTTATATTATATAGCGTGTTATCTAAGTAAAAGAAAAATCAGAGTTTGGACGAACATGCGATAGAAAATTATGAAAGTGATATATAAAGAAACAAATTAGCCTACTAGGTGAGAGAAAAAAAATGTGGTATTGGGCATTTTATTCAACTTAAGCATGATTTTGCATAGATTTGTTGGGTGACCGCCAATCTAGACCAGACCTATATGTTTTAGCCTTACAGTTAATATGTATTATTAATTTATGATCCAGTTCCCTACTTCCCTTTTCATAATCTAAATGGCTAAAGACTTTTGTTATTGAGTTTTTGTGCACTAAATTTGGGCGCCAAATTGATGAGTTGTGAGATAGATCAGTTTGGCAGTTTATATTTGGTTGGACTTGGATAAAATTGGCGACATGCAATAACTTTTTTTCCTTTTCGTTTTTGTTTTTATAGTTTTATGTATTATTAAATATGATTGTATAAATATATCATTGTATTTCTTTCTGATTTTAGACAGTCATAATCGAATATTAGCTCAAAAAGGGAATCCGAATACAACTTGTATTGTGTTCAAATTTTAGGTTTTAGGATTGAATATTAACTCAAAAACTATCCATGTTTTAAACCACAAAGATGGCAAGATGGATGAACCTAAGTAGAATTACTAAGTTAGAAAGGCCTTCTCTTCTTCCTCTCCCTATCTGCCTCAGTGTCTCTACTCCTTTCTGTTTAAAAAAAATCAATCATAAGCAAATATATTTTAACAATTATATATTTTCTTATCTACCCCTGGCGGACAAAAACACTTTGTTAAAGAATTTCCTTAAATATTCAACACAGAAAGTTATGCAATTATATAAATCATGGATGATTAATAAAAAAAATAAGTAGAGTGAAATCCTGAACTAGCATTTTCTTTTGATAATAATTTATAAGGAAAATGGAAATTGTTTATGATTGTAGAGGCCAAACTGATGAACGACTTTTACCTGAACGAACCTGTTTGTTTATGTAGAGAGTTGACTAATTGAGCAAAGGGATACTGATACGCGGCTTGCAGGTATGCTTCATTTCTACATTTCAGTTGATTATTCAGTGTGGATGTTCATTGCTTATTGCTTTTATATGTTTGTATGTGTTTCCTTTATTTTCGTCCATATGATGTTGCGATTAGAGAAAATTGAAAGACACCACATTGCCAATAGATAAAGACCTAAGAGGTTTTCAAAAAGTTTACAGGACCTGTGACTTTACAAAGTCGATTTCTACCATTATATGTTTGGTAGTACAATGGACCTGATTGTAGAAAAAAAATTGTCCAAAAATGCTACAGGTTGACCTAATTATAATTTTGGAACCCTAATATGCTACAGGTTTATTTAATGAAGATTCAGGTTTCTGATATTAGTTTTGATGCAGTTGATGCTACTTGCTATTCTCAAGATTCGGTATGTTAAATCTCTGAGGTTGGATGCTCCAAAGTGATATTTAAGAGTCTTGAAGCCTGTTCATTCATTTTCTGCATGAGTGGTACATGACGGATGCCTTTGAGATGATGACTTGGCGAGTGTATTTAGCATGTTTAAATGCGAGACTATGTGGTGGTTGATAACCGAAAGACAAGGGAGTACATGCACTAATTGGCCTTTGTCTTAATTGCCGAGTGTTATGTGCCTTATGTCCAAGGCTTGATGCAAAACTACTGTCGAGCCGGGGGTCTCACTGGAAGCAACCTCTCTATTCCTACGGGGTAGAGGTAAGGCTGTCTACATCTTACCCTCATCAGACCCTACCTTATCTTGCTATTGGTGGGATTTACTGAGTGTGATGATGATGAAATGCGATACCATGTGGGAATGTGGGATGACAGTTTCTGAGGAATTTTATATGCAATGCTTCGTAATACTAAGACTAAGATATGGAGGTTGACAGGTTTGGAATGTCTATAATTGTTGATTTGTAATTTAGTATGGGGTAATGGAATGGACGAGGAAATGCAATGGATCATTACCATTGCATGTCTTGTTTGGTTATCATGTAGGAATGGAATGAATTATTATTGTGTATTGTTTGGTAGGCAAGAAAACGAAGGAATAAAATCAGTGGTGAGTGGTGGTGGTCGGTGGTAGTGTTTGTGGGTGATTATAGGTGGCGGTGGTGGCGGAGGCGGCGATGGGTGGTGGCGTCGACGGTGGTGGTAGTGGTTGTGGTGTCGACGGTGGTGGTGGTGGTGGCGTCGACGGTTGGTGGTGGTGGCGGTGGTTGTGGCGTCGACGGTGGTGGCGGTGACGGGGGGTGGCGGCGGGCGACCGTCGGTGGTGGTTGGTGGCGGCGGAGAAAGCGGTGGTGGTGGCGACCACAGTGGTGGTAGTTGGAGGCGGCGAATGGCGTTGGCGGTGGGTGGCAACGATGGCAGGTAGTGGCGCAGGCGGTGGTGGCTGTCACATGTTTTATATGGTTAATGGTCAGTGTTATTAACCATCTCCGCCACCATGCGGGTAGGCTTGTAACTAGCGTTTGTATACTTACGCTCTAATTTGTAAGCCCCCGATCGCAACGCAGCAAGGTTCTATCTAGTTTCAAATAAATTATTTAATCTCCATTTACTTCATCAAAATTAATAAGAATATAAAGTAAACATTTATTCTTTATTTAAATATTAATCACATTGTGACCGTATAGCCGTATACCGCGTGTGTACGTCGATAATTGTTATCCCGAAAATATATGATTGCAGCGAAGTTTTGACTTTCCATGTAACTCAATTTCATGATTTTACACACGCCATGGCTCGAGCAGGGCTATTCATTTTTATCCGAAACTCGACCCAAAGTTGAAGCCACCCGAACTAGAGAATACCCGGAAATCCGAATCCGGATAACCTGAACCTGACCAACCCGAACCTTAAATGGGTCGGTTATTAGGCTTTTCCCAGCCAAAAACCTAAATAACACGACCCGAAAAACTCGAAATATGAAAAAAACCCGAACATTTAATGTCTTTTTTTGTAGATTTGTTTTGGTTTAGAGTTTTTGTATCTGAAACATTATGTTTTAGGACATTTGAACAATATCATCGTATTGGCAAATATTGTTTTAATTTTGATGATATTTTAGGACTTTGATTTGTACACCAGCACATTCAACTTTCAACTTATTGGGGATATAACCGTAATTTTGAAAAATGTAGAGACTAATGGTGAAAACGAAGCAAACCATATGGATATCGGGCACTTTTCTCTTAAGAAAAGAAAAGAAAAAATAGTTTTTTTTTCTATAAGGAAGGAAGTGTGTAAAGAAAAGTTTGACACGAGAAGAAGGGATTGTTTGGTGATATTACGTCATCAAAAAAAGAAGGAATCTTTTTTTGTTGATAAACTAATGAATGGCAATTTCCACTACGCAATCTCTCTCTCTCTCTGTGTGTGTTTGGATCTCACGGTACGTTCTCCGTCCCCGATTTCTTTGATTAGATCCATCTTCTTCTTCATAATCCGATCTTAGCTTAGCTTCGCTTAGTTCCCTTTGCCTTTAGATTAAGAAAAAGAAAAATGTACACTTGAATGGAGTTAGGGATAGGGACAAGAAGATCATGGAGTTGCAGTATAATAATGAGCATGGAAGAAACGACCAGATAGTTTCTCAGTTTCTATTGAAAACTTTGCATATTGTGTTGGAGTCTAGGGTTCCTTCTATTCGCCCCCCGCCTCCTCCCCGATCCTCTTTAGTTAAAAAGAGTGACAAATGGTTCAATCTAGCTTTGGGCGATCGTCCAACCGCTTTCACCTTTTCCCACAGGGACCCCATCATCATTGACATTATCCTAGTTCAACAGATGCCCCAGAATCAGTCTGGATATGGGGCATTGCTTGAGACTATTATCGAGAGGTGGGCTGTTCAATACGAGTATTCGAGGCCGCCGTCTCAGTCCAGTGAATCTTATAAGAAAACATATAAGAAGTCTATCCTTCTCTTGCGCTCTCTATACAGCATGATGAGGCTTCTTCCAGCGTATAGGGCTTACCGAACTAAGGCTAAGGGTAAGCCTTGCGATTTTGATATAACTTACAAGGTCTCTTCCTTTAGTGTCCCTTTTACAAGGTCAGAGGAACAAGTGATGAAGCTTTATACTTTCTTTCCTGTTGAAGCCCAGCATGGACACCTTTCCGTATCCGTGAAATATCGCGAAAGTCTCTCTGATTTCAACTTGGAAACTTCAGCATCTTTTCCACCTGAGATCATTACAGATTATGTTGGTAGCCCTGCCACTGATCCCTTTAGAGCTTTCCCTCCTGTTCCACAACGCCCGCATAGCTGGACAAGTGGAGGTCCATTCACTAAGAACCAATCCCCTCCTGCATATCATTCATCCAGTGGGCGTTTTGATTTATCTTCTTCGCCTTCCTTTCTTATGATGTTTACAGTCAAAGGACTCGACTACAAAGTCACCACAGCTTTGATGATTCACCACCGTTCTCTCCATCTCCGCCAATGTACCTTTCCAGTGGGGGGAATTACATGCAATCTCGGCTGCGCTCAGAGACTGCCCCCGTCAGTATTCCTAATCCCCTGTTCACCAGACATCTTTCTCCTAATTTATCTGATCCTAATCGACATTCTCTTCCACCCTTATCACCTAGAAGCACACGTTATGAGCCGTCATCTCATGAATCTTCTCCCGCAATTAGGTCCCTCAAAAAGTCTGAGATGTCAAGGGTTGGGGATCTGAGTTCTGCTTCTGGTTCTGGGTCAGCAAATCATTATTCTTCTAGTCACAAGGTAATTATATCATATGCATTTTTTTCCCCTAAGCAAGCAACTGCAACTGTGTTTCGTTTTGTTCTGTCCCACAGGTATCAAGGGATAACAAAGATGATTCAGGGAGGTTTTCTGGTTTGCTATCATCAAGTGGTTCTCCTCGTATAGGATTCTCCAGAAGCTCAAGTAGATTGTCTCTCCAGGATGAGTTGGATGATATTGACTTCTCATGCCCATTTATTGTTGATGATGTTGATACTTGTGATTCTCTTGTCAGGTAACTACTTTACCTCTCCTTTTAGTTAGGACCAGATGCTCATTGACTGAACGCCTAATTAAATGAACGCCTAAAAGAATTCATAGGTTAGAGAAAACTGTTGTTCTGTGATATCCTGTCAAGAATGTTAAAAGTAGTATTATATATCTTATTGTGTCAAGATATCCAATCTGCAGCAAGTCTAGAATAATCTCTGCATAAACTCACGAACATTTGTTAAAACTACATCAAGGAACTGCTGCAGGCAATTATCAGTTTCCTATGAACGTGTTATATGACAATCCTATTGTGCTTTATTAAGGGTTTAAAGTATGAACTAATGCTTAAAAGTTTAAATACTCAAATATGCGTTGAAAAGAAAACTTAGAATGTGGACAGGAGAAGAAAAACTAATTAGAGAACAGTTAGTTATCAGCTGCAGTGTCTATCTTATTGATACGGATGAACTGTAAACATATAAAACTAACTTTTCTACTAGAACTCCCTTTGAAAACCAGTTTAACTTAAATAATACTAATCTTGTTAGCAGGTGTGTGTAGTCTTAGACAGGCTGTGCAAAGAGGAGCTATTCTGAATATGTATAATCTATATATAATCATGTATGTATATATGTATGTATGAAGTTACTAACATCTTGTGTAGTGATGTTGCATTTGACAGTCAGAGTGGTGTTGGTGGGAAACAAGGTAAAAATTCACAAGATGCTGCAGTAGGTGCCCTTGTTCGTATGTTGAGAACGGCACCGCCCCTTAGACAAGATTCTAGTTGCTGCAGTGATCATGTTGAGGCCCAATCCAACACTTCTGGATTATTTATGTCCCGAAAGACATCTGATGCTTTGGAGGAGCTCAAGGCTTACACTGGCATCAAACATCTTATTCTCTCAAAAAGTAAAGATACCTTGTAAAAGTTCTAACCTTTTATGTCTGGCATAGCTTATCTTCAATAATTCTACACGTCCATGTCTATTATCAACATTCTTGTAAAATACTTGATATATGGGTCGTGATTTACACACAAATTTGTCATATGTACATAGAAAATACTTTCAGAATGATCATAGTATTATGTTTCTACTTGTGTAGACATAAGAACATAATTTGTGATGGGTACGCTTGTTTGTTATGTCTGTAGATATGAAAAAAATATGTTTATTAATCAACTTCTATGAATATATAAATTTGAGAGAGGTACGTAGTATTATATCCCCCCTCTCTATATACATACATACATACACCAATGTTGTCAAAGGTGCGAAGCACACTCAAGTTACAAAAAGAGCGCTAACTCCGGATAAGAAAGACACTATATATACTATAATATAATATATAAGGAGGACAAAAATGTAATTTTACAAAATTTAAAGGCTTTAAGTAGTTACAACTTTAAAAATATGTGATACAGTTTTTTAAAACATAGTGTTAGACTTTTAAAACGCATGAAATAGTTGGCTGACCGCTGTCAAACATATTGTTCTTTTAAAGTCGGCTCATTGGTGTTCTTGAAAATCCAGCCTTCTGTCATAATACACTACGTGCCTAGTTTTGGAGTGGGTGCCATGCAACAGTTGCTTCAATGAAAGAACACTCCCTTGACGGACACCACGTGGAAATTTGCTGATGAACTTCAGATTCGGTGCCTGAATTTTCATCCTTGAGGTCAAGTATGTTGTAAAAGGGGTGGGTAATTGTCATGATAATAATTATTATGGTTATGATTGTCAGTTTGTTGTTTTATTTAGTCTTTATTCACTATGGGTTTACTGGGGAGATCAATAGCCTGGGCAGTTAATAGCGGTTAGTTCTTATTTAATATTTAGTCTGCAGTTGAGATTATGAATTAATTCCAGCCTCCACCCACGGTAGGTCGCAAGTGTATTGGACTCCACTCTAGTGCACACGCCGCCTCCATCCTAGCAACCGAAATCATCAAGCCCACGCCACAGAATGATACTTGATGATAAATTGCTGTTTGAACGAGGTTGTTGTTGATAAACGTCTTGGAGGTCCAAGTCTGGATTGGTCGATTAGCGGAATTGCAATGTATGATGTTGCTTCATGAGCGCTAATGGACCCATAACTTTTGTGAGTAGGGGCAAAAATGTGTCAGGGTAAAAACAACGGTTAACATGAATTGGGTAGGCAGGTACCTTATTTGTCGGACCACAGACAAAATGGATTTTATCTTTGAAGGGCTACAATCCAACATTAGAACCCTTTTATTAGACATGGGTATAATATGTTTTCTATATGGATAACAGTAAATGGCTGATTCTAAGTTTATACGAACCAAATCGACTATAACACCCATGAGTATGCCACTAAATTCCATCTACCGTGCCATTCATTATTTCTCCTTAAATATCCACACCATCATCTCTGTAGTTGATTGTTCATTAAAAGATGTCAAAATGAACAAGTATCAATAAACTCACTTATGTGTATAATTAAACCTCTTCACATGAGTATAATATTTTGTAGATGAGTGTTCTGCAGCAATGAAAGTTTCCAATTTGATCCCACAACACACAAGATTGCAGCAACAATGAGCGTTCTGCGCAAGACCTTTGTATGCAGTTCATCACAGTACGAGTCTTTTCAATTGAATTGGTCTCCTAAATATTTTCTTTAAAAGAAACCACCATATTAGCATCTAATGAAACAGAGTTTTCATTAATCAGAAAGATGGACATTCCTGCAATATGTCAGGTGGTGGACTGGATACATTTTGTAAGACTAGTGATCTAAGCGAGTTGGCGTCTAGCATAGGTATCCGGATGCACAAAAACAGGATCTTGGTGCCCCATAACAATGCCGGTTTGATCATCAACTAGTTTGGTTGAATTGAAGGTGAGATAATAGATGATGCCAAGGATGACACTTGCCAGGGACAGGGTTGCAGCTCCAGCAAAGACTCCAGGCTTGACCACATAGCAGTAGTAGTTCCCAAAGTAGATGTTTTCCTGCCCGTGCTCATCGTTTAGGGCCGCCCCGCTTAAGAGCAGAAGGAATGCCATCACAAATGTGAACCAGGAGACAACAAAGCAGACAAGAGCCAGGGTCCAGTTGGATGCTGATTGATGGGGTCCTCTGGTGCAGCAGATGCAACCGGTGGCAACATTGATGATGACTTGGGCAATCATAAGGGATACAGCAGCAGTTAATCCAAGTGCCAGAGCTGGACTCGGGGGTATACACATTCAGATGGAGATGAAAACGTAACCTGGGAACCCTGCAACCAATACTTTGATATTTCATCCAAACTTTGAAAGAAAGAAAGAAAGAAAAGAGATTACCTTTATCCTCTTGGCCTCTGCAATAAACCCCAAAAGAGCCGATACGAGCCCTAAAAACCCCACTACCGCACATACCACAATGCTTCTTCTATCCATTGCAACCTAACCCTAACCCTAACCCTCTTCTTCACTTGCTTCTTAGTTCACTCTTCACAACTCACTCCTTTTCTACCTCTCTTTTCATTTTCATTATACCACCCCCCTTCAACTTTCTAGACCCCAACAAATACTATGCAAACCTTGTCATCCGCGTAAATCTATTGACAAAAGGTCATTCACGTAACAATACTGACAACCCGGTCCGCTCGCCATTCCAGGAGAAATCCACCGCTTTAAGGTCCACTATAAGGACCCACCTAAAGCAAACTGCACCAAATACCATGACCTCCACGTTGAAAAAGATCATAGATAGATCCCATTTGCCTTAACTTTCTACTTAACAACCAACTTGCAAATTTTTTTAACCTTTTTCAGTCATGTCAAAAAAAAAAAAAAAAAAAAAACCATCTACAACTAAAACCAAGAAAAGCATGTACGAATATAATATCACTTGAAAGTTAAAGAAAAAAACAAGAAAAATATCACTAGGAAGTTAAAGAAAAAAAACAAGAAAACTTGTCCCATTTTCAATCAAATAAACCACAACGTCCCAAATAAGTCCGGGATCCTACAAACGTATTATATGACAATGACACTTGAGATTACTAAATTCCAAGTTTGGATTTGTGGTCCTTTCCCCCCTTATATAATAAAGTGCATATAATGAGTATTGAGAGCTACATACAGAAAAAAAAAAAAAAAACCTTTCTGTTCTTTAGAAATAAGAAAAGCTCATGTGATTGCAAGAAGAAGATGATTCAGGAAGAAGTTGATTAATGGTTTCGCACTTTTACATGTTGACATACATACACTTACTATACTAGATGTGTTCGCATGACTTAACCAGACTAACTAACTGATTCATATCATCAGCACTTTCTCCCTAAGAAGATCCTTAACCCCAAGGATCAAATATAAGAAACCACTCAGCATCCTAAGAAAGAGCATTCTTTCGCTTGACTCTTGTGCTTTTTAAAAACTCATTTGTCAATTACACTTAACGCTTCATTTGAATTGGTATCAGCTGTTGCGGTAGACATAAGTTATTGGCTCATAATATTTCTTCGACAAAGAAACATGAATTGTGGAGGGCATCAGCAAGTAACGGGCTAATATTGCCAAGGGCCATAAAATTTAGATGATAGTTTCTGACTAACCCGTACTTGAATCAGATTAAAACACTGATCAGATTTTCAAGAATCTTGGATGCTAGAAGCTCCTAATTGTAGTAATTCTCTGTTTGTAACTCTAGACAAAACAATTTCATGCTTAAATCGCATCATTTTTTCCACCAAGGGAATAGGAAAGCGACCAAGAATTATAGTTTGATTGAGCTTCCTGTAGCCCACACGCATCCTCCATTCTTTTCGCTACCAATACAACATGCAATGCAAAAGAATAGTTGCTAGTAATTTACTCGATCATAGAAACTTATTCTTTAAAGCAAAAACAAATTTGCGAGTTCATTCACTCACCATATATAATCATAAAACTAAACCAAAATCAAAATACAACGTACATATAATACCCATCTACTCTAGAGTCTACACCGCATATGATGGACGAGGTCCATTGTCTTTAAAGTTTTCCTTTCTAATCCCTTCCCATAATATCTTATGAAGACAACCCACTATTCCTCAACATTGAACAAGCTTTTAGCAAAGGCAGGTGGAAGTATCTTATAATCAATAATTTAAGACATACAATTTACAAGTAGCTACTGCTGCCTAGTGTGTGTGTGTGAGAGAGAGAGAGAGAGAGAGAGATGTTTCTTATTGATGACGGGCAACCAACTCCTCATGTAACCTACTGAAGACCAATTTCACAGGAATACAAGCAACTGCTGTGGGCAATGACTCCGGCTTCATCACCCCTTCACCTTGGTAACCCTTCAAATCCATACTATGCTGCTACTGCTGCTGGGTCCCACCTATCGAAGAGAGAGTTCTTATTTTTTGATTGCAGGATGAAGTGGTGCTCTTCCTTTTCAGGAGTTTTCGTGACATGTGATTCCCTTCATCAGCATCATCATCATCATCTAGTAGATACTCTTGGTCTTCCTCCAATGTTGGTGGTCGAGGGGCACGGCATTTGGCAGTCCTCCTGGCGGTCCTCCAGGGCTGAAGTGTGGAGTCACATAATGATTCCTCCTCATCGCTAAGTGAGGATGAACCATCTTCTAAGGTTTCAACTGGGATAGGGTGGCCTACAATTGCATTGTCATTTAACTTGCTCATGAGGGAAATTATGGGTACATGCTCCCTCTGATAGCCTGACTGAACTCCAACATCAACATCAAACAACATGGACTTGAGAGGAGAATCATGGTAGTAGTATTCTTTCAAACAAGACTCAGGGTGGTCCTCCCAAACATTCCATGCTGCATTCACAGGGGAGTATACCTCCTTTCTCTCTGTGCCTGCGACTATTCCTTTTTCCTTTCAGCTGCCATTTTGAGACAGTCACACGTAGGGAATCCCAGCTGTCATCACTCGTGCTCTCATCTTCTCCTTCGGCTTCAGATCTTCCTAATGCTTTTGGTATAAACTCAATATCTTCTTCATCTTCATCTAAATACAAATAAAAATTAAAATTTATAAAGTATTAGACTTCATATATCAAAATACAAGAATCAGTACAAACAGACCAGTAAATTATGCTTATCGTAATACGGACAATCATACTTGCAACCAGCCATTCGGCTTCCAACTTTTAAATGTCAAAACACATAAACTCAGACATGATCATATCATGTACATAAAAACACACATTTAGCAAAAACAAATCCTCAACATCATATACATATTTAACACAACTGCTGTAAATAGTAATTATATATACACACACATACATCATCATCATCATCATACTCGGTATATCCCACCAATAGCAAAGCTAAGGTAGGGTTTCAGGAGGGTAAGATGTAGACAGCGTTACCTCTACCCCGTAGGAATAGAGAGGCTGCTTCCAGTAAGACCCCTGGCTCGATAGTAGTTTTGCATCAAGTCTTGCACATAAGGCACGTAACACTCAGCAATTGTGACAAACACCGATTAGTATTTTAAAATTGATCAAGGGTAATTTGGTCTTTTATCGATTTATTTAACTTTTAGTCATCCTCTCTAAATCTGAAAAGTCACCCCCTCCTCTAGATCTAAAAAAACCCATCTCTCTCCCCCCCTAAATCTCAAAGAACCGGTCCCTCTCTCTCTTAACTCCTTCTGATGGTGAATAGCGAACATAAACAAAATCAATGATGGATTTGATGGTGAAAATGATTTGAAATTTTGTGATGAAAAATTGATAGAGAAGAATCGGTTTTGAGTTTGTTTCGTTGGGGATTCTCTTTACTCCATCCCCAAAAGAAAAAAAGTAGCCTGAACCCTCGTTTTGGAAGCTGTCGATACAGATCTGGATTCGGAGCCCTCTTTCTTCGCTTAACCGGTTACTGCATCACCATCACCAACTATTCAAAATCCGTACGGTATCCTCTAAGGAAGTTTTTCAGCGTGGAACAGCGCCGTGTTCGTCATTGGAATCCGACGATCTTGACGGAACTACCTCGGAACCTTCACCGGAGTAACCGGTAAGGATGATTCTGTTATCAGTGCAGATGATGACGAAAGGTGAACAAGGTTTAGAAAACAGTAAAAGGTTTAGAAACTTCACCATCAATGTATCGATCTAAAACTTTGTTTGAGCAATAAGATGAGGTTTTAGATGAATGATTATCAGCTCCAGTAAGAGTTAGCTCCTCTAATCTCTGTTCAGCATCTTGAAACCACTTTGATCTTGAAGAGCTCTTAGGGTAAGAGCTCGACTGAGAAACAACAATAATAAAAAGGTTAATAAACAATGTTAATAAAGTTAACAAAAGGGCTCATCGTGAAGAACGAAAAGCAGATTGCTTTTGTGAAATATTACTACTGCTTCTACAAGGAGAGTCGCTTTGAATTCTCAGAAGTGCAGAATCAGGAAAAGCACCAGAAGAGTACGATCGTCTTTGTTTCATCAGATCTTGGTTTAAGAGATGAACATAGATTCCATTCTGATTGATATTGCATGATGAAATTTTGACTTTGTTTTCAAGATTCAACCGATTATGTATGTAAAAACTTGGTGAAGCAAAGGAACAGCGATGACGCAACCAGGTCGTGGTGGGTCTTGATTTAATTTGCTGCTTTAATATTGTTTCTGT